>CAJGYO010000019.1:71821591-72221591 GCA_904845875.1 Miscanthus lutarioriparius | reverse complement strand
CCAACCTCCGGAGTCCCGGATTGGGCGGCCCAGGGCGCCGCCGCCGCCGCCGTATCTACACTTATATAGAGCCCGTGCACTCATGATTGGCAACATGTTGCTTTTCTAATTCTCTACTAGTGCCCTGGAACATCAAACTGTGCAAGTGCAAGTGGTATGGTGCCGTCCCTCTCTTATCATTTCTGCAAGCGCCGAAATCGGAATGCCCCTTGAACCGTGGATGGATAGGCAGCAACTGTAACCATGGTTACCAGCAGCAACCAGCAAAAGGGACGGCCGGGCCGGACTGACCTCACAAGCAAAACGTCACCAAGCCACCGGAGACTGCTGACTGGCCACGGCAAACACGTTGGCACTTGGCGACGGATACGAGTAGCCTGGAAACTGCGGCGAGATTTTCCGGCACTCCCCGGACCACAAGACTCCGGCGAGTTTCCGGTCCAGAGTGACGGCGACGGCGGGATGCGCCGGACAAGCAGGTCCTCCTCGCCGACACGGGGTCGCCGCTGACCTCTCCGTCGTCCGCACGCCGCCTTCAGATTCGCACGGATGAGGAGCTGAGTGACCGTGACATCTGGCGAAGGCTTTTGTGCCGGATGCTGAAGACTTGGATAGCAACTTGCTTATACTTGCATAAAAGAGTGACAGCTGAAGTCTGGACCTTGGTGGAGATGGTGGGATCAGATCGGCATCCACGACAAGGTGTCATCCTCATTTCTCAGAATACTTGAAGCTTTTGGCATTTACCTGCCGTCATGTACAGTGCTCACCACCAGTTAATATGTATGCCAATTATCGCTAGCATATTTTGATGGTAGCGAAAACAAAAATCTATGATAGAAAAGAAGGCACGAATGGGGCCAAACAAAGGCACATTCCTCTCATTCCATGTGTTGGTGTCATTTGGGAGACTCCTGACAGTAGGCATCTTCATTTAACAGCTCACTAAAACAGTTTTACATACAGGCTGAATGGCTGATCATACACCATCTACGGTGCCCACTGCACAGGCTACACTGCTACCGCTTCCTATGATCCTGGGCGGCAGGCAAAGTGAAAGGGAACCTTGCGAATTGGATCTTAAGACAAGGGCTGTCAGGCTTCCGGTCATCAAAGCAGTATCCTGCAAAATAAAATGATCAGTCAGGTGGAAGTTCAGTCTCAGCAAACTTATCTGAAACTTGACGTGCTAAAAGAGGTAGGGTTACTGTCCCTTAACTGCTGGAAAGAAAACTATCCATGCACAGCAAGGATCTCAAAGGATTACATGAAGATAACTGCATGTATGTTTCATACCCCTGAAAGCTCATATTCAAACTATATTGTGCAAATAAAGAATATGCCTCCACTCCACTACAAGAATATGCAGAAAAAATGAAAACATGAACAAACCAAAGCCCAAAGGAAGTAGAATTGGAACCTTGTAACTCTTTCATAGGAACGCGTGCACATTTTGCATTCTCAAACTCCACAAAGCACAGAACATAAGCCTTGTCACCACTCTGCAAGAAGCAGCACGAAAATAACATGCATAAAGTTGACTCAAAATAACACTAAAAGAAGGCACCAGAAAATTCACCACCACTAATACAGTAATAAGTCACCAAAGTAAATAAGGGCTCTGTGCTTTTGTGATTACACAAAGAGCAGCAGATGTTAACGTCAGCACCTAAGAATTTGAAGAAATGGCCTAGAAAGAAATACATTAGAGTAGCGAACTTGACAGGGGTTTTACATACAATAAATATATTGCACTAGTACTTTCTTGTTCCATATATGTTCATTAAAAAATTGTTTTGTTTCCATGTAGGGAAAGAATATTTATTCCAGTGTATAAGCATTCACTTAGTACATGGTGAGTGATCTCAATGTCATCAAAAAACCACCGCAGATTTCATGAAGACCATATGAGTCTTGGACCCCCCCATCCTCGAAATGCATGTTCTTTGCTTGGTTAGTAGTCAAGGAAAGATATTGCCAGCTGATGGGTTACTAGCCAGGGCAGGGCCCAAAAATATTTTTTCCCCATCATGCATACAATCCTTGGCCACAGCTTATCATCTGTGCTAAACTGCATTACTCCTAGATGTCTGGAATGCAGTAGCAGTCTAGATGCAAGCACCCTTCCTTGAATTCTAGAAAACAACCACACCGAGAGGAAATACCCCCAATTTGGTGGACTCACAATGTCATGGATGTATCCTCAGTGGCCATGAAGCACGAAATCAACTCTCTAAGAATGGCCACCTACTGGAAAGTAAAAACACTCTAAATTTGATGGACATGACAAAATGGATCTATGTCAAGTGGCCATGAAGTAATAAGGACAACCATCTACATAATATGGAAAGAGAGCAATCCAAGGATCTCTAATCTTTCAACAAATGGAAAAGGTTGTGACAGAACTCATTTGCCAAGTCAAGGATATCGCCAGGCTGTGGGTAGAAATGGGTGCTAAGAAACTCAGATCTGTATCTGAGGACCCCTTGTGGCTTGTGCAGTGTCTTGTTTTTGTCTTCATAATCTGTACACCCCTCTTAATCTAATAAATGCGGCTCTTTTGCTTTCAAAATGAGCACTATATAAACCATATCTTTAACATAAGCCAAGTTCAAATATACGAATTATGTGAAAATGCTCAGATTTGCAAGAGAATGGGCAAGTAGCATTCTAGAAAGAATTAAACCATTTTTCCAAGTGAGACGAGATGATGCATTGAAAAGGCAAGCACTTACACGTCTGGGCTCCTTGTGCACTACTCTGATGTCCTTGAAGCCAGGAAAAACACGGAACAAATCTTCCAGCAAAAGTCAAGGCTTGCAAAAAATGAAACTTACAAAGATGAGGAAATATGACGCAGAACAATACTAAGCGGGAAGGATACGAGCTACTTCTCTCCTTGTGCAATCAGTAGGAAGACAATCAACAAAAAGAATGTTGGATTCATCTTCTGAGGGCCCATCAAAGTTTGGAAGTGAGCTGTGGCGCTCAACATCTGGAATACTAGCACCTGTGCCTAGAGAAGAACTTCTCCCTACTACATCCGGTTCTTCTTTCAAAGGACTAGGTCCCAGTGCCCTGGCTGGAGCACGTCCACTCAGCACAGCCAAAGACGGGTCTTCCAAAGCACTAGACCCTCGTGCCATAGCTCCAACAGGTAGTCCAGTCAGGCCAGCCAAAGCAGGATTCATCATTCCTGCTGGACCATCGAAACCATACGCTCTTGGTTGCAACATTACCTGTAGAACAAAACTAAGTCATTTGTCAAATAAAGGTGGTTACTTTCCTCTGAATCCTCCAAAAGCTGAGTTGTATTACATTGTTTCTAAGAACGTCTGGTCCACCCGGTAGAACAGAAGGTCTTGAAGTATAGTAAGATGCTACAGAGCCCTCGGGTGCACGATAACTAGGATAACCAACTCGGGAATCTGCCAATCAAACGAAGTTAAGAAGTTAGCCAGTGAAAACAAAAAACATGTCAATCAGTTCTAATCCAAGAACAAACATCATTGCAAAACTCAAGAACAAAAAAAGAAAAAGGAAGAGAAACAAAAAAAAACATGAAGAATGTCTCATTAAGGCATGAAATTGTACCAGAGTACTATATTCATCTTCACAGTGTATAACTCTGCCTGAAAAGTAGTCTTACAAATAACTAAATTAATAATTTACTCAAAACTTATCACTCATAAAAGTTATTTAGTAGCTAGATATAGCAATCAGATATCCAATGTCACTCACTCGGTCATCATGTCAAATATCTAGAAACAAAATATCCAACGGCTAACAAATTAATGTCTCATTGGTGTAGAGGCTGGGAGTTATAGTTCCATCATGTGAAAAAAGTCTTACACTACACATGAGGAAAATCGGTCTTCCACAGTACTCTTGCAAATGTAAATCATAGACTCTTCTGGGCACTAGCTACAGCAGAATTGAATTTGTTCTACGAAGTTTCTGGGCGGACCGAGTAAAGGGCATGGGTTTACAAATACACACCCGATGTTTTTTGCAAAAATAAAATCGACGTTAGTAGGCATAATAATACGTATACATGTATACGCACTTGTAATCAGATCAGATCCGAATACAAAGAGAGTATAACAGACAAATAGCTTAGGGTAGTTAGGGTTTGGCTGCTCGGTTTCGCGCATCAGGACGGGAAGAGAAGGGGCGGGCGTACCTGATGGGTGTTCTTCGCCGGCGAAGGGCCTGCCGTAGGCCTCGGGATGCGCGGAAGACCTGGCGTAGTACGGCGGCGGCGGTCGCCCATCCATCGCCGAGAGTGAGAGAGAGCAGGCTGCAGGCGGGGTGAGCCGAGTAAAAAGACAGGGCGAAACGTAAACGCAGTCCGGACTCCGGACCTGTTTTGGACGTAGAAATTCGACTGGGCCTCGAATCGAGCAGGCCTGGATGTTACTTTGGTCTCATCCACGCAGCGTGTTTGGGCCAAGAGTCCAAAATATATAGCCTGTGAGGTTGTGACACTGCCTAGTTTTGGTAGTACTTAGCTAATAATTCAGTTGATCAGTACACTAGTTTTTTTTTTCCTGGAATACGCAAGAGTGTTACGTATCATTGCATTAACAAGAAAGTTTATAATTTACAAGCGGTCTAGCCGCCACAGTGACTGAAGAGCGGTACATTGTGACCGGAAACAAACCAAGATGGACATCGGCTGCCTAAGCTAACGACCTGCAAGCGCAGCCAAGCTTACCGCGCCGGCCTCGATCCACCGATCGGCTTCAGCTCTGATTATCTGGATCATCTCAGCCGCCTCTTGAAGTCACTCTCGGCACCTGGTAGTCATTGTTCGTAGACCCAATTCGCTTGAACTACTTCAACAGTATTTTTTAGCGAACGAACAGTATTTTCTTCTCATAACAAATCAGCATAAACCAAATTTCAGCGAAACGAACAGGGCGTAGTTCACGACCATCATTGCCTCTATGCACACCATCATCACGCTGGCACAAAAAGGTTCAGATCTCAAAGCATGGCCTTGTAGAATATAGAGGGGAGAACCGGAGATGCTAGGTTTCATGAGCATACCTATACACCATGTATAAATAGGCTACATTTGGACGAACAGAAATTTGATTGGGTCTCATTACTTGGTAGGTCGGTTGATTGCACATTTAACCACTAAGTTAAGTCACCGCTAAAGTTTTAGCATTGCTAATGTTCGAAATAGCGCTCATAGCGGTAATATATGTAGTATTTTCAGTGACACCCGGTCCATAGCGGCGCTATAACCCAGTATTTGCAACACTAGTTTTATCATAAGTTGAGTTTCTCTAATTTTAACCAAATTTATATAAAAATATCAACATCTATACCACCCAATTAGTTTCATCAACTCACCATGCAATCTCTTGAGAGTGTACTTATTTGAAGTTGTAGATGGTATAATATTTTTTTTATTAAAACAACTTTGTCATGAAAGTCAAAAAAAAAGTTGAACTTAGAATAGATCTAAAGTGATGTAATTTTGAATGGAAAGAATATTTTTATTAATAGGAACCGAGGGCCTGTTTGGAACACAGGAATCAAAAACACGGGAATAGAAAAAAACATAAAAATATAGTGAGTGTGTAGTGGTAAAACAGAGGAAAGGAAAAACCGAGGGCCTGTGTAGTTGAAGATGTGCTTTTGAATCTGAAGTTGGGGCTGGAGCGGCTGGCTGGCGGGTGCCGGTCAGCCCTCTCACGTAAACAGTGTTTCTATTCAGAAATAATATTTTTTTCTCACATAAACTAGCTAGCAATACTTTCTCATGAATCAGCCACGAACGAGCCAACAGTTCCGAACAGGCTGAAGACAACTGGTGGACCCCAATGAAATCCTTCTCCTGCAATCTTCGCCTGAGCACGCTGCACGCCTGACGGCCGCTCCACACTCACCCTCGTGATGCTCGCCAGCAACCGCAGGCCCTCCGCCGTCCGCCGCTTCCCGCCGGGCTGCGGCCGCCCCCACAACGCGGCGGCGGGGCCTCCGCCGTACCACCGACTTTCAATCACCGCCGCCGCCGCCGCCGAATCTAAACCCACACTCCCGAACCCCTCCGCGCGCGCGGCCACCAATACCGCCCCACCACCGGCAAGACGAACCCTCCCAGCAACCGCCTCCTTCGGGTCCCAGGCGCCCAATCGTGGCGTGGGGAACGGAAGGAAGGCCGCGGCAGCGGTGAGCGTTCCCCGCGTCTCGGCCGTCAGGAGGTACCCGCCGGGCTGCGGGCGAGGCGTCGCCTTGTCCAAGTCCAAGACGACCGATTCCGATGGTGAAGTGGAGAGTGAGGACGGCGCGGCTAAGCCGTCGGCAGTGGTGGGCAATGGTGACCCCAAGGCGAGAGCTTGTGACGGGGAGGTTATGCTACGCGCGTCTGCGCTTGATGGTGCGGAGTTCAATTACAATGGTGGGATGACGAACGGAGGCGATGGTGACGCTGGTGCACAGGAGGAAGGTGGTGAGAAGCCTTGGGAGGTGACTGGCCTCATGGCGGTGCCGTTCTTCCCATGGGCGCAGCATGAGAGGAGGTCGCAGAGGGCCAGCGGCTGAAGGCCTGAACCTGCCGTAAAGCATGTGCGAAACGTGGCCATTGATTTCTTGACAGGTAGCATATATGTTGGACCATTTGCTGATGGTACGTGTCTTTTTGGATGATGATGATGATCCTATTGACAGTGAAGGATTTGCTCACTTCTACTTTAGTTATAGATGCAGCATCAGATGCTTTGTTTCATTAGTTGTCAAAATTATCCTATCCTGCATTCAGAATCGCAGAATTTAATTATTGATGGATGAGTTGTTTCATTAGTTAGTCAGTTACGTATTTGTTGAGCAGTTAGTAACAGTGGATGAGTAGTGGAACCTACCTTGCAGAGAACAGTGGAAGGCTCTCTGTTGTCTGCTGACTGCTGTAGTTTTCAGATCCCAGGATTGCAGCCTTAAGCTACCCAGTGAAACACCCTTGTGTTTAATCTTCATTATGGCAAATATCCGGTACAGGATAGTCCAATTTTTCTCTTATGAGTGCATAATTTGAAGTAACCGGATGAGCAAGCCAGCTTATGTTATGCATTTTATATAGTTTCTGTAGGCTTTCCGAGTTTACTGAACCTTATATGGTCAGGTAATCTTGCACCTCAAAGTACAATGCAAAGCATTTCAATAATGATTGTGGCAGTTGAATGCTCTTCATGTTGACTCATTGTTTTATAAGGAAAGTATGTCTCCATTCTTGTATGTTTCATGATGGTAGCTGCACTATCGCTGTTTGCACAAATGTTCTGTTCTTCGTATTTAAGAGTTAATGGGTCCTGTGAGAGTTTAACTCGTCATGTTATGAATAAATGCCAATTATGATGAAACCTGCACAACTGTTTCATAACTCAGTCCATGATGAATGATCTTTCCTGTTTTCCCCTTCTTTTCTGTTCAATGTACTGAACTGTATTGCGCTCTTTTAAAAGAAATTAAGAAGGTTGTCTTGTTGTAGAAATATGAATATGCTGATGTGACATCCAACTATTTTTTCTGCTAATTAAACATTGTCATGTATGTCCCTTTTCATATTCGTTGTTCCACGTGGGATGATTTGAATAGTTGATTCAGTTACCTGTATGTATGCTTAAACCTGTATTGCCTGCTACCTTAGCTTTTACCTGTCTCAGTTCTGAACTCTGAATATTTGCTAGCTCATATGATTATCCTCTCTTTTCTTATTTTCTTAAGTTATCATTATTCCTTTTTTATTCTATTGTATTATTTTTCTTTTGTGGTTGGAGCACCGCTGCATTGTAGTTGACTAAACCAATTAGTACCCTAATTAAACATTTATTATTAGAATATTTTTCCCCTCAAGAGGAACTTAATAACTTTACTAAATATGGATAGTGTAAAAAGGGTAGATCCAGTGCCGGAGGCTCCCACATGAGTGGGGTCTAGGGAAGGGAAAAACCGAGGGAAGCCTTCCGCCCACAAAATCTGCTTCGAACCAGCGACCTGGTGACTTAGTGAGACAGCTCTCACCACTGCACCAGGCCTGCCCTTCTAAATATGGATAGTGTGCAGTAAATTATATACAGAGATTAAGAAGTGTTTCTTTTCTTTTGTTAGTATTCTCAGGCATAGTCTTCCAACCAAACATGAATTCATTCAACTCGCCTAACCAGTTAAAAGTCATCAATTTTATTGGCAACTCTCAGGTAATACCTTTTGCCATGCAAATCATCCAGGCTAGCTTTTAACCAAACATGCCCTCAGAGCATCCAAGAGTTCCCCTATTCCTCCCCTAGAGCTAAAATTAAGATTTCTGTAACAAAGGCACTCTCTAACAATCCCCCTATTCAACATCCTATATTTAGTGTCATACTAAATTTTCTGTAAAAAAAAGAGTGTACCCAGTGCAGAGAGCTCCCACTCTGTACGGGGTCTGGGGAAGGGTGTTAGTGGCAAGCCTTGCCCTCGCCTGTGCAATGCGAGGAGACCGCGACTCGAATCCGGGACCTTCCGGTCACAGGCGGTAAGACTCTACCATTTGCACCAGGCCCCTCTCAAATTTGAGATGTCATGTTGTCCACCCTATATATTATTTGATTTGAGATAGGGTAACTATTAGAGAAGAGAAATATTTAGAGGGGATTTTTTTTGTTAGAATGTACCCTACATGAGGATTTAGGAGAATTAAGTTTAGGGTAACTCCTAGAGGTGCTCTTACTAACTCAGCTCTACCTTGCTTCTCATAGTTGTACGTGTTCCATTTCTTTCATTTACATCAGCTGAAGTTCGTTTCCAAAAAATAGCTGTCACCGTTAACTCCTGTCGTTCATTGATCATTAAACTAAGCTACATGTTTTTTTAATGACCTGACAGGAACAACCAACTTGGGTAGAGTTTTTAATGTTGAAAATAAGTGAAACAAAACGTTTATATATGTATAAATTTCACCTGATCTTGTTGTCCTCAGTCCTCACTAGCTTTATTCTGTCATGTTTATACCAGTTTGCCTAATTTTACACAGAAGATTTGAGCTTTTCTTCTCTATAATAGGTTATAGTACATCTTGAAGCCTAGTGTTGGTACATCCATGGTTTTTATTTGATACAGATGGAACGGATGAACCAATGCAAGTCGTTGATGTCTCCGTAGTACTTTGATGTTAATTACAGCACATCTGATAAATTCGGCGTCCTATCGCCCAGAAAACTTCAGAAGTAATGTGATGAGCACATATAGTGCCAGCTAGTATCATATAGTGGACAGGAGGGCAGCCATTTAAAGCCATGGCATCTACAAAAATACAGGTATATGTCAAAATCAGGCATGCTCCTTGTTTGGTATAACGGTATAGACTCATCTTAGCTTCGAGGAAAACGGGCCATGTTGTTCGCTGTTTCTATGAAAGCTCTTGGCGCATCCATGCATCTTAAGTTAGAATAGTAATAGTATGCACTGTACAAGGCCACTGCATTCACCATTTGGAAACAGAGCAGATTCTCAGTACCTGAACTACTACTAGTAACTTGCCACAATAATCTCGCTGGATTGATGGTCAACGCACCCATCGGTAACACATGGCGCATTCAATCTGACATCTTCTTGTTCAGTACTACTCCGTAGTAGTATATATGATCTTGGTCAAGAGATATGTCTGATCGCTGGCAGGCATTGAAGGAAGTCACAGTGCTGGGGTAGCATTGGGGCGTTTCAGATTCAGTGGTGTTAAACAGCATCAGCATGTTTGCGCCTGTTCGCTTGCTCGTAAACGATCGTAAATTTCCAGCCGGGAACAGTATTTTTCTCTCACACCAAACCAGTCAGCAGTAAATAATCCACGATACGATACGGCCTCCCGAACAGGCTGATGTTCGTTTGGCTGTGGCTTGTCGTAAATGATCATAAATTTTCAGCCGAAACAGTATTTTTCTCTCACACAAACCAACTAGCAGTAAAGCCTTCCAAGCTGGAACCTGTACTTCTGCAAATCTATTATTCATTCCAGTTGTTATCTCCGATCCTTTGCACTTGCTTCTTCTTCACCACAGGACCACTGCCCACCGGGGTGCTCCTGCCGGCCATTTCCCGGTTGGACTGAACCCAGTGCACGAGCTACAGCCTCATCTGCAGAATCACATGCCCGTGTTGCCTACAACATGTGCAATAACTCACCCAGTGGTTGCCTGGTAGCTAACGAGAGCGGTCGGCTGGCGGGCTGGGCTGAGCCTGGCTGGCCAGCTCACTCACAAAAACACTGTTCGCGTCTAGACGGAACAGTATTTTTTTCTCACAACAATCAGCCGGAACAGTATTTTGGTGCTCCTCAATCCTCATCCTGTTCCTGAACATTTCTGGAGCTGGACCGGAGCGCCGCATGCCTGCGCCATCAGTTCGTCACAGCGTCAGCCGCAGGCCGCAGCAGCGTCGTGCTCGTGCCGTCGTCGTCTCAACCACCGCTGTGTTTCCCCATCACCCTAATAAATAGTCGCCATTGCAGATGGGAGAATCGAATCGATGGCGGGGATGCAGTGCAGGGCAGGGCAGCATGGACTCGGCTCGGCGGTTCGCCATGAGCACGTCCCGTTTCGACACGGCGTCATCATGCCGCACGCGGCAGCGGGCCGCGGCACAGTGCGTGCCGCCCTGCTCAGCGGCTCAGCCCAGTGTTCTGGAAGAAAGAGTGCTCTGACACCGAGTGACAGACAGCTGGGCCCTGCTGATTAAGGCCAGCCCGCCGGGGTGCCTGTCAGCACAGCTTGGTCGTCACTTATATAAAGCTCACACAAGACACGGCCGGTTGCATTACACCAGGGCACGACGTGCGCTGCGCTGCGTGTGGTCGGAGTGTTTCAGAGCAGAGCTGAGAGCACTCGTCGTCTCGCTCGATCGGAGCTCAGATGATGGCTCCGCAGGCGCAGGGGAGGCGGGTGTCGTCGATGGTCCTGGCGGTCTTCCTCCTGGCGGTGGGACTGGGAACCCGCGGCAGCGAGGCGCAACCGCTGGTGCCGGCGGTGATGACGTTCGGCGACTCGACGGTGGACGTCGGGAACAACGACTACCTCCACACCATCATCAAGGCCAACTTCCCGCCCTACGGCCGGGACTTCGCCAACCACGTCGCCACCGGGAGGTTCTGCAACGGCAAGCTGGCGACCGACATCACTGGTACGTAGGGTACACTCTGTTCGATGAATTGAGATCTTGTGCGTTACAACTGATCACAACTTCGTCTGTGGTGCACGGTTGCAGCTGACACGTTGGGGTTCACTACCTACCCTGCGGCGTACCTCAGCCCACAGGCGTCAGGGCAGAACCTCCTGATCGGTGCCAACTTCGCGTCCGCGGGATCTGGGTACTACGACCACACGGCACTGATGTATGTAAGTATCATCATCACTCATCAGTGACCTCTCCAACTCCAAGGAGTAGGTCAAAATCTTGGTACAGAGAAATAAACTCTGAACTGAACATCTAGTGCGTGCATATGTCATGATAGATGCTCCAACAAGCCTCTCAAATCATGAAACCACTGATCATCATAAATCATGCAGATATCTATCGCCATCTCGTTGCTAAATACATACCTTTTGTGGTACCACCACTACTTGATTAGCGAGCAGATCTTGCATAAATGTGGGTGTACATGATCTCTAACGACCTGGTATTAACTTGACAAACACACAGCACGCGATCCCGCTGTCCCAGCAGCTGGAGTACTTCAAGGAGTACCAGTCGAAGCTGGCGGCGGTGGCCGGCGCCGGGCAGGCCCACTCCATCATCACCGGCGCTCTCTACATCATCAGCGCCGGTGCGAGCGACTTCGTGCAGAACTACTACATCAACCCCTTCCTCTACAAGACACAGACCGCCGACCAGTTCTCCGACCGCCTCATCGGCATCTTCCACAACACCGTGTCGGTGAGCAAACCACCTCGCTAGCTGCTACCAACATCTCCTCGTCGTCGCCAACCTGCTGCATGCTCCGGTCGACGAGACGATCCTCTTGAACTGACTGCTGCTACGCCTGTACATATGCAGCAACTGTACGGCATGGGAGCACGGCGCATCGGCGTGACGTCGCTGCCGCCGCTGGGGTGCCTGCCGGCGTCGATCACGCTGTTCGGGCACGGCAGCAACGGGTGCGTGTCGAGGCTCAACAGGGACTCGCAGAGCTTCAACCGGAAGATGAACGCCACCGTGGACGCGCTGTCGCGGCGGTACCCGGACCTGAAGATCGCCGTGTTCGACATCTACACGCCGCTCTACGACCTGGCCACCGACCCGCAGGCGCAGGGGTTCACGGAGGCCAGGCGGGGCTGCTGCGGGACGGGCACGGTCGAGACCACGGTGCTCCTCTGCAACCCCAAGTCGATCGGGACGTGCCCCAACGCCACGTCCTACGTGTTCTGGGACGCCGTCCACCCGTCCGAGGCGGCCAACCAGGTCCTCGCCGACTCCCTCATCACCGAGGGCCTCATCCTCGTCACGTAAACCACGCTGGATCGGAGACTGCTTGTGGGGCCAGCCAGCGTCTGAGCTACGACTACGAGCAGAGCAACGTGCCTGAAAGGAAATAACGTCGTCGTTGGTTATTCATAGGATGGGGGCATGCATATGGTTTTGGTTTGCTTCAAATCGATCGAAATACACAAAAGTCGTTAGGTGCTTACTGGATCAGGTTCTAAACACATACTCCTATATCTGTAAAATTATTCCTTTTTCTTGTTTTTTATGTTAATGTTTTCAGAAGCACGAGTCACATGAATGAACTCCTATATTATTGTCAAGTTCAAGGTGACGTTTGTGTGTGTAGACGCAACAGAAGAGGCAGATTCTATCTGATCATGCATTGCTCAGGATACATGTGTGCTACCCTGAGTCTGAAACTCTGAATTTCTCACAAACCAGCAGGGTACCAATATACCATTTTGAGTGGTGTCCAGTCCAACCACGTATACTCTAGCCAAATGTACCTTCCGGAGTGGAATAAGATCACAGGTCAGAAGTACTCTAAAACATTATCGAGGACGCTGAGGTGGCAAATCGCAACTGTTTATGTTTGTGGTACCGTACCTTCATGTACCATTTGCACTGAGCGTTAAACATTTTTTATACGGCATACGAATTGAGATGTCAAAATTTTCAATATACTAGCTTTCTTGCGAGCTCCTTCCTCAGGCTCTACATAGAGCGGGGAGCTCTCTGCACTGGATACACCCTTTACTAGCTTTCTTACTGGCGCAACCATGAATCCCACTCATATGTGGGGTATAGGATACGGAATGTACGTCGGTAGGCGGCAACATTCGAAGCAATGAGAGAATCTTTTCCCTGTCTATCCTAGTTCTTATCTCATTCCCTCCAAATGTGCATAGTTTTAGATTCGTCACGGAGCTCATATGTAAAATTTGAGCATGTTTCTGGTTATTGAAGAGGTCGCACGGAACTGGCTAGGGCCTTGTTTAGATTGGGGTTAGAAATCAGTATTTGGCACTGTAGCACTTTCGTTTGTATTTAACAATTATTGTCCAATCATGGCCTAACTAGGCTCAAAAGATTCGTCTCGTAATTTACAATCAAACTGTGTAATTAGTTATTTTTTTATCTATATTTAATACTCTATGCATGTGTCCAAAGATTTGATGTGATAAAAAAAAGTGAAAAAACTTACAATCTAAACCAGGCCCACGTGTTCTTACCATAGGCATGGTGAAGGAGGCACCGTCATGTACTACTCGGAGATGATGGCGAAACACACAAAGGTCGTCGAGAGCGATCGAGTAGTGTTGTTCCTTCTTGTTTTGCGTCGATGCAGACACCAACGCCTTGCATTGTTTTGGAAGCGGCCATAGTGGTGCCGGACTGCCAGGTGAAACACATAACTATTCAACTGGGACATGATGTTGGTGAGCATGGGCCTGCCATGCGTCTCGAACGTAGCCAAGCCATCGAGGTCGAGCCGTGCGTCGGCGAAGTGGTTAGTAGATAAACTTGCCGGCCTCGTGAGAAGGCAATGTTGACCGACGACATTGGTCATGGAGTCAACGAGCACGTTCGATCCTCCCGATGTGTCGCTAGGGCAGTTTGGAAAGTAAAAAGCGGAACAAAATAAACCTTTCAATCTGAAAATTACATAAATATTTGGCGATGGAAGTCTTTAATTTGTTGGAAAGGATCAAGAGTTAAAAAAATCATACTAATTGCTTTTATTCTTTTTTAATATTTTTGGAAACAAACATACAAAAGAACGACGGGCGAACGGGCAAAAAAAAACATACCATGTGAACACAGTAGATGTACCATCCTTTTTTAACATTTCACCGTCAAGATGGGATACATTACATACCAAGACATTGGCTTTACTTAACTATAAAAATAATTTGTGAATTTGTTATGTCTTTTTGCAGTTGTGTGGGTTATATCATATATCAAAACATTTGGCTTTAAATAATTTGTGCATTTCTGATGTTCTATAGTATATTTTAGGTTCTTTAAAAATTATCCATATGATCTTCCTTTATTTTTTCTATATTACGTGGCATTCTATTTTTGTTTTCCCCTATGCTTTGTTCTATCTTTTATTATTTTCTATTTATGTGATGTTATGTTATCTTTCTATTTCATATATTCTATAGATTTTGTTAATTTTTTACTTTTAGGGATAATATAATATCAATTGCATAAACATATAATTTGTTCTTCTAAATCTTGAATGTTGTTCTCCTAAACTAAGAATATTTTTTCTTATAAAGACGGAACATTATTTTCTGAATCTATAACATCGCATCGGCTAAGTAAAAGAAAAAATATATCTTCATAAGATAAATGTTTGTTAATAATTTTTTTAAATATACCAATGTAGAGTATATCCATGTTTGTTAAAAGGATAGGTTTTATCTTTTAGGTTTTTTGGTGAAATTGAAATTTATTTTGGATGTTCGGCTTGTGATTGGAACTATGACCTTTTAAAGTTCTATAAAAACTGGTGTAAGACTGTAAGGGATCTTTCTTTTAGGCCTTGCTCGGTTCTCCTCAAGATCAAAGGGAGGGGGGGGGGATTGGAGAGGTTTGAGGGGGATTTTGATTTGTTGGGATTTAGGAGGTGTTTAGATCTATGGGCTAAAGTTTAGTCTAGGTCACATTGGATATTTGGATGTCAATTAGGAAGAAATAAATATGAGCTAATTATAAATTTAATTGCATATGCCGTGACTAATTCGCGAGAAGAATTTATCAAGCCTAATTAACCCATGATTAGCATATTTACTTTAGCATCACATTCACTAATCATTGACTAATTAGTCTTAATAGATTCGTCCCATAAATTAGTCACGGTTTATATAATTAGTTTTATAATTAGTCTATATTTAATACTGCTAATTCATATCAAACATCCAATGCGATAAGGACAGATTAGCCCCGAGGATCAAACACCCCTTGATCCTCCTCAATCCTCCCAATCGCCCCTGATTCGATCAAACGAACATGCCCTGTGCTGGCCTAAAGAAAAATGTGACCCCGATCCACCAAATGCTGTGTTGATCGTTTCATCAAAAAAATGTTGTCGATCAGAATCAGAACTGAAGCCTTACCAGACCTACAGAAATAGTCGTAAATACAACGGATGGATAATTCAGCCCATAAATAAAATTCAACCCACTTACGAGTTAGAGGAGAAGTTTGGCAGCGACCGACTGCCGTCCGATCGATCGGCGCCGCGGAGGGCGTTGGGCGCGGGCGCAGCCGCGGCGGCAGCGGCCGGCGGCCAGCGGGCGTGGTGGCTTGAGGACTCGGGCGTTTGAGCGGGCAGCATCCTGCGTGGGCTTGCTGCGAGTCGCGGAGCAGCATGCCAACACCACCGGCGGCGCAAGGGGCGCCGACGTGGTCTTCGTCATCTGGCGGCGCGACATCGTCAGGATCCGCCTCACCGTCGTATTCCTCGGATCCGTCCTCGTCCTCGCCCCCGGCCCTGGTCCCCACCAGCAGCAGCGCGCCCTCGTCCTCGCCCCCACACGCGGCGCCGTCATCTGACAGCAGAGGCACGTCGGCGCCTTCGCCACAGCCGCCGTCCTGCGCCGCGTGCAGGCACCAGCGGCGCAAGTGCCCGCCGCACTGCCTCCTGAAGCACTACTTCGTCGCCGATGAGCCCGACAAGTTCCGGAACGCGCTCCGGATGTTCGGCGTCAAGAACTTGCAGCGCATGCTCTGGAAGGTTCCGCCGCCGAGACGGGACGTGTGCGTGCAGACCATCGTCTACGAGTCCAACCTACGCGCGGCGGACCCCGTGCGCGGCTGCTGCGGAGTAATCGAAGACCTGGAGAACCAGCTCATGGACACCGCCGTCGAGCTTGAGGTGCTGCGGCGACGGCTGGAGTCGTACCGGCAAATGGCGCGCGGCTCCCAGCCACCTAATCCTCTGGCGATACAGCAGCAATTGATGGCAAGGACGAGCGACGACATGCAAGCGCAAGGCCCATACGGCGTGCCACCGGCGGCGAACGAGCTCACTGCGACACAGCCACAATTATCCGCGATGGAGATGGAGGTGGAGCCGCAATTATCGCAAGTGCAGCCACAACTCTCCACGATGCCGCCATAATTCTGGGCGGTGCAGCCGCATGTCTCTGCCACGACTCTTCGCGACGCAGCCGCAGCAGCTCTCAGCGGTACAGCCAGCTCTTGTTCTCTCTTCCATGTAATTACTCTTCTTGTTCTCTCTTCGGCTCAGATAATGTTGTCATCGACCTTCTCGTTGCTAATGCCTTTTGTATGCCATTAGCGTCATCGACCTTCACGTTGCTAATGCCTTTTGTATGCCATTAGCATTGAAATAAATGATCTAGATGGTATGGTGACAATTTTATTTCTCATATTGGTTAGCCAGCTCTTCATTAGATAGAGTACATTACATTCTTGGATATGTGGAATGGTTATTCATCACTTTGTTCTGGATTTTGTTGTGCTTCTTTGATTTTTTTTCACACTAGCAAACATGCATGTTCATTGCAAGGGGGTCTACAGCTCGGCTTGGAGATTTATTTAGCGATATTGTCATGCCTTCTGGGCACTAGGCACACATTGCTCTAACCCGTATGGGCACGAAAGGCTTTAAAATTTATCCAATGATCGCGCCATATGTTTCAATTGGTTTTAGAATCAGACTCTGTACCGTGTCCCGACACGTCGCTCTAACTCGTACTTTAATTGGACACATTGTTCTAACACATGTGTTGGCTCTCCGCCCTGCCACCTACTCACCTTCACCCTCTTGCACAAGGTTCGTTGTGTTGCACTCACAGGAGAGGTGGTAGCTTATGGGGCAGGTGGTAGTTTTCGGGGCTCTTAGCCTTGAAACCAAAGTCATCACTGGAGGAACACTCGAAAGTGGTCGTTGATGGATGGCGGTGCATAGTCCACCATCCCGACGAATTTGGAGTTGGGAGAGTGAGGGTGTGTCCGCCGCACGAGATCACTCTAGAAGACGAATGACACATTTCTCATGCCAAGAGGGAACTCAACCATGGAACTACAGAAGCCACTCTCCAGCAGCAGGGGTGCCTCATTGGAGTGCTAGCCAAAGGTGTTGGACAACGTGTAGAACATGTGGTGACAATCTTCGTGTGGGCCATCAGGCCCGAGGTAAGCATCGACCCGATGCTTGAGTGTGTCTACGTTAATGAGAGTCGTGCCATTAAGGGCAGAGCACACTAGGGCCTCCTCCGCCTGAGGAGGCTCCAAGTCAAAGAGCTGCAAGTCGCCAAGTCGATCATGACGAGTTCTAATATTTTGAAGTGAAAGGACTAGCCTGCAGTGAGCGTGGAGGCGAAGTGGGTTCACCTCGCATGGTTCATGGTGAACTTAGCACTACTACAAGATCATTTTTCATGGTTTGGTAGTCTGGTTTTATTGAGGTGGCTTGTTGGCCCATCTAAAATAAAGCTTTCAACAACCCCACAAGGTTGTCTCAGTACCCTGAACACTTGATCTCATGCTGAATTTAACAACATGACGCTACTCAATACTTCTTTTCTACTAGAGATGCCTTTTGCCTCCTCAGGTGGGGATGAGCTCAATAGCCCCACACAAATCAATCTCCTGAGCACCAACACAACCTTCCTTGTTGTGCTTTGATGGAGTCCATAACACCAGATCCATCTAGGTGGCAGCAACCATCAAGAGTAACAAGAAAACCCGATTGCTTTCTCAACAATCTTCTAGTGCCACTCATTTAAATAACTCAATGCAATGCACTAGAATGTTGGCCTCAAATTCAAAGATGAAATCCAAGTCAAGTATGTGAGTGGAGAGGCTCTAAGTGTCTCTTGTTTGTGTATGAGGCTTGGGACCAAGAGTTCTAACACTAGGGCAAGAAAGCTATATATAGCCCTACACACTCAACTAGCTCTTATGCCCTTACTGCATACTTTTTCATGAGTACTAGATAGCTCTGATGTGCACTGGCGTGCACCACTAAAAATCCCCAACGATCATATGTGCATTGTGCAAAATTGTCATTTTAAAGTCTGGTGTGAGCAACATAGAATTCTGGTGCACTCCACAACTATTTTGAAAATTACATGTATCAGGGGTGGTTCTAATTGCAGGAAAAAGACTAAGGCCCCGTTCGCGTGCTCTTAAACCCGGCTTGATCCGCTTTTTTTTCATCCGGAACAGTGTTTTTCTCTCACAAATTCCTCTAGCATTCCTCCAAACCATCCAAATTCCTCCAGCCGAACACCCCCTAAGAAGACACTTATCTATGTAAATTATATGCATGGTTGATTATCACTTTTAGTTGATACAAACCAATAATGCATATCGTTGTGGGAATTAACCAAGGACTTGGGATGCTCCTTGGAAAACTTCATATTCTTAAATATGGGATGTAGATTATTGGACAATGAGATGTCCACACATTCCCATGGTGTGTCACATACTTCAATATTTGACTTGCTCCTGAAGCTTCTTGGGGTTTGTCAAAGGTCAATGCACAAGTGAGGTTTTATTATTGATCTGTATTTTATCTTAGAATTGTTGTTGTGCTTTCTTTTAGAAAATCTATCATTGAAATAAATTTGTAGAAACACATTTTTACAGGATTATGTCAACAGTGGTGCTTATTTGATTAACACAATCTCTATACCCGATCCAAATATACACAACCAGATGCGAAATGTTGAAAATCTAAGTACGCATGGTTGTAAACATGGAAAAAGTCTTATTCATAACTTTGTGGAAGCACATCGTAAGTTGATGACTAAGGGGCAACATTGGTGTAAAGGATTTCACTATACACAATGGTTGAGCCGAGGTGACACAATCTTTACTACTAGGCATTTATTCACACAAAAGCCTCCTTATGGCAGTGATTTGATAGATACCTTGAGGGCGTATATGTCAGTGATTTGATAGATACCTTGTGGGCGTAGAAAGAGTAGCCTTTGTGACATCATATAATAGATCTAATGTGTCATCAAAGATAGTTCAGATGTATGAATCAATGACTAAAACATATAAAAAACTTTCAGGGGTGTTGTGAATAAAGTGCAATGTGGTGCTTGGACTACAAGAAAAGTTCACAAGACACACATCATTAGCGCAACACAGGACCATCACATAAATACATATGGAAGACCATATTATGAATTAATAGTTTTTGGATGCTTCAGGTTTTAGAGAAACTTCACATCTCTTGCTTCAGAAGAAAAGTTAATATAATATTAGATCTCAACACATGCCATAGTATCTTCTCTCTTCTTTGAATAATAGTTTGTTTTAGATTGTTTTTGTTGGGACTAGTGTTCGGAACATGTTATGTAGAGACTAGAGGACAGAGAGCTTGGCAGTGAATACGGGGACACATTAGAATTTTGAGGGCTCACAAATGAGTGAGGGAGTGAGAGTCTCTTTGTCCTCATGCCCTTGGGCACTATATATAGGCAATGTATATTTACAAATGGCACCTCGGTGGGGTGGTTTTTACATGCCACTTCACTAGCACTAGTTGGGCATCTTCAATGGGGAGACTTGGCCCATATGTAATATGGGCTTCCCTCAACATAGCCCCTCAGCTACTAAGTTATGGTCGATATTGCATGACCTAGTAGATGCCCATACAAGAAGAGGCACAAATACAACTCAAACTTTGGTTGCGAGGATCGCCCTTTGCAACCTACACATGTTTGCCTCATCAAAAACTCCATCTCAAAAATCATGTGAGAAAAAAACATGAAGAAAAGAGCTGTAAGACCCTCGGTGTTACGTCCTAAACAAACTACTAAATCATGTCATGAGCTTTATGTTTATGTAATAATGCATCTGATAGAAGTTGTTGATAAATTTCTTGTAGCCTAAAATGACCAAAAAAATGTTAAATGGAAATTTATTCAATAAGCCATGTTATGTCAAGTAGGGTGGAAAACCAATTTTTATTGAGCGAAAGTATTATAGAACATGTGTGTGACACCTAAATAATGTTTGAAGTACAAACTTTATAGATGACAATGCAACTCTTGCTGTAGAAAAATAATGTGACTAGCTAGTATTTCTAATGGCTTGGAAATGGAACTTAAAGTCAAATTTAGCTCAAGACTTGGAAGAATTTTAAGTTTGAAAACAGTGTGACAATGCCATGTTGGTGAATTAATTCTGAAAAATCTAGTTAAAGGTCAATGTTGTGTTTTTGCTCCTTATGGTAGACTAATGTACCCTCTTTAGCATGGTCGAGGTAGTTTAGCTTCAACTGTGTTAGGTCACTTTTTAGACGCGCTTTAAAATTCGTGCACGTCATATGCCTGGCCTGTGCGCACGGTCACCTCGCGTGGCCGCTCGGCGTCACATGGCTGGCCGCGTCCCGCGCGCCACGGTGTCGAGCCCGGTCGGCCTATCTGGCTATGGGTTGGCCGTGGCCGGCCCCAGTGGGCCACTATCTTCGCCCTGCAGCTGGTGGCAGTTACGCTGCTGCCCCACCTCGCTGCTGCCGCCCTTCCCACCTCGCGCTATGGTGCTGTTGCTGTCCTTCTCGCCATCACACGCGTGGGCTTGTCCCTGCTGCCGGCGCCGTTGCCTCGCCGTCGCATCCACGCTCTCTGCAATTCTGTGCCACTGCCTAGCCCTGCCCGATGGCACTGCCACTGCCGTGCGCGCACATGGCGCACTCGCTGCACCGACACATGGCCATGCTCACAGCCGCGGTATCCCCACATGCGCCTTAGCCCGCCACGACAGCCATACTCCCAAAAATCATCGTCTTTAAGCACATCGATTCGATGCACAAGCTGACCCCTCCCTCCCCTTCCTTGTCGTTTCCACCCGACGCGACGCCGTTCATTAAATCTAGCAGGGAGACGTCACCATCGCTCGATTCGTCACGTCTCTGGCTCCATCTTTAAGCCACCAAGCCGCCTGACCCCATTCGACCATGATTGGAGTGCGACCAGGCTCCAATTTGGTATTTTCCTCGCTGCCGGGTCGTTATGGTCGCACTTGGCTAGTGTGGGTGGCAACTCCCCTCGAAGCTGTTAGAGGCCAGCCCAGCTACGCCATTAGCTTCGCCTCGATTCCCTCTTTGTCGTGCGCACCTCGGCCAAACCGCTACCCCTACCCGGTGCTGCCATCGCGGTCGTGTCCGCCGTGGTGCGTCGCCGCACGGCTCGATTTTACGTGGCCAACCCTCCTTTGCCATACTCTACTCCAACTGTCACTTCGGCCGAGTCCACGGTAAGCTCCTGATGCTCACCTGTAACACCCTCGGTGTTACACTGTACAACTTTTTGCTAAAACACTGCATGAACATCATACTTATGTGTACATGTATGAATTATAGAGTGTAAAGCAATGTACATAACTTGAAACGTTCATCGGAAACACGAAACGAATGTTATATTTCATGTCATGTTGTATCACTTAAGGCTCCAAACGAATTTTTATTGAACAAGAATGCTATAGAACGCATATGCGAAACTTTAATAAATTTTGTAGTACAAACTTCGTAGGTAACGGTGAAATACTCGCGGTCGAGAACGGGAGTCAGTAGCTAGCTTAATTGGTAACCTGGAAATCGAAGTTGACGCAAAACTGATCAAAACTTAGTCACTTTTCTTAAATCTGAAAATGGGTCGACGAAGCTGAGTTCGACAATTTTTATAGGAGGATCGGGTTAGGTAGTGACATGGTTTTAGGGTTTGTTTTAGTAGCTTGATATACCATCTCGAGCTTAAAATAGTTGGTTTAGCAACTAGATCATCGAGTTGGGTTTTTGGGCAGCTTTAAAAAGCATGCAAGTCACTTTTCCCGACCAATTGCAGCGTCTGGGTGCGATCACCGCACCGGCACTCGTCGTCGCCACGCCTACTGCCCAACACATGTGCCACATGTGGGCCACCGTGCTGGCCAGCCCTGTCGTTGGCCCCGCACTGTAGGCCGCGCCATCGTTGCTGCGCCCTAGCACGCCATGCACGCGCACAGCCGCGCGGACCCACACCGCCGTTGCCGCGCACTGGCCGCTCGGCCACCACCGCCGTCGTTGCGGGCCCGTTGCTGTGGCCAGCCCGCTGTAGCAGCTTCGCCATGTCGCTGACCCCGCGCGTCGCGCCACTGCATTGCTGTTAGCCACGGCCGTTGCGTGAAGTCACCGCGTGCGCCCTACCACCATCGTAGCGTCCCCTGTCGCCCTACAGCCTCACGCTCGCCTGTGCGATGCTGTGAGTGCGTGGCCAAACTTGGCCCGGGCCACACGTCATCTTGTCGCGCATGACCTTGCCCCGTCTGTATTGCCAGCGCATCCGCCTCAATGCGATGCTTGCGCTGACCGGTGCCATGCCACTGTGGTGCAGGACGGAGCCGTCGTCGTCGGTTGCGATATATGGCCATGCGACCCACCGTCCTAAGCGTGTTTGGCCGATTCCCCGTCGTCCTATAGTCGTACTTGTTTGTACACTGATTGACAGCCACGTCACGCCACGGCAGCAACGAGCCAAGCCTCGCCTGCCCTCCCCTGTCTCCACTGTCGCCATGGTCGACAGACCCGCTCCCTTCAATTCGCTGTGGTGGAGGCACCTCCATCCAATTAACCCCATCCTCGACTCCGCTGAGTAGCCAGCCAGCCACCCGACCCCACCTTACAGTGAGCCTCGTCGTGCCATGCTCTAATTTGGAGCTGCCGTTCCACCGGGTCAATAAGATCGTGTTGGCAGGCGCTGACGACAAGCCACCTATCTAGTGTAGCTCATGTCAATTCCTTGCACCGCTAGCTTTGCCTCCACCTGCTAATCACCCTACGTACCTCTGCCGAATCGCTATCGCCGCCTAGCCTCCCCTGACGTAGCCTTGCCACCACCGTGCACCACCACACCGTCCGTGTGCATGCGGCCAGCTCGGATTGGCCCGTCTCTGGTCAATCCACCACGTCTGGTTGGTTTAGGGTGAGTCGCTGATGCCCATACTTGAGCTCGTTCACGTTGTCTGTGCCATGGCTCACAGGAACGTGGTCGTCGTCGTAGGGAGGAGTCCGCCGTCGTGGAGGGAGTTCGGGACAACACCTCCGTTCACCGCGTCACCGCCCATCACTTTGGATTTACGCCTAGGTAAGCGTCGGCTCGCATTTAGGGGTAGGGAGGGACTGGTGTGGCCGGCGTAACCGCCCTGTGCACCGCCGCTTCGGTACGCACGCGTGGGTGCTGAGGGTGTCGCCGTTGTGAAGACAGGTTCTTCTGAGGGTTCATCTGCGAAGTAGCTGACCGTAGAAATAGTCCCGTGGGTCTCAGGGGGATTCATCGGTAGGTCAGGGTTGTTTTTGTAAAACAGCCGAAGCGCGCGGGCCTCCCCGTCGCGGGCCGCCGTCGCGCGGATGGGCCGCGCCCGCGTTGGGCCGCATCGGTGCACCGCATGCGCGCGCGTCTGTGCCGGATTGGCCGAGCTGTCGCGCTCTAGGCCGCGCAGTGGAATTTGGTTTTCATTTTCCAGTAAATTAGTAAATGCTTATTCAATTTAGTTTTGAGCTGAACTTTGATAAATTGTAGTAAATCTTGTAGATGTCCAAAAATAGTGAAACAAAATCTATTAGGTTCACAAAAATACTACCTATCTGTTAGTGTAGTTAGCTATGATCATGATAGGTTCATAAATTCAAATTAGAAAGCTTAGTATTATGTAGATTAATAATTGTAGGAATTATTGTAGCAAATGGATGATAGATTTAGTCATGAAGTTTTTACAGTAGATTCATTAGATTATTATGTACTTACTATAAATTTTGTAGCATTAGAGTAGGTTGATACGTAGAATAGCTAGTACCCTTGTTTTATTATATATAGAGTAAATCGGTGTTAGGAGTGAGAATACCTTTAGTTGCTAAGATAAGATATGTCATGCTGCATACTTGTTAGTGGTAACAGTAGGTAACTTAGCACCTTAGTCGGTAGGACTAGCTTAGTAACTTGATAGGTGTATTTTTATTTTAAGAGTTGCTGTTGCCGTATTACTAAGTGTTGCATCATCAATTCATGCATGTAGATCACGAGTTAGTAGAGTTCGTGCCCGTGGATGAACAAGATTACAAAGATGTCATTGAGGAGTATGAGGAGGAGATCATCGTGCAGGAGGGAGCCCCAGAGCCTTTTGGTGCTGACTTTGCTGACCCACCGCCTGCCCAAGGCAAGCCCCGATGCATAACCCATATTTTATAATCAATGAATATATATATGATGTGCATTTATGTTATATGCATTTTATGGAAACTACATGCATAAATATATCTACCTATGAATCCTACTAGTACAGGTTGAGTAGCTGCTATGCTCAGGGTATCGATAGTGTGAGTAACCTGTCGTTACTCACAATAGGTGATAATTATGATTACTCATGATAAAATGGTGGAAAGGAAAATGGTGACTGGGCAGGGATATGGTTTGGGTACTGGTGGGTGTAAGAGGTTGTGTCCTACGGCCAATAGGGCATAGCTTGGTTATACTTTTTCCCTATCTGTGTCGGTTAAGGACCGGCCATTGCATAAGTCTCGAGGCAAGTCATAGATTTTTTATCCCGAGCACATACTTGGGTATGGGCGTAGGGAAGACTCGTTGCTCTCTTATCGTGGAATCCGGCTCTTTCCGGACCGACTGATTGGTGGCGGGGATGGTGGAGGTACTTGCACCGCACTAAGTCCGGGACTCAGGAGTGGGGGCTTGGAGTCCAAGTTTGGATAGGGACCTGGACACCCAGGACAGGAGGGTGATGGGTTAGTCTTGCTTGTGCCTGGGGTACAAGCGGAGCGTGTGTTTTCGGGGTACCCAGCTGGGGGCATTGATTCACGAATCTCCAGGCAATCCGGTACGGCTTGTTTTGGGTCTAGCACCGTAGTAAGAACTAAAAGATGGAAGGTGATGAAATGGAACTGATTGCTCACCTCTTGCTTGGAAGTAGAACATGTGCTTACATAGAATGGCTAGATAATAAATTAATACGGCTATTAATAATAACATAAATAAAGACTCACTATTAGTATTGCTTTTTGTAAAAAGGAAACCAGCAAACCATAAAGCTTTGCATACCCCTTAGAGTCGGGAAATTATTCCCACTAGTCGGATAAGTCTTGCGAGTACATTGTGTACTCAGGGTTTATTTACCCATGTTGCAGGTAATGCATGAGAAGTACTGTTGTGTGAAGGATTCTTCTAGTGGGCACAGATGAAATCCTGGCTTACTATCGCTAGATGTTTACTTGATGTTATTTTTATTCCATTGTTTAGTATTCCGCACTCTGCCATTTGGTAATGTAATAATGTAATTTTTAAGAACCTCGGATGTATGAAATGGATAAGTATTGTAACTCGTTCTCATTATTGGATCCTTGGGGGGAAAATGTGGATCTTTTGGGCTCTCCCTTGGGATGTGCCCGACGGATACCGCCCGTTGTAACTTGCTTATGGGGTACTTAGTGTTTGGTGGAAGACGAGTGCCCCCATAAGTGCATTATTCGGGTGGTTCTGCCACATCTCCCACTAGCTGGTTAGGCTTGTTGCTGCCCTATCTCACCAGAACGGTCGCACCACCGTTGTGGATGGCCACATGTCGCTGCAGCCCTCACTAGTGAGCCTCATCACCCCTCACCACCACCCAGCATAGTCGTTTCGGTCAGGGATGGCGATTGACCCGCTAGATGGGTCCGTGTAGGTCCCAGGTGTCCGACGTAGCCACCCTGTGCCGCTGCTCGCCACGCCGCCGCGCGCCCTGCCTCAGGGATGTGCGCGGGGAAATTAGGAAGAACCCAGGGGGCTAAATGAGATTGTCAAAGAGAGGGGAGAATAGTGATTGGATCCTATTGTAGTTCGGATAAAAGCTCGAGGGCTCCGTTGCAAAATCACAAGCGCGCACAGGCTCCCCGTGCATGGGCCACATCCGCACGGGCTGTGCGTAGTGGGCCGCGTTGGGCCGCTTGTCTTTTTTTGGATAAATTAGTTAGTATTTTCTAATTAGATTATGAGTTGATCTTTGGTAATTAATATAAAATCATGCGGATGTCCAAAAATTGTGAAATTAATTTTGTTAGGTTCCTAAAATCATGATCTATTTGCTAGTATATTTTGTTCGCATAGTTCATAGTATTTTCAGGAGTTATCTAATTAAATTGAGATGCTTAATATTGTTAAGATATAAACTTGTAGGAATTTTTGTAATAAATTGGTGATAGTGTTGGCTCTAAAAATTTCACAGTAAATTCCTAACATTATTAGGTGCTCACTGTAATTTTTGTAGCTCCATAATAATTAGTTTGCTAAGATAGCTAATGAGCTCTAGTTCGAATATATATATTAAATCAATGAAATGCCGAAACACCTCGGGATGGTAGAACGGAAACATTTGTTGGAAAATAACACCTCATTTGGCAACATGGATACGTAGCCTAGTGCGTTAGCCGTTAAAGCTAGCTCGTTAGTGTGAGAGGCGTAATCATATTCTTAGAGTTGCGGTTACCATTGATTAATTACTTGTTCTATGTTGCATCTATGTATATCATAATAGGGACAACGATGGATCGTGGAGTCGACCGGAAAAGCAGAAAAGATGGAGCCTTGGTGATCGTGTCGCCCTGATGGAATGCTAATCCTTGGCTATATCTTGCCCAGGCAAACCCCAGTGCATAACCCCTATTATTCTGCACTTTATCTTATGCTTGTGCATTAAGTTTTAAGGAGTTGAATGAAAACTACTTGCATATATATCCTTACCCTATGAGTCCTACTAGTATGTTAGGATCGTGTAGATTGCTATGCTATAGGATCTGGTAGAAGTCGAGTGATTACTTGTCACTCATGAGAGATAGGAAAGATATTATTGTTGTTATTATATTACTATCACATGGAAAATATATGGAGGATAATTGGGGACCGGGCGGAATGGTACTTTGGAGCTGGACTTTTTTAGGCATTCGAGCGAGGCCTGGGTTGTTTTTGTTCCGCCTGTGCTGATTGAGGATCGTCCGTTGCTATGGATGGTAGTCAGGTCACAGACTTATTATCCTGAGCACATATTTGCTTATGGGAGCAGGAAGGCTTGTTACGCTCTTGTCGTGGGTTCCAGCTCTTTTCGGACCGACTGATTGGAGGCGGGGAAAGGTGGAGGTCTAAGCACCATACTAAGACTGGGTCTCAAGTGTGGGGGCTTGGAGTCCAAGTTTGGATGGGGACCTGGACCCCTCGACAGGAGTGGAATGGGTTGGTCTTGTTTGTGCCTGGGGTACAAGCGAGGCTGTGTTTTGGGGTACCCAGCTGGGATACATTAATTCGCGAATCGCCATTTCGGGGTACGACTTGGCTATGGTCAGCACCGTAGTAAGAACTGGAATATGAAAGATGGTAAAATGGTTCTGATTGCTTACCACATGCTTGAAAGTATCATAGGTGCTTACATAGAATGATTAGTTAATGAACTAATGATGACTACTAATAAAATTAAATATAATGACGCACGTTTAGTAATGCTTCTTGCAGATGCAATAACCAGCAAGCCAAATAAGCCTTGCATATCTTTGGAGTCTTTTACTTTCCTCCTGTAGGGTAAGTCTTGCTGAGTACAATCGAGTACTCAGGGTTTTATTCCCCCCTATTGCAGGTGATAGGTGGATGCTAGAGCTGACTTTTATGTGTGGAAACCTCCTAGTGGGCTCAGAGATGATTTCTTTCACGCTGTTATCGTAGTGTTTATTTATAACCCTCACTAAAGGTTTTATAAGAAAAGATGTAAAATCTGCTAGCATATCTTGTATATAAATGACCACTATGTTAATGCTTCATCATGTTATTAAATTAATCTTTGTTTTCGCTGTAACTCTGATCATATGTTATTTTCTGCTGCAAGATTAAGCTTATGAACCTAAAATGTATAAACTCTTTTACATTTAAAACTGTCCTAATTCCGCTATCGCATTCAACTTGTTTAAATACTCTAATGTTGTAATAAAGGGATATAAGAAATGGTTAAGAATGTTATAAGCTTTATTCTCTCATTTATGATCCTCACGAAAAAATGTGGATTTTTAAGCTCTCCCTTGGGTGGGTTTGACGGAACGACATGATTTAGTGCACTCCCTTGGGTACTTAGTGTCTAATGGAGGACAAGTACCCTTGAGAGAGCATTAGATTGGGCGGTTCTGCCACAAGAGCACATGCACGACTCTAGCCTATACATGTTCTAGATCCTGAGGCATCTAGCTCCACGTGCCTTGATGTTGACATTACTGATGTCTTCATCATTGGGTTTTAGCTCCTTCTGCCGCTCCTATGACATGGTTCATCGGCTTCACTCAGTTTGTAGGTCTTTGAAGGGGACTGTGATGCCTAAGAGGGAGGGTGAATTTGGCAACTTAAAATTCTACTTCTAAACTATGGCCTCTTTTTCTAACCTTTGCAAAACCTATGCAAAAGATAAACTATCTAAATGTGCAACTACAGTTTTACTAGTTTGTTGCTATCTCTACCGCAAAAGGAGTAATAAAAGCAATGTAAATGTGGAAGCTAAAGAGCAAGGTAGAGATACGCAAACTCTCATCGACGACTCTGGTATTTTTACCGAGATATCGAGAAGCGCGCAAGCTTCCCCTTAGTCCTCGTTGTAGCCCCTTGCAAGGAAACCCTCGCAAGGGCCAAGCTCCCGGTCGAGTAACTCCGTGGATAGCCCCAGGCCTTCCCCACGCGTGAGTGGGTCTCCGGTGTGCCTTCCGGTAAGCCTCTCCTGGACCGCTCCCTGCCGTCTTCACTATCTGTAAGTGCAATCAAGTCCAATTGTGGGTTTTGGCATAGATGACCGCCAAATTAGAGGACTAATGAGATTTATCGAGATGACAAGCAGGGAATCAAAAAATGAGAATGATGTATAGGTTGCAGGTGTCCTAATTACAAAAGGTGGCTAGACCTAGCTCAAAGGAGGTTTAAATTCTTTTATGTTTTGAAATTGAGTTTAGGGAAAGCCGTACTATTAATAGGGATTTTAGGATAGTTGGTTAACTGTTGAACAAGATGCTCAAATTCTCAGATTTACATCCTGTCACCTAGTCAAAACAGCCAGCCAAATTTTACCTCAACTTACCTATTTTGGCTAGGGCGGCAGTGCCGCCCTGTTAAGAGCGACAGTGCCTCCCTTAACTGACCGTTGGACCCAAGGGATATTTATACCCTTCAGGCTCAGCCCAAAACGGTTATCTACTTCACTCAGCCATTCTGCTCGAAATAGAACAGAACCAAAGCTCACCCTCTCTCCTCCATTGTTGCTCCTCCATCCCTCAAGCAAATCCTTGATTCCAACCATTAAAACTTGAGAGAAAAGATAGCAAAACTCGATTGGAGAGCAGATCCACTGATTCTCAAAGTCTAAAAGCATTTGGTTCATGTTTGGCCAACGGTTCTAGGGTTTGTTACTCTTGGAGCTTGCTCCTAGCCGGCTAGGCGTCGCCCTTGGGCTTGCCAACTCGTGTGGCAGCCTTGGGAGGTTTATAACCTTATTTTCGAAGCTAAGAAATCACCTCTCACTTCAAGAGTTCATCCTCTTGATTTGAGAACGAGGGTAAGGCAAGCCTTTGTGGCAAGCCCAAGCCTTTTGTGGCTTCCTCAACAACGTGGACTTAGGCAAACCTTTGTGGTGAGTTGAACCACGGGATAAATCTTGTGTCTCGCGTGCTTCATCTTGTTTTCTTGCTGGTTTAGCTCTTTGCTAGCTGGTGTTAGGGTTTGGTTGCTCGATCCACTCTTGTGTGGAGTTTCTGTGGTATTCAGTCTTCGAACTGGATCTTATCTTTCTATTGCAGGATTAAGCAGCTAATGGGGTCAGGTTTATCTCTGTAAAATCTCAACTGTGTTAGATTTATTTTCGAAGAGCGGCAGTGCCGCCCTACAGGCCGGCAGTGCCACCCTCTGTTCTGACAGAGTTTTGAATTGAATTTTTATAGGCCTATTCACCCCCCCTCTAGGCCTTCTTTGTCTTCCTGGAGATCCTATAAGTGGTATCAGAGCAAGGTTGCTTCGTATATGCTTCACCGCATGAAGTATGGAAGAAGGAGGAGGTTCGAGGACCGTTCACGATGCGAACGCAAGTGGTGTGCACATCGAGGACCTCTTTTGGAGTGACGCCGTCAACACCGCTTGTCATGCCATCAACTGCCTCTACTTACACAAGAAACTCAAGAAGACTTCATATGAGCTTCTAACCGGTAACAAACCAAAGGTATCATACTTTAGAGTGTTTGGGTGCAAGTGTTTTATACTTAACAAAAGACCCAAAACCTCTAAATTCGCACCTAAAGTTGATGAAGGCATTCTTCTTGGTTATGGATCAAATGAGCATGCCTATCGTGTCTTCAACAAAACCATGGGTAGAGTTGAAGTCATGGTAGATGTGACATTTGATGAATCTAATGGCTCTCAAGTGGAGCAAGTTGATTCAAGTGTTGTAGAAAAGGAGGATCCACCATATGAGGCAATCAAGCAAATGTCTATAGGCGATATTAGGCCACAAGAAGATCGAGCCACTAATGATGAGGATCCCCAGGCTGTTGCTGCACAAATTTCCGCTGACGTATTCCATCGACAAGGGTAGCACTCACCTATTGAAAATCAGCAGGGCGGCCGCCCCATCCACCTCAGCAGCAGCTCCTTCAACTCCTACTCCACCACTTCAATGGCTCAACTTGGAGCCTATCTTTGAACAAGAAGAAGCTAAAGGTCCAGAAGAAGAACAAGGAGGTGTTGAGCATCCAAGGCTACGTCAAACTATACAACGGGATCACCCCGTTGACAACATCCTTGGGAGCATTCAAAAGGGGGTAACAACTCATTCACATTTAGAAAATTTTTGCCGATGTTACTTGTTTGTTTCCTCTTTGGAACCTCTCAAGGTAGAACAAGCACTTGGAGATACGGATTGGGTCATGGCCATGCAAGAAGAGCTCAACAACTTCGAGAGAAATCAAGTGGGGAACTTGGTGGAAAGGCCCAATACCAATGTCATTGGTACCAAGTGGGTCTTCCACAACAAGCAAGATGAAAATGGTGTGGTGACAAGGAGCAAGGCAAGATTGGTGGCCCAAGGCTTCACTCAAGTAGAGGGCTTGGACTTTGAAGAAACATATGCATCGGTGGCAAGACTTGAAGCAATTCGAATGCTTCTAGCCTTTGCTGCCCATCATGACTTCAAGCTGTACCAAATGGATGTCAAGAGTGCATTCCTCAATGGCCTAATATAAGAGTTGGTGTATGTAGAGCAGCCACCGGGGTTTGAAGATCCCAAGTTCCCCAATCATGTCTATAAACTCCAAAAGGCGCTCTATGGGCTTAAGCAAGCACCAAGAGCATGGTATGAATGCCTTAAGGAATTCTTGCTCAAACAAGGCTTTGAAATAGGTAAAGCTGACCCTACACTCTTTACTCACAAAGTTGGAAATGATATATTTGTGTGCCAAATATATGTCGATGACATAATATTTGGTAGTACTAACCATGTGTATTGTGAGGAGTTTAGTAGGATCATGACTAAGAGATTTGAGATGTCCATGATGGGTGAGCTGAAGTTCTTCCTTGGATTTCAAATCAAGCAAATGAAGGAAGGGACGTTCATTAGCCAAACCAAGTACACCCATGATATGCTAAAAAAGTTCGACATGGTGAATGCCAAGCCTATCAAAACTCCCATGCCAACCAATGGACATCTTGATCTAAATGAAGAGGGGAAAGCCATGGACATCAAGGTATATCGCTCTATGATCAGCTCTCTACTTTACTTCTGTGCATCTAGGCCGGACATAATGCTTAGTGTGTGCATGTGTGCAAGATTTCAAACCAACCCGAAAGAGTGTCATTTAGTGGCTGTTAAAATAATCTTGAGATATTTAGTATACACTCCTAACCTTGGCTTATGGTATCCCAAGGGCTCCAAGTTCAATCTACTTGGCTATTCGGATTCCGATTATGCCAGTTGCAAGGTAGATAGAAAAATCACTTCGGGGATATGTCAATTCCTTGGACGGTCCCTAGTGTCTTGGAGTTCAAAGAAGTAAAATTGTGTAGCCCTTTCCACTGTCGAGGCCGAGTATGTTGCAGCCAGTGCATGTTGTGCTCAACTACTTTGGATGAGACAAACCCTTCATGATTTCGGATGTCAATTCACCAAAATCCCACTCTTGTGTGACAATGAAAGTGCCATAAAGCTTACAAACAATCCCGTAAGCCACTCAAGAACCAAACATATAGATATCCGACATCACTTCCTGAGAGGCCACGAAACCAAAGGAGATATCAAAATTCGTCATGTGAGCACCGAAAAACAACTAGCCGATATCTTTACTAAGCCCCTCGATGAGTCAAGGTTTTGTGCTTTGCGTAGTGAGCTAAATATACTTGATTCTCGTAACGTGGTTTGAAATATGGCACACCTCGGTTTGACAACCTAGCGACATAGGAAAATGATTTAAAAAGATATTATATTGTGTTTCAAAACCATTTCAAAAGGCCAACTAAGTGTCATGACCATTATCTGTATTGTTGATTGCTTACTGGTCATGATATTTAGAGAATATATATCCATATCTGAGGTAAAGGAGGTCATAAAGTTTTAGCGTAATCCCTGCAAAATTGGCAGGGCGGCAGTGCCGCCCATAATGGCCGGCAGTGCCGCCCTCTGAAAACTGAGTCGTTTTCTGTCAATTTTGACTGGGTTACGGGGCCCATTTTCTTCTATCTATTCCATTCTCTGCCCCCGACCCAACTCTTTCCTTCTCTCACAGCCGACGCCGACGCCCGTGCGTCTCTCTCTTTGTCTCTCAAGCACGCACCATCGCCGTTCTTTGCGGTCTACCACCCCGGTAGTGCCGCCCCTGCAGCCGGCTAAGTCTCCTCGTCGCTGGCCCCCTACAGGAAGCTCCTGGCCGAGCCCTTTCTCCTCTTCTCCCTCCATTCCATCGTTTTGGAAGCAAGGTGAAATCCTAACCTCATTTGATCTATGCAATGTAAAGGTTTTAGTCATGGATTTTTGTTTCTAGGGCGAGTATGAAGGGTTTAGAAAGGTTTTTGATGATTAAATCGAAGTGATTTTGAATTTCACTGGTTGGATGATTTTGGGGAGAGCGGCAATGCCACCCATGGGACCATTAATGGCACCCCTAGCAGATTCTAACTGCTATACTCAATCTCATTAAAATGATGAAGTTCAGAATGAGTTGGATTCATTTATCAAAATTGTTTCTAAAGTTTTTCATACTCAATCTTTCAAATCCAAGGCTAGGGTTTCATATATCTTTTTTAGACTGTGATTATGAAATTGTGATGATGGATAGACATTGTTGGAAGTAGAATTTAACCAAAACGAGAAAGTTGAAAATGAAATAGTGAAGTAACTGAGGGAGGCAGTGCCGCCCTACCATGCTGATTCCAAATCCAGCAAAGCTTCCCGTCTCATTTTCAAAATTCTTTTTCTTGTTGAAACATGCTTGCAACTGTTTCTAACTCATTATCTTATACAATTTCTTATCAAGTCTCATTTAATTGCATAGATGGACCGAGAAAAAAGGAAGGTGATGTCAACTAAACAAAAGGTCAAGAGAGACAGGGGACAGGCAAGCTATATTCCTAGTGACAGAAATCTTGATGAAGACCTTGCTGAAGAAAAAGGAATTCATAGGATGGGAAGGACCATTCATGTGTGGCCTGATTCTCCTCTACACATTTCAGAGTTTGATAGCAGCTACATGAGAGAAAACACTGATGGGTTCAACCTCAATCCTCCCCAAAACAGTGACAATCATACAGTTATTGATTATTCCATGAGTTGGAAGAAGACAGGTGAAGCTAGAGAGATTGATCCTTACTCCTCTAACAGGTCCAGTGGCATTGATTATAGATTTTGGAATGGTTTCCAATTTGATTTTTATGCCACAACCATCCTATCTAAGCCAAAGGGCAAGATCAGCAAGATGTAGTACATTGATTTTGGTGACTTGCAGAGTAGGGATGGTCATGAGTTTGCTGCAGCCATCAAGACCTATGACCGCTTTGAGATGACAGATATCATGAGTTTCAGGCATGATTGGAACAGGGAGATTCTTGCACAGTTCCATGCCACTTACTATTGGAATAGGGAAGTAGATGAGCTTCATTGGATGACTGACGGGCAACATTATCGCATTGATTTTGTCACCTTTTGTCGTATTCTTGGTTTTGGACACATCCACAGGGGATATGAGAGGATTCATAATGTACGTCGTCTTGAGCCAGTGGAAGTAAGCTTCATGTGGGAGAATCAAAATCTTACAGTTCCTGATTGGTCAAGGACGAAGCTCAAGAGCTTCTATTACATCATGAACAATCTTTTTAGGATCACCCTTAACCCCAAAGACAATGCAACAGATTTGAATGGCTACATCACTAATGTGTTGTCTAGGTTTCCTAGTAGTGAAAAGTTTAATGTTCCAAGGTTTATTTAGATTGAGCTAGCATATGCCATGGATGATGGAAGGAGATCTTTGCCCTATGCTCCTTATCTCATGTTTGTGATTGAGAGAGTGACTGGCATGTTGTTCCCTAAGGATTGTGAGCACACTATTTACAAGATCAAAAAGACCCATGGTGGCTTAAGGGGACTTGGGTCAGCTACTCAGCGCACTTGTTCTGGAGGACATGGAGATAGTGGGGCAGTAAGCTTTCACTCTTCTGGAGCTGCACATAGAGATATTCCTGAGCCGTCCAGGGCTAGAGAACAAAAGAAGAAGTCAAAGTGGGGGAAGATGAGTGCATGGATGAAGGCAATCTTTGCTCATTGTGCATATGCTTCACAGACTGCTTATGAGGATAGAATGGAAAATAGGGAAGCAGTGAGGCATGCTAGGGAGATGGCGGGGCTGCCACCCCTTCCACCAGTGTAGTCACCACCTCAGTTTTCTAACTTGCCTCGCCTTTCTTCCTCTGACGAGGAGCAGGATCAGCCACATAAGCACCATTATGAACAGCCATATGATTAGCAGTATGGGCACTCATATGAGCCGTTCAGTCAGTACTACGGGTACCCACAAGGGCAGCATATTGAGCAGCCCCCAAGGCAGCAGGACCTTGGTGCAGAGATTCACTCCATAGAGGCTGATCCACAGGTTCAGGCAGCCTTATTTCGCACATATTCCAGGAGACCGCGTCCTTCGACGGATCAGCCAGGTCCTTCCATTTCAGCTAGGGCAACTCCTCCACGACGTTCAGCATGCTTTACTTCACACACCCACATCGCAGGACGTGCCCGCGTCGACTCCGACAATGACGAGTGACTTTTCCTCTTTTTCTTCTTTTTTGGTACTTGTGCCAAAGGGGGAGAACATTAGAGGGGTCAATAGATTTTCGATGCCATGAGTTCTCTGCAGCTGCGCTTTATGTCCAGATCTTATGAGAAGTAGTTGTTAGGTTGTGAGTTTGAGAGTCGCTCAAAACTCTATTTTATGTAATAAGCTACTTTGTGAGTTAATTTGCTTCGGATATGGACATGTATTCATAGTTACTGTTTTAGCTTGTCATATTCTGAGTTTAGATTGTTTTATATTCATATGATCTGCTGTAGAAACCTGATTGCTACCTGACCGATATAGTCAGGCCGGCAGTGCCGCCCTCTGAGGCCGGTAGTGCCGCCCTGTGCTGTATCAGCCAGGGTCTTGTGTGCTTGAACTGATATAACCTGTCATACGCATCACGTTTAGTCCCGTGACACTTTGTTCAGCACCCCACAACAAGCATGGATGTAGGGGGAGGTTCCCATCGCACCTAAAATGTGAATCATGGCCTTTCATGCCAAATTAAGAATTCAAATCTCTATTCACATACTTAGGGGGAGGCTCCTACACCCATGGTTTGAAAATCTCAGTTTAGATTTCATATCTTTTGTAAGCTCTAATTGGGTTGTTATCAATCACCAAAAAGGAGAAGATTGTAAGCGCAATCAAGTGCTATTGTGGGTTTTGGCATAGATGACCACCAAATTAGAGGACTAATGAGATTTATCGAGATGACAAGCAGGGAATCGAAAAATAAGGATGATGTACAGGTTGCAGGTGTCCTAATTACAAAAGGTGGCTAGACCTAGCTCAAAGGAGGTTTAAATTCTTTTATGTTTTGAAATTGAGTTTAGGGAAAGCCGTACTATTAAGAGGGATTTTAGGACAGTTGGTCAACTGTTGAACCAGATGCTCAAATTCTCAGATTTACATCCTCTCACCTAGTCAAAACAGCCAGCCAAATTTCACCTCAACTTACCTGTTTTGGCTAGGGCGGCAGTGCCGCCCTATTAAGAGCGGCAGTGCCTCCCTTAACTGACCATTGGATCCAAGGGGTATTTATACCCTTCAGGCCCAGCCCACAACGGTTATCTACTTCACTCAGCCATTCTACTCGAAACAAAAAAGAACCAAAGCTCACGCTCTCTCCTCCATTGTTGCTCCTCCATCCCTCAAGCAAATCCTTGATTCCAACCATTAAAACTTGAGAGAAAAGGCAGCAAAACTCGATTGGAGAGTAGATCCACTGATTCCCAAAGTCTAAGAGAATTTGGTTCATGTTTGGCCGGCGATTCTAGGGTTTGTTACTCTTGGAGCTTGCTCCTAGCCAGCTAGGCGTCGCCCTTGGGCTTGCCAACTCATGTGGCAGCCTTGGGAGGTTTGTAACCTCATTTTTGAAGCTAAGAAATCACCTCTCACTTCAAGAGTTCATCCTCTTGATTTGAGAACGAGGGTAATACAAGCCTTTGTGGCAAGCCCAAGCCTTTTGTGGCTTCCTCAACAACGTAGACTTAGACAAACCTTTGTGGTGAGCTGAACCACGGGATAAATCTTGTGTCTTGCATGCTTCATCTTGTTTACTTGCTGGTTTAGCTCTTTGCTAGCTGGTGTTAGGGTTTGGTTGCTCGATCCACTCTTGTGTGGAGTTTCTGTGGTATTCAGTCTTCGAACTAGATCTTATCTTTCTATTGCAGGATTAAGTAGCTAATGGGGTTAGGTTCATCTCTGTAAAATCTCAGTTGTGTTAGATTTATTTTTGAAGAGCAGCAGTGCCGCCCTCTGTTCTGACAGAGTTTTGAGTTGAATTTTTACAGGCCTATTCACCCCCCCTCTAGGCCTTCTTTATCTTCCTGGAGATCCTACACTATCAAGCTTCTGGCCGAAACGCTGTGGGCCTTGTTTCCTTCGATACACGGTGGTGGCCATACCACAAACGCGGTTGGTGTGATCTCGCAAGACTACAAGCCCCTCCGATGTACAACAATAGTGCGCACAAGCACTAGGTAGTAAGAGGTATGCAAACCTCACTAAACACTAGGCCTAAACTTAGAACAAGCGCATAAGCGGTGGTCTAATCAACCTAAGCACTTCACAAAGCACCTACGCTAATCACCTAATGAATCACTAAGCACTATGCAAGTGAAGATCACTAAAATGGTGTACTAGCACCCTTGGTATGTTTACTCAGCTCCACACATGTCAAATGGCCGGTAGGGGGGTCTATTTATAAGCCCCACTGACAAAGTAGCTGTTCAGGATGAAATCCCACTTTTCTGCTACTGACCAGACGCTCAGGTCGTCCTGATCAGACACGTCCGGTCATCCCGACCGTTAGAGCCGCGATCAACTGATCGAACGCTGATAGCGTCTGGTCGTAATTTCGCTGCTCTGGAACCTTTCTATACATGATCAGACGCAGCAGTCCTGCGTCCGGTCGATTTGCTGCCAGCGTCCGATCAATGCTGAATGTGTTGTTGGGATGATGAATAGTGCCATCGGTGCGTCCGGTCACTTTACTGTTCAGCGTTCGATCACTGATGCTGATGCCTGCTGTTGCCGAGCCTCTTGATCGGAGCGTCCGGTCGTTCACCTTCCAGCATCCGGTCACCTCTGTGAGCTCGTTTCTTCGTGATCTTATGTCTGACTTCATGCTTGGACTATGCTTGATACCTTGGTCTTCTCTTGTGCTTCTAGGGTCTTGCTTATGGTGTTGATCATCGAATCATCACGTCGCCTTCGTCCAAGTCACGTCTTGCACCCTATTGGACTACAAAACAATCACTTGTAAATTCATTAGTCCAATTTGATTGTGTTGTTCATCAAACACCAAAATCCAAAGTAAATGGGCCTAGAGTCTATTTTCCTTATAGTCTTTGCCTGCAGGACCTTCTTAGCACAGAAATCTTTGTCTCCAAGGCCTTCTCGCTCGATGCTTTGCTTGAAGACACAACCTCTCTTTGGGAATGGGTGTAGTCATCGTAGTTGAAGTAGTCATGGTCAAAGAAGATTGGCATGAAGCCTCCAAATCTTCTCTCAAGAGCATCAAGCAAAAGACTTCACCCTTCGGAGTGGTTGGTCCTCTAATATGATCCCCTAGCTCCTCTTGGCCGGTGCTTGTCACCGAATCCTCAACTACACTTGGTGTTGTCAACATAGTTGTAGTAGTAGAAGTAGATGTCTAGATCGAAGTTATCAATGAGCCCCTCAAGCCAAAGTGGTTGATGAAGGTGCAGTAGACCTTAGTGCCGAAGGAGTTGACGTAGCCCCCGAGCTCGATGATGGAGGAAAGTCATCGTAGGCATTGATGCCAAAGGTTCTAGAGTCATTGTGGTGGGCGAAGATGATGACGAAGCCCCTTATCGAAGTGTTGGTGGAGGTGAGTTGTAGCGGTCCACCAAAGATGTTGGCAAAGCCACCTCCCACCGAAGTGTTGGCGGAAGCGTGTCGTTGTGGTTCGCCAAAGATGTTTGGAAAGGCCCTCCTACAAAGGTGTTTGGCAGAGGCGATGTTGGTGTAGACGCCGAAGGTGTCGGCTAAGCCCCTCGTGCCAACATGTTGATAGAGGCAAGTTTTTTCAGTTTGCTAAAGGTGTTTGCAAAAGCTATCCTACAAATGTGTTTGGCAAAGGTGATGTTGATGTAGACGTTGATGGTGTCGGTGAAGCCCTTCGTGCTGATGTGTTAATGGAGGCAAGTTGTTTTGGTTTACTGAAGGTGTTGGTGAAGGCTCTGCTATAAAGGTATTTGGCAGAGGCGATGTTGGTGTAGTCACCGAAGATGATGGCAAAACCCCTTATGCCAAAGAGTTTGTTGAAGGCGATGTCAGTGTAGACGCCAAAGGTGTCAATGAAGCCCCACGTAGCGAAGGTGTCGGTGGAGGCAGTGTTGGTGTAGACACCAAAGGTGTCAGTGAAGTTCCTTTTGCCAAAGGACAGAGAAGTTATGTGAAAATACATTTGACTTGATAGGCTGTATTTTTATAGGGACTTAGGTTGCGTTATAGCTTGGTCGAATATAAACTTGATGGTGTCGATGTTTTACCACTGATAGCCTGCCACGGGGGTACCCGGGATAGTTGTTTGGGCTTCGACGAATAGCGGAATTCGGCGGTTACGCAAAGAGACTCACGATTTATACTGGTTCAGGCCCTCGACTTGGTCGAGTAATAACCATACGTCCAGTTTTGGCATTAGCCTGTTTGCGTTGTATTGCTTTGAGTATCGGGTATGCGTTCTCTTCTTACAATGGGTACCCTCACCAGCCCTTTATAGTCCAGGCGCTGAGAGGCGTTGTTTGTGTCCTATTCGGATACAAGGTCAGAGTCCTAAGCTACGCTTCGGGTGCCTTTCCTTGTATAGTTTGAGTTGGAGTTTCGGTTTTGCATGTTGCTTTGCTCCGCGTTCTTCTTGGCGATTGGGCTGTAGGCCTTGTTACCAAGGCCTACCTCCCTGCAGTATGGTCTATGGGGGGCCCGTAGGGTTCCCCATCGACAAGCCCCCGAGCATTTCATGATTGAGCTTCAAGGGCCGAGTTGTTGTAGTCTTGATCTGGGTTCTTCTTGAAGTGAAATCTTGAGATGGTCTTCTTTAATTCTTCTTTTGGCTGATGTGCACTTTTGCTTGATGTCCTCTGGGTTCTTTTTCCTTTGAGTGCAGCGAGTGCAATTTTGCAAAAATTGCACTCATTGAGTGTAGCCCCCGAGCCTCTTGTTTTTTTGGTACAAAAAGCCGGAGGGTCAAAAATTTTGAAAATATGTTTTTCTGTGGTAGGTACTTGCAGCCCCCGAGCCTTCTTTGGGTTCTTTTCTATTGAAAAGAAGCTGAAAGAAGGGTCTTGATTTGTACTCCTTTGGTCTTTGTCTTTTGCTGGTCACGGATGAGTTTTGTATAGCCATGAGTGAGCGTCTTCTTTTACTTTTTGTTAGGAATCTTGCTTTTGGGCACTATTCGGCTTTGTTGCTTTGCTCTTTTGTTCTTTTCCTCTCTCTTTCTTGTGATCTTTAGCCTTGTTTACCTCTGGTTTGCTATAAATACCTTTTTGTTGGTTGTGGTTCTTCCTTGAGTAGGAAATTTCTTCTTCAATTCTTTCTTCATTCATAGATATGCTGGTGTGTGAGGTTGAGCAGCCCCCGGGCTTATGCTTGCTTGGTAATGAACATGCTGCTCTATCTGTTCTTCTGTGTCTGGGCTGCCGCTGATGTCGCCACTGGGTTCCTTGTTGCAATATTTAAGAATCTTGTCTCTATCTTATGTCTGAGTTTATCCGGTCCTGTTTGACCGTCTGTAACCTTTGTATTTGTCTTCGATCAATGAGATGTATAATTTTTCTCTGTTCGAGTTCTTTTTCGACTATAACCCTTTGACATTGTAATTTTGTATGTGATCCTTCATACGTCTCCGAGTTGTTTGTTTGGTTACTTATTGCTGTTGTCATTCTGGTTGTTGGAGAATTCAATGCATGTCTTCACGGGTTGTATTGTTGCTTGTGGAATATTCTCTTGGATATGCTAGTCCTTGAGTGCCGTTCTTTCACGCCAGAGTCCTCTTTTATTGAGTCCTGTCTTTTCACTGTGTCCTTTGTAAGGCTTGTTTCGTTGGTACTCCTAGTCCATGTGCGCCGCTCCTTCGATCTATAAATACCCTCCCGGGGTGCTTGTTTTCATCCATTGAACATTTTGTTGAAACCTTCGTAGTCATGAATATGGTAGTTTGTGAAGTAGAGCAGCCCCCGGGCGTATCTTGTAGTTCCTGTGCGTCTTGTCGTAGCTAGAATTACCGGTGCTTTTTTCCCGGTTTTATGATTTTGTGAAGGGTGGCTTTTACCGGTGCATCAACAATGTGGTTTCGTATGTCCGGGTTGTTGCCCCTGATGCTCCTTTTGAGCGGATTACTGAAGCTTCTGTAATGGCTGAGTTTTCAAGACACTGGGAGGAGGCCAAAGTATAGCTTAGTGGTCTATCAGACCAAATTCTTGATCAAATGAATGTACTTCCTCCTTCTCTTCCGTCTTCTTGAACAGATGTGAAAAGTCAACCTTCTTTTGATGTCCTTGTAATATACTTTGTCTCTAAATTTTTAAGATGTGAGCAGGCTTCGTCCTGTCTTTCTTTTCTTCTTAGATGTCTTTGAATAATATGGACAAGTTTTGCCCTATCTTTCCTTGTGGCTTTTTTCTGCTTTGCCATAGCTTGTTTCGCTCTTTGGGTCGGCGACCGAGTTGTTTGGAGTGTTTGTGCCGCTCTTTGGTCGAAGTAGTCGATTGTACCGCTCTTGGGGTAGACGATCGAGTTGTTGGAGTGTTTGTGCCCCTCCTTAGGCAACGTAGTCGATCGTGCCGCTCTTGGGGTAGGCGACCGAATTGTTGGAGTGCTTGTGTCCCTTTCTGGGTGAAGTAGTTGATCGTACCACTCTTGGGGTAGGCGACCGAGCTGTTGGAGTGCTTGTGCTGCTTCTTGTGTGAAGTAGTCGATAGTACCACTCTTGGGGTAGGCGACCGAGTTGTTGGAGTGCTTGTGCCGCTTCTTGGGCGAAGTAGTCGATCGTACCACTCTTGGGGTAGGTGATCAAGTTGGAGTGTTTGTGCCCCTCCTTGGGCAACGTAGTCGATCGTGCCGCTCTTGGGGTAGGCGACCGAGTTGTTGGAGTGCTTGTGTCCCTCTCTGGGTGAAGTAGTTGATTGTACCACTCTTGGGGTAGGCGACCGAGCTGTTGGAGTGCTTGTGCCACTTCTTGGGCGAAGTAGTCGATCGTACCACTCTTGGGGTAGGCGACCGAGTTGTTGGAGTGCTTGTGCCGCTTCTTAGGCGAAGTAGTCGATCGTACCACTCTTGGGGTAGGCGATCGAGTTGTTGGAGTGCTTGTGCCGCTTCTTGGGCGAAGTAGTCGATCGTACCACTCTTGGGGTAGGCGACCGAGTTGTTGGAGTGTTTGTGCCGCTTCTTGGGCGAAGTAGTCGATCGTACCACTCTTGGGGTAGGCGACCGAGTTGTTGGAGTGCTTGTGCCGCTTCTTGGGCGAAGTATTCGATCGTACCACTCTTGGGGTAGGCGACCGTACCCGTATAGCACAACCGTTTTTGGGTTGGCTGTTTGCAGGGTAAGTAAGTAATCATACCAGCTCTTGGGGTAAGTGATTGCGCCCGTATAGCAACAACCGTTTCCGGGTTGAGCTGTTTATAGGGCTGCCCCTTTTTCCCCAACCTGATTACGGGTTGGTTCTATCCATTAGATAGGGCTATCAGTCGTACCATCTCTTTATGGTAGAGTGACAAATGCTAGCTTGAGTCTCCTTACCCAAGAAGCTATTTGCCCGTTGGCCGTCAGTCAGACCATCTCCATATGGTTGAGTGACAAGATTGCCCGTGTAGCACAACCGTTTTCGGGTTGGCTGTTAACAAGGAATCCCCTTTTTCCCCAACCTGATTACGGGTTGGTTCTGTCCGTTGGACAGGGCTCATATTTGAAGCTGTTCTTCTTGAATAATCTCTGTTTTATTTCTCTTGAAACTTGAGTACAATCTATTGTACTTAATTGTAGAATCTTTTGAGCTGGCTGATATGCCAAGTATTCTTTATAGGTATTTCATCTGGAGTCATCAACTCGTATGTGCCGGGTCCTGTTGCTGTCTTCACGATGAAGGGTCCTTCCCATGGACTGAGTAGTTTGTGTCGTCCATCTTTCTTCTGGATTAGTCGTAGTACTGAGTCCCCTGGCTTTAGTGATCGGGGTTGAGTACTTTTGTCATAATGTCTTCGTAACCCTTGCTGATATCTTGCATTTTGTATGATTGCACTTTCTCTTATTTCTTCTATTGAATCAATTTCTAACCGCCTTGTTTCTTCTGCTTCGCCTTCTTCATATTGTTCTATTCTTGGAGATAGCCATATTAAGTCGGTTTGTTAGTATCGCCTCGATCCGTAGACCGAAAAGAACGGTGAGTATCCGATTCTTTCTCTTTGATCCGGGTTCTTAGACCCCATACTACTTTTGGTAATTCGTCGATCCATTTTCCACCATAATCTTTCAAATCTTCATATAATCTTGGTTTTAAACCTTGTAATATGAGTCCATTTGCTCTTTTGACTTGTCCATTGGCCTGCGGGTGTGCTACTGATGCAAAGTCGATTTCTATCCCACAATCTCTTGCCCAGTATTGGAATTCTCTTGCTGTAAATGGTGAACCAAGATCTGTGATTATTATGTTGGGCATGCCGAACCTATGCATGATGTCTTGTATGAATTCCACTGCCTTTTCTGCACTGTATTTGACCAAAGGTTTGTGTTCAATCCACTTTGTAAATTTGTCGATTGCCACAAATATGTATTCGAAGCCTCCTTTTGCTTTTTTGAGTGGTCCGACTTGATCCAGCCCCCAGCATGAGAACGGCCAAACTAGTGGTATGCATATTAAGTTGTGAGCCGACACATGTGTTTGCCTAGCAAACATTTGGCAATTCTTGCATGTTCTGACGAGCTCTTCTGCATCTTTGAGTGCTGTTGGCCAATAGAAACTGGTTCTGAATGCTTTGCCGACTAGTGTCCTAGAGGCTGCATGATTTCCACAGCATCCTGAGTGGATTTCATCCAAGATTTCCTTTCCTTTATCTGTCAGAACACATTTAAGCAGTACTCCTAATGATGCTGCTCTTTTGTATAGTTTATCCCCCACCAGAACGTAGTTTTTGCTTCTTCGTACAACTCGAGTTGCTTCTGCTTTGTCTTCGGGTAGTTTCTTCTCTTTGATAAAATCAATGTATGTTTGTCTCCAATAACTTTGTATGACCATGATTTGTCTTGACTGGTCTGGTTCTTCTGCTTGATCTATTTCCATTGGATCTGTTGTCTCCTTCTCTTTTTCTGTGTTTCCGAGTTGTTTGATGGATGGGGCTGTGAGTTCTTCCACAAATATACCAGGTGGTACTTTTGCTCTATCTAATCCTAATTTGGCTAGCACATCTGTTGCAACGTTGGAATCTCTTAGTACATGATGGATTTCGAGCCCTTGGAAAATTTTCTCCAATTTTCTAACTTCTGCACAGTACGCATCCATATTATCTTTTGTACAATCCCAATCCTTGTTGACTTGATTGATTACTATAGCTGAATCACCGTAGACAAGTAGTCTTTTGATCCCAAGCGAGCTTGCAACTCTTAGACCGTGTATTAATGCTTTGTATTCTGCCTCATTGTTAGTTGCCTGCCAAAGTATTTGTAGCACATATTTTAACTGTCTCCCATCTGGTGATATGAATAGTACTCCTGCTCCGGCTCCTCCTAACTTTAGAGAACCGTCAAAATACATTTTCCAATGATCAAGTATTGGTTCGGGTTCTTTTTGACTGATTTCTGTCCATTCAGCAATGAAGTCGGATAATGCTTGAGATTTGATTGCTGTTCTTGGTTTGAAGTCTAGGTTGAGAGCACCGAGTTCTACTGCCCATTTTGATATCCGACCTGTTGCATCTTTGTTGCGTAGAATGTCTTGAAGTGGAAAATTGGTTACCACTGTAATCTTGTGTTCATAGAAATAATGTCTCAGCTTTCTTGATGATATCAACACCGCATAAAGTAGTTTTTGCACGTGTGGGTATCTCACTTTTGATTCTGTTAGTACTTCACTTATGTAATAGACTGGTCTTTGCATTTTGTCTGCGTGTCCGGGTTCTTCTCTCTCAACCACAATTGTTGTGCTGACAACGTTCTTGGTTGTTGTAATATATAGCATCATGTCCTCTTTGTCTTTTGGTGGTGTCATTACTGGTGATGATGCCAAGTATTCTTTTAACTTTTGGAATGCTTCTTCTGCCTCTTCTGTCCATTCAAAATTTTCTGCCTTTTTCAATAATTTGAAGAAAGGTAGCCCTTTTTCTCCTAGTCGGGAGATGAATCTGTTGAGTGCTACCATGCATCCTGTAAGCTTCTGTATGTCTTTAACTTTCTTTGGAGGTTTCATATCCATGATGGCTTTAACTTGCTTTGTACTTGCTTCAATTCCTCGGTTACTGACTAGAAACCTGAGTAGTTGTCCTGATGGTACCCCAAAAACACACTTTGTGGGGTTTAGCTTCCACTACCATGCTTTTAGATTTCTTGAAAGTCTCCTCGAGGTCTTTTATCAATGATCCGGGTTCTTTTGTCTTGATTACTACATCATCAATGTATGCTTCTGCATTTCTTCCGACTTGACTCTCCAAGCAAGTTTGAATTGCTCTTTGATATGTTGCCCCTGCATTTTTTAGCCCAAAAGGCATTGATTTATAGCAATATGCCCCAAAGGGTGTAATGAATGATGTCTTGCTTTGGTCTTCTTCTCTTAAGGATATTTGATGATAGCTTGAATAGCAATCTAGAAAGGATAACAGAGCTGATCCTGCTGTCGAGTCGATGATTTGATCAATTCTTGGTGGGACATATGGATCTTTTGAGCAATGTTCGTTGAGGTCTGTGTAGTCGATGCACATGAGCCATTCTTTTGAATTTTTCTTCTCTACTAGGACCGGGTTGGCAAGCCAATCCAGGTTGATTATTTCTCTGATGAATCCTGCTGCCTTGAGCTTGGTGATCTCTTTTTTGATTGCTGCTTTTCTGTCTAGAGCGAATCTTCGTAACTTCTGCTTAACGGGTTTGGACCCTTTGTTCACATCAATTATGTGCTCAGCCAACTCCCTTGGGACCCCTGGCATGTCTGCTGGCTTCCAAGCGAAAATATCTTTGTTGTCCCGAAGAAAGTTGGTGAGCGCGAGTTCCTATTTGGGGTCGAGATTTGCACTAATGGTTGCCGTCTTCTCTGGATCACCAGTCAGTAGGTCAATAGTCTTAGTAGCGGCATCTTTTGGTGGTGCCAAGTTGCTTGGCTTCTTAGCCGGTATCTTAATCTCATCTGGGTTCATTTCGTTGGCCAGCATTGCAATCTCCTTTCCTTCCTTTATATCTTGTAATCTTTCGGATATTTGTACTGCTTGTACGTCGCAATCATGTGCTTTCTTTAGATCTCCTTTCAATGATAATACGCCCTTTGTTGTTGGCATCTTGAGCAGTAGGTATGGATAATGTGGTACTGCCATGTATTTTGTTAAAGCTGGTCTCCCATGTATTGCGTGGTAGCATGATTCAAAGTCTGTAACTTCGAATTTGATGAATTTCGTCCGGTATTTGTCTGGTGTGCCAAAGGTGACGGGTAGGGTTATCTGTCCGAGGGGCATAGCTGCTCTGCCGGGTACTATTCCGTAGAATGGTGTGCTTGTGGGTGTTATTAGACCTTCACAATCCAGATTCATCCTTTTGAGAGTATCTGCGAAAATTATGTTAAGCCCGGCTCCTCCATCGATGAGTACTTTAGTTACTGCTACTCCTACGATAGTCGGACCCAGTACCAGCGGGTAGCATCCTGCGTTTGCTGCACTGGTCTATTGGTCTTCTCTTGTGAAATGGATGGGGTACTCTGACCAATCTAGATATCTTGGGATGGCTGGTTCAGCTGCCATGATGGCTCTGTGAGCTAGTTTCTCTTGTCTTTTGCTTCGTGTGTTAGGAACACCTGAAAATATCACCGCTAATTGGTGTTGGGGTTCTTGATAATCTCCTTTAGCTCTCTTTTCCTCCTTCTTGGATTCTTCTTGCTTTGGCTCCGAGTTGTTTTGATTCATGTTTTCTCTCTTCATGAATTGCCGCTGAAAAGTGTTGCATTCAACTAACTTGTGTCTGGCCCCTGGGTGTATGTGACACAGCATGTTTTCTATGTTTTCCGGCGCTCTTCCTCGGTAGTTGTTACTCTGATAGTTGCTATTATTGTTGTAACCGCTGTTGTTACGGTTGTTGCTATTGTTGTAGTTGCCATTGTGATTGCTATCATTGCCGTTGCCATTGTATTTTCTTTTGTTGTCTGTGGTTGCCACCATATTGTCCTGCCTTGGTCTTTTGTCTTGTTGTCTGTAATCGGGTCTTCTATTCTCTGGGTTGTCCCTAGCAAATCTGTGCCGAGTTCTTTCTTCTGACAAAATTAGCTTCTCAACAACCCTCTTGAAGTCTTCATTTGTTCTTGGGTTCTCATTGAAATAGTCCTTGTATTGCCAGTTTGCCTAGATTCCTTCTGCAAAGGCCTCTATCACCTCCCTATCAGTAATGTCGTGGACTTGAGCCCTGAATTCTCCAAATCTTCTATAGTATTCCCTTAGACTTTCTCCTCTCCTTTGCTTTACTCCTTTCAATTTGGTTGCAGTCATTGGATGGGTAATAATGCCTGCGAAGTTGTTGCAGAAAGCTTCTTGCAAGTCTTCTCAATACCTGATTGATCTTGGCCTCAATTTGTCAAACCATTGTAGCGGCATTGCTTCGAGGGCCATTGGGAAGAATAGAGCCTTGATGTCGTCGTCTCCTCTAGCTAATTCAATAGATTGGGAGTAAACCCTTAGCCATTGTCTTGGTTCGACTTTGCCATTATACTTGGAATGATTTGCTGGTTTAAACTTGTGCGGTAGCTTTAAAGTTTGTAGTCTTCCTGCGAAACAAGGGAATCTATCGTATGGTTCCGTTCTTCCGTAATCTGGCGATCTTGCCCTTCTGTAATAAGACCTGTCTTCTTTTAACTCAGACTCTCCATAGTCATCTTCTTTGTCAAATCTTCTTGATATTTCTTGGTAGCGTTGGCGCAATTCTGGTTTGTCTCTTTCTTGTTGCTTTGAGTAGTGTTCCTTCCTTCCATTGATATCAGCACTTTCTACTGGTCCTATCCTTTGAAAATTCGATTTGGGTGGCTGCTCCCTTTGTGGCTCCTGTGGAATTTCTTCGCCGGGTTGTTTTTTTATCCCCCGACTTCTTTCTTCTGGTCTTCCTTTGCTTTCCCGTTATTCGTGAGGGTGTACAACTCCTTTGTTAATTCTTCAATTCTTTCCCTTTTTGTATTTTTTGTGGCTTCTTTTTCCGCCTTCTTTCTGTTGTATTCCGTTAGCTCCGCTTTGTATTTATTCCAGACTTGCTTCCTTTGTTTAGCCCGGTTCCTCCTTCCAGCTTTCAATTTGTTCTTCTTTAGCCTTGCTAGTCTTTGCTCATCATTTTCGTTGCTGTCGCTTTTCTCATCTGGCGAGATGTTGCCTTCTGATTCGTCTGAAGATTTTATATCTGGTATCTATGGTGGTTCCAAAGGTTGTTCTAACTGCTCCACCATGTATACAGTATACCTCTTCCGAGCTCTTCTTGTACGGTATTCCATCCTTCGTTTGGTTGAGCTGTCTGTAGCTTCTGAACTGGATCCGAGTTCTTTTCCCTCTTGATAAGGTAGTTCTTCAACGCGCGTGCCAGTCTGGACTTTGCTTGAGGTGAAAGAACCTGGCCAATGCACCACACAATCTTGCGGGGTCACTGTCATGATCATTCCTTCTTGTGCTCCCTCTAGGAGTATTCTTCTTGCTGAGTTCATCTTGTTTTGGGTAAATTGTTGATAGACTGATGCCGCGTTGCGTAGTCCGTAAGTTCCCAAGTTCTTCTTTGAGTTGTACGGGTCGTATCCCTTCGTGATCGTTGTTGTGTCTCCGAGTCCAATTAGGCTTGGCTCTTGTGCCATGAAGATTGTCTTAGAATCGGGTTGTATCTTTTTTCAGAGTCGGTTTCGTATCCGCTTTCTTCCTTATTCCGAGTTGTATCCGCAGTTGAGAGTTTCGTCATCTTCTCGGCGAGTTTGTATTGAACTTCATCATCGAATTCTTTTTCTTCTCAAAGACGGGTACGAAGCTTGCCGTCGCCGTTAGCCTTGCAGATCTAGGATCCAAAGACAAAGGTTGTTCCCGCCGAAAAGGTCATCTTGAGGTTGAGATCCGCCGAACTCTCGAGAAAAAATTCGTCGAAAGCCCCTACCTGGCGCGCTAGCTGTCGATGTTTTACCACCGATAGCCTGCCACGGGGGTACCCGGGACAGTTGTTCGGGCTTCGGCGAATAGCGGAATTCGGCGGTTACGCAAAGAGACTCACGATTTATACTGGTTCAGGCCCTCGACTTGATCGAGTAATAACCTTACGTCCAGTTTTGGCGTTAGCCTATTTGCGTTGTATTGCTTTGAGTATCGGGTATGCGTTCTCTTCTTACAATGGGTACCCTCACCAGCCCTTTATAGTCCAGGCGCTGAGGGGCGTTGTTTGTGTCCTATTCGGATACAAGGTCAGAGTCCTAAGCTACGCTTCGGGTGCCTTTCCTTGTATAGTTTGAGTTGGAGTTTCGGTTTTGCACGTTGCTTTGCTCCGCGTTCTTCTTGACGATTGGGCTGTAGGCCTTGTTACCAAGGCCTACCTCCCTACAGTATGGTCTATGGGGGGCCCGTAGGGTTCCCCATCGACAGATGGTAAGTTTTTCGACACTCAAAAAGACACTTGTTTTCTACTTGGTGCAAAAGATGGTTAGTCATTTCATACAATATGCGTGGATAGTGCGAAGACTTTTGCTTCGCGTTTTGATGCCCTTGTAGGTTTTGGACTTCTTTTCTAGGTTTTTTTGCTGTGTCCTGGTACCCGTATATGCTCGGGACATTTTCCTGATGTTTGTTGAGTCCTGGTGCCCGCGTATTTTAGAGACTTCTTTGTGGTAGAGCCGTCTAATTTAATCCACTCCTAAGAGTACTTGTCTTTCATTAGACACCAAGTACCCCGGGGAGCACACTAAATCAGACAGTTCTGTTAAATACACCCAACGAAAGAACTCAAAAATCCAGATTTTTTATTAGGATCATAAATAAGTGAATAAAGTTTACAACATTCTTAATCCATTTTATACACCACGTGATTACATAAAATTGGTGTTATTATAACATAGATTTTATACAACAGCGGAAAGAACAATTATAGTGTAACATAAGTAAAAATATGATATATTTTAGGTTTACATATTTTTATCTTGCAGCATAAATAAACATGTGACCGGAGTCACAACAAAAATAAACATTTATTCAAAACATGTTTAAACATTTAAATAAGGTAAACAATCATACAAGATGTGATAGCAGAGTTGTAAGACTTTTTTTATAAGAACATTTTGTGGTGGTTATAAATAAAAATTACAATCGCGGCGCAAAAGAAATACATTTGGTTGAGGATCATGACATAGTAGTGAGCACTTTTTCCTAGTTGCTTTGCCATGATTTTGGCCATACAAACTGGTGTGCTAATTTTTTTTATAATAAACCAATCAAATAGCTAAAATTTTAGCACCTAACCAATCAGACCTTGATCGCTACTGGCGCAGAAAAGATGTGCCGGTTGCTCGGCTGCCGGTGCTGTAAGCCTGTAAGGAGCACACACACTCCTCGGCTGCTGGTGCTCCCGTTCAAATTTCAAGCTGAGGCTGAGTCGTTCAGTGGCTCTCAGGCTCGCATCGCTAGCAAGGGAGAGACAGCAGGCATGCCGGCAACCAGAGGGGCGTAACAAATTTTTATCGGAACTGCGAGTGCCCAGACGTCCAATCCAGGCGCTAGCGTCCGGACGCTCGAGGCAGTTGCGCTTGACCGCGCCCGCCCGCATGTCTACGTGTTTCACGTGGAGGCCCACGCTGCTCCCCCGTTTCTCACGCATGCCTCGATGTGCACTCGTTCCTCCCGCGCTTGCCGCTCGCGCCCAGCGCGCCCCCAGCTCGCCGCCGCAGCCCATCCCCATAGCCCGCCGTGTCCGCCTTCGCACCGCCCCACGTGCGCGACAAGCATGCCCCGTCGCCCCCTGACCGCAACAACCCCATCCGCTGGCCCCCAACACCTCCGTCCACTATCCCCTCCGGCGAGCCACACGCCCCCGGCCGCCTGGCTCGCCCCCCGGCCGAACAACATAGAAAACTGGAATAAAACACGTGTAACAACACGGAAACAACTACTGCAATATTAGGCTGAAAGCAGCTGAAACACCATGAACATATTATTGCAACAACACGGAACAACTGCTGCAACATTAGGCTGAAGCAGCTGAAACACCATGAACATATTATTGCAACAACACGGAACAACTGCTGCAACAATAGGTTGAAGGAGCTGAAACATTTGGAACATATTATTGCAACACTGGTGTGAAGCATATGAAACAACGCTCGAATAAAAACACTTGCAACAACATAGAACAACTACTGCAACATGCGACTGAAGCAACTGAAACATTTCAAAAGTATTATTGCAATATTTGTGGAAGCATATGAAACATCAAGATCAGAACGGTTGCAACATCGTCTAGAAACAAAAGTGAAACATTTTGAAGCAGTGCTTGCAACAAACCTTTGAAACAATAGCAACATGGGCAAAACATCCCCAGATCTACTTGTGCAACATCCTTACGATTCAATTGCAACATACCTCTGAAGTGTCTGAAACAACTAAAAGATACAATTGCAACATATAGGGGGAGAGAGAGCCTGCACGGGGAGCGCCATGGCTGCCAGATCTGAGGGCGTTAGGAGCTCCCTGTGGGGGAGGACACCGGTGTCGGGGAGGGACGCCACCGGGGTGGGGAGGAGGGAGCCGGGGTGGGGGAGGAGGACGCCGGGGTCGGGGAAGGAGAGCGCCATGGCCGCCAGATCTGAGGGCATCAGGAGCTCCCTTTGGGGGAGGACGTCGGTGTCGGGAGGGCCGCCACTGGGGTGGGGAGGAGGGAGCGGGGTGGGGGAGGAGGACGCTGGGGTCAGGGAAGGAGACGTCGGTGTGGGGGAAGGAGCACCGGAGTGGGAGAGGAGGACGGCGCCGTCGGCCAGGGAGGGAGCGAGGTGTGTGGAGGACGGGCAGAAGGCGGGGAGAAGCGCGGCCGCCGGCTCACGGCGCTGCGGAGCGCAGTCGAGGGCGCGCGGTGCTGCTGGATCCATTGGGGAGGAGAGGGGAGAGGAGAGGACGCCAGCAGCAGGGATTTTTTCGAAAAGAATGGAGAGCATGGTGAACTGCAATGCGACGAGGGGATAAGACCGTGTGAGATGAGTGGAGGAGGACGCGCAACCGCCATATCGAATCGTTTTCTGACGTGTGTCCGGAACGTCGGACGTTCGAGTCACTGTATTACCTAATTTTTATTAGTAGTCTACGAAAAATTTTATTAGCTATTAAAGAAAGAGATCAAATAACTAGCGACTCCTAAATAGCTAGTCTAGCATGATCTCTTAGAAACAACTCTCTCACAGCTCACATGACTCTCTACTGTAGTGTTTTTTTATTTGTAAGTCCCTTCTACTCCCTGCATCCCACAAAACATGTAAATCTCGATTTTCAATGCCACACTAATGAAGATATAGAATTACGCACGTGTCTCTGTTATCTCCTCATCAACACACACTTAGAACTCAAAAGAATCATCTAGAATCTTCAAAGGGAAGTGCAGAGTTAACATAATTTTTCAATTGTATGTGTATTTTTTATTCATGAATTCTACTATAAAGCTTATCTCTAACCTAGATTTACAAATTTTTTTTGACAACATTTAAATTACATGATCACGTGTTTTTTTTTTTTTACGGAGAGAGTAACTACTCGTAGCAATTTGCATGTTGCCGTTGAGAACGGCCTTGACGCCGAAACCACCAGCCTAACGCGGCTTTTCATGCTGCATGCATGCACCACGCACTCCCTTCCTCTCTGTCTCTGTCAAACTGGCTCTCAGTGCCCCATCGTTCCAGACTTCCAGCTGCAATGCGCGGGCGCGGGCACAGGCACGATGTGGCCTGCGGCGCATGCAGGGGGCAGCAGGCCTGCGAGGGGGAGAGAACGCGCCCTGTCGGTAGGGCCTATAGTGCGTGGACCTGTCGGCTTCTGGGAAGGGCTCATAGTACGTGGACCTGTCGGCTTCTGGGATGTCGATATGTGGCCAGGTCCTCCAAACCAACTACCTGATTGCCTGGGCTAGTGCCCCTGCGCCATCATAATTAGGAGACATATATAAATAGAAGATAAAGCAACCTGTGTTACCGAGGCACTGCAGACGATGGCTTGGACGGCGTGGCGCTGCACGGCGAGATGACTGTGCAGCGGTGCAGCACAGCTACGCAGCAGGCCGCAGCGATGACTCGCTGGCACAAAACGACGCAGAGACCGAGCTGGCGAGCTCGTGCAGTGAGGTGGCGTGGCCGATCACGCAGGCTCACGGACGGACGATTGGCTTGCCGGACAAATGCGATGCCCAGCTGAACGCGCCTGTGCCCTGCGCCCCTGCTGTGTGCATGCGTGCGCTGCCTGCCGCGGACGGGGATCATCAGATAACCACTTTTTTTTTGTTGATGAAAGGTACGGTTAAGCAACTTTATTAGCAGCATGTAGCTGCAATGATAGGAAAGTGTCCTCCAGATACATGTTTGAGAGCTTCCCTAGTAGGGCAAGCTTGTACATCATTCTGATTAGTACACATTATGTTGCTAGTGTGCTCATGATCAGTACAAGTATTCAAAGCCTGAGAAGCGAGAATGTGTGCGGTGTTGTTGAGCTTCCTTGAGATTTTGAAAATCTTGGCATGAAGTGTGGAGCAACAATTGATAAACTTCTGAGTGATGGGCTTGATCTCCCAACATGGAGGATTGGAATGCTCCGACCTGTTGAAAAAGGTTACTAGCATTTGGAGTGTTGAGGCAATATCAGCAGCAAGCGTCAAGGCTGCTGCTTCTTCCATTAGGCATTAGCACAGATGTTGATTGGAGAATTGTCGCTTTGATGTATAATGCAATTTGAGTTGGCTGCTGTGTGTTGATGATGAAGATACCCAAGCTAGCTCTTCTAGCAGCTTGAGCATAGGAGCCCGGTGCCGTGGCTGCATCTGTGTAGATCCTAGCATGACCCTAAACAAGGGTGGCTCAGGATTCTGCATGCCACAAGACCTCTGTCGCACATAGGCATATTTGGCTCCTCTCCATCAATTGTTGTTCCTGCAAGTAGGAAAATGTTTACCTTGGGAGGTTTGTTGATTACTACATCCCGTTGCACCCCTTTGCTGATCTTTGTTCCCAACATAGAGTGACGATGTACTGATGTCAGCCGCGACTGCATTGTGTACCTGCCAAAGAGACCATATTTTTTCCTGGAAGCGGGCATCATTCCTCGTTTTCCATATGTACTGTACCACATAGTGGTTAGTATTGATTGGATCTGTTCATCAGTGCTGGTTTGGCTGATTATCAGCGAGAGGGCAACCTGTACACCATCCTGTTCAATAGGCAAAGCAGAGGTGCATAAAGGAGGTTGAGCAGAGAACCATACCGCTGTAGCAAAAGGACAATGGAAGAACAAGTGTGCATCAGTTTCATCTGCGTTGCAAGTTGAGCACTCTTTGCTTATCTTGTCTGTGAATTTCCCTCCTCTTACCCCAGCTGCTAGGGCTCTTCTGATTCTCCAGGTGAACGTTTTAATACATGGAGGTAGCTGTTTATATGTTTCCATACTCTTTGGAGGATGGTAATGGCCTGATTTGAAATAGTACCTCTAGCTCCATGTTGAGGGATGTCCTTATGCAAGAAAGTGTTGAGTAGGGATGAAAACGGATCAGATAAATATCACTGATATTATATTTGTTTTTATATTTCTGTCCGGATTCGGATTTGAATACATATAGTGTCAACCATGCCGGATATGATACGATTGGATATCGACATCATAAATATACGATTTGACTATTCAAATACGGATACGGTATCAGACGTTGAATATCCGAACTCGGATACGGACAGATTTAAATCTCTTTAAACGGATTCGATCTCTAATTTGGTCGGGAGATGTCCGTGCCGTTTTCATCCTGGTGTTGAGGTACCTGAAAGCCTCTTCTGAGGTGCCGGTTCCTTTTTTAGACGGCTTCTATCTTATGATATCAGACTAATAAGGGACGATCTGAATATTATTAATGATCTGAAGATGTGGGAGATGAGATCATTGTTCCAAGTGTGGGCCTTTCCCTCTTTTTGAACCGTCAAATCAGGGCTCAGTTTAGTTCCAAATTTTTTGGCAAAATGGATACTGTAGCATTTTTCGTTGTTATTTGACAATTAGTGTCTAATCATAGTCTAATTAGGCTTAAAAGATTCGTCTCGTGGATTTCGTCTAAACTGTGTAATTAGTTTTATTTTTTATTTATATTTAATGCTTCATGCATGGGTCTAAAGATTCGATGTGACGAGAAATGTGAAAAATTTTGCAAAATTTTTGGGGAACTAAACTGGGCCCAGGTGTGGAAGGGGGTGGCCTTTGATCAATTATCGTGGCCTGGTGAATCAGTGCATGCATCTGCAAAGCCGGTTCCTGCTCAGAGTGATGGCATGACATTTTGGTCAACGCCTCGTTTACGCCTTATTTAGTTCCACCCCAAAGTTTAAAAAGTTGCTACAGTATCTGTCACATCGAATGTTTGCGGTCTGTGCATAGAGCATTAAATGTAGACGAAAATAAAAACTAATTGCACAGTTTGGTGGGAAATTGCGAGACGAACGTTTTGAGCCTAATTAGTCCATGTTTGAACACTATTTGCCAAATAAAAACAAACGTGCTATAGTAGCCCCAAAATCCAAATTCACCCAACTAAACAAGGGCTTAGTTGCCCGGAATCGACGCCGCCAAAATTACCGTAGCTTACTGTAACGCACTGTAGTATTTTGTTTGTATTTGATAATAATTGTCCAATCGTTGACTAATTAGGCTCAAAACGTTCGTCTCGCAAAGTACAACCAAACTGTGTAATTAGTTTTTAATTTCGTCAACATTTAGTACTCCATACATGTACTACAAATTTGATGTGACGGAAATCTTCTTTTTGACAGTGACAAAGTTTGGATTTTTGTGCTGAAACGAGGCAGACGTGCACAGCCGAGCCTTGCTCTGAGTTTTGGGAGGAGTCATTTCGAGCGTCAGAGCCACCATCCGTAGGGCGTTTTTTTTATGATTACCATCCGTAGGGCGTCGAGTGTGAACCGGGTTAGCACTGGGGCTGCAGTTTGCTGGCGGCTGTGTGTTGATTCCTTTAGCGACAAGTTTAGGTCTGTGACCTCGAATCTTTATAATATTAAATATAGGCTAATTACAAAAGTAACTATACAGATTAAGACTAATTTACGAGGCGGATCTATTAAGTCTAATTAAGTTATGATTTAATAATGTGGTGCTACATTAATATTTGCTAATTATAGATTAATTATGCTTAATAGATTCGTCTCGTTAATTAGTCTACTCCTATGCAATTAGTTTTATAATTAGCTAATGATAAATTTTTTTAGTTAGTATCCGAACATCAATGTGACACGACTAAACTTTAGCTCCACCAAACAACAAGGGTGAAGACAAGACCACGGACGTTCCGGCAACACCCTGTGAGCTGCGTCACATGTCGCAACCACCCGGCGCCCTGGCGGTTCACGCCGTGCCGGCTGCCACGGTGCTACCGAGTGTCGAGCAGCTGGAGCCAAGCCGGCACCTTGCTTGCTGGACTCGTTTTGTTGAAACGCACCGGACCGCGAGGAGTCGTTGGCGCATGCGAGGGCAAACAACGGCATTCGCATTCGCAGTCGCAGTCGCAGTTCCGGCCCGGCCCCTCCCCCGGCCTTCTGCGCCGTGCGCCAGTACGTGCGGCATGGCCGCGTGAATCAGTGAATGGAACGGGAGTGCTCCCACGACGGCCGGTGAACAAAGAGATCACTGTTCTTCACCTCGGGCTCGGTCATGGCGTGCCGCGTGCAACGTGCTACAGCAATTCGTCAGACATCAATGAGGCAGTCTTTTTCTTTCCCGTCCTCACTCCATTCCTCACCAGCCCACTCCCCTACAAATCCTCTCCTCCCCTCCCTCTCAGCGACACCAGCCACACCGGAGAGCTCCAGCGGGCGCCGCTGCCCTCTGCTGACGGCGTAGGCGGCACCACCTCCACTGTCGCTGGCCGGCCATTACGCCCTCTCCCCTCACCAAGTAAGCTGCAAGCCCTCGTTTCTTTCTTCGTGGCCCAAACCTACTGTAGTTCTTTAGTCGGCAATAGAGTATGTGTCCATCTGATTCTGATGTACTAGTACTAAGCTTCAATGTGAACCTCTCGTTGCTTGAGCATTTTTTTTAAGCAAATTGCACTTTTTTCTGAAAAAAATCTTGAAATATATGTGTGTATAATGCCATCCGGCTTTTGCATCCGAAAAATCTACCCTGCAAAAGCCGTTGTTGCTATTTGTGACATAATATTAGTGATTGCACACATGAAGGCATTTTCTTCACAACTCGTCATGCTCCCGTTGTTGTTGCTGGCTCTAGTTTAGAGGGAAAGGGTTGTGGTTTCTGTGTTAGTTTCACACCTTCAGTTCTACTCTTGTTAGAGCGAACGGCTGTGGTTTACTGGTTTCTGTGTTAGTTTCACACCTTCAGTTCTTTAAACAAGCACAAGTTCAGTTGCAGTTAGCTTGTCAAAACATATGAACTTGGTGTTTGCCACCTACAGATGCTGTTGTTACCAACTGTGAAGATCACACATAAGACTAGGACTAGCATTATAAAAGTACTCCGTATTCAACTGATTTCTGATCTGATGATTTCTGGTGTCCAATGCCTGGCATCTTCAAATTTTGATTGCACTGATAACTTATTTAGCAGCTTCTGACCTCGGACTCGGATTCGTCCGTAGTGGCCCCCAACCGGCGATAGAGATGAACATATCAGCGGTCAACGGGTGGTGGAACCTCCAGTGGTCAACGGGTGGCTACAGCTACGGGCGGCACCTCGGCTAGAGGATATCCTCCGCCACCCACTCAAGGCCTGTTTCTGTATACTCCTGACTTCTCTGGCAGCTGACCTTTGGGAGACATGTTTTGCCCACCCAATTTTTTATAATTTGGTCCTTTTTTAAAGAAAATTTATGTTTGCCCCCGGTGAGACGTAAACTCATCTTTGGACTCTGGGATCGGCGTAAGGACTCATGGCGTCGAGGTAACACGTCTCGACGTCACAGATCTTGACTCCGAGCTGCCTGGCCGTGCACAGTAGGGCATCCTACGTGGCGTTGACGTGGTTGGTACCTCGGCGCCAGAATACATGGCTTCAAGGTCGGCGCCACATATGTTGGCGCCAACCTCGGACCCGTCGGATGATGCGCTGCGATGGAGGTGATGAAACGTGCAAGCGGTAGCAGGCCTGCTGGTCAGCAAGTCAACCGGAGTCGCGTCGTCAGCAAGGGCAGCAGGGCAGGACCAGACTGCCCAGACAGATCGACGACGCTGTGGCCGGTGGTGTGTTGCTGCCTCCGTCTAATCACCTCTTCAGTACACTAGCTGCTGCACATGTCTTCTTTCTTTTCACCCATCCATCCATCCATCCATCCTCTCATGTCTCAAGTCTCAGCTCTCCGGTACTAGTCCTACGGCTGCATGCTAGCCTGCTTTATATAGAATGAATGAGCTAGTATTGATGTTAGTAGCGTTTTTTAATTAACAACGATAGTTAGGTTAGTCTCCTCACCTGTTTTATCCTCTTTCTTGGGCTAAAAAAAGATCGACGAAACATCGGCAGGCTAGCCTACCCCTACCGAGGCCGGTTGCCCGGGCAAAGATTCGTTTTCCTTTCCATGGCCGCAGATGGAAGGCAGATGCAGTTGTCTGGGGCTAGCTGCCCTGCCCTGCCCTGGCCCCCGTTTCCTAGCTCCAGCTTTGATCGAGTTGCATGCGTCACGTAGGGCCACATCACAGGCATGGCAGGGAGAGAAGCTAGCTAGGGACCCTTGGCAGGCGGCAACTGATCTGATTTGATTCGTATCACTATTGTGCCGATGTGTTGTCGATCTTTTTTTACCCAAGAAAGAGGATAAAACAGGTGAGGAGACTAACCTAACCATCGTTGTTAATTAAAAAACGCTACTAATATCAGTACTAGCTCATTCATTCATGTAATATGACAGGCTAGCATGCAGTCGTAGGACTAGTACCAGAGAGCTGAGACTTGAGACATGAGAGGATTTATGGATGGATGGGTGAAAAGAAAGGAGACGTGTGCAGCAGCAAGTGTACTGTAGAGGTGATCAGACAGAGGCAGCAGCACACCACCGGCCACAGCGTCGTCGGTCTATCTGGGCAGTCTGGCCCTGCCTTGCTGCGCTTGCTGACGACGCGGCTCCGGTTGGCTTGCTGACCAGCAGGCCTGCTACCGCTTGCACGTCTCGTCACCTCCGTCGCAGCGCATCATTCGACGGCTCCGAGGTCGGCGCCAAGATCTGTGGCGCCGACCTCGGAGCCATGTATTCTAGCGCCGAGGTACCGGCCATGGCAACACCACCTAGGATGCCCTGCTGTGCATGGTCAGGCACCTCGGAGCCAAGATCTGTGGCGCCGAGACGTGTTACCTCGGCGCCATGAGTCCTGACGCCGCCCCCCAGGGTCCAAAGATGAGTTTACGTCTCCCAGGGGGGCAAACGTAAATTTTCTTTAAAAAAAGGCCAAATTGTAAAAAATTAGGTTTTGCCCACCTCTCAGATTTGATCTAAGCCATACTCTGCAACTGGAGCAGCTCAACTTCGGCCCCTCTCATGGCGAGGGACCAAGCTGGAATCCGCAAATGGACCTCCAAGATTGCCCCCGCCTGCCGCAACGGCCTGCTCCACCTCCTGTCACTCCTGGAGTCTGGAGGGTGGATCTTTGTGCTGGTGTTCAGCCTCTACACCAGACGCTCCCTGGAAGGTATAGGGATGATGATTCCACTATCCTTCGCCAACGCCATGACACTCAGGTTGATGAAGTCTGTCAACATTATCCTCGAGAAGATCTTCAACGGGCAATGGCGCCAGCCTTCAAGGCACAATGAGCTTCGTAGCATGGAACTGCCGGGGTTCAGGCGGAAACCCCGGAAGTTCTAAAATGACACATCTAGCCTGCCTGATCATCTCTACCAAAGAGCAGCGCAAGGTCTATGGCTACTTTGGAACGAAGTAGAGATCAACTTAGATAGCTCTAGCCATAACTTCATCTTAGCTTTGTGTGTACGTACATAAGCAGATCATGAAGAAGTTTGGCCTTATATGTATGTATGGAGATCCCAACCTTAGCTAGCTCTTCCCTGGTGATATGTAACCGGGCCAGCTTAGCTTCTGCAGTGTCTTTAGATTATGTAATATGTACTCTTATATATTGCCTGATGCCTGCTTATCAGTATCGTCAGGCCAGCTTAGCTTCCGCATGGTCTTTATATTATGTAATATGTACTCTTATTGACTGATGCCAGATTATCAGTATCGTTGTGATGTTGTTGAACCATATTAATTACTAGCTACTCTCTAAGACTCAAGTTTTAATGATTATGTGCACAAGCTATAGTTGATGCTAGTGTTTTCATGTATGCAATGCTGCAGCAGGAGGAACATTTCACTTCACAAAAGGGCTGTTAGTATTGCTCAACCTGGGTTTCAGGGCTCTCATTTCAATCTTGTGGTTTTGTGCTTACATTTACAAGTTCCGAGTTCTGCAAAATTTTAGAATAAATACTTTTGTCTAAGCGTTCTTCATACTTTTAAAGATCCTGCAAATATTAATGTAAACATTGAGACTATAAAAAGTTTTGATGAAGGTGGCGCATGAAGATTCTGTTGCTAAGCATTGAAGCTTTCAGGAGTTCATTTTGTTATATTCTATATAGGGTAGCCCTGCGTATTTTAGTTTTGTTGCATATCTGATAAGCCTGAGCTTACGCTCTCCTCTGTTCAGAGCTGTTGCCTCTGTCTCAAAAAAGAAATGTTGAAACTTATCAGCTTGGCTGTACAGTATTTTTCTCTCACAACAAATCAGCGAACAGTACTTTTCAGCCTGGCTTTTCAGCGAAACAAACAGGGCCGAAGATTGTGCATCGTTGATGCAGCAGTAGCATCGGTGACTTTGCTGTCGCTGTAGTTTCACCAACAATAGCAACCTGGCATTGTTTTGCTTCCCTTAATGATCTCATGATTCTAACAATTTTAATGTTTGGTGCTCTTCTGTTGCTCGTCTTTATTTTGTTCCATCGCTCATTGTGCAGGAAGTGTCAAAAGAGTTCTGTCAGATTTCTGAACAGATTTTTGTTCCTGCCTATTTGAGTTTCAACAGACTGAAGTGTCATTCGGATTTGTGAGGAGCGGATTCTTTATGCTGCGTGTAGAAATCAGTCTGTAAACGATGAGTTTTTTTTTCCTTGAGATTATTGTTTTGATCCAGCTAGCCTCCAGGAAATGGAGAAATTGGCTTCACCCGGAAGCCGAATTGGTTTCATACAAAATGATGGCGGGCGCTTACTGATGAACCCTTTCTCCAAGGCCACACTCTCGAACATTGTCTGATTTTTTTTTTCCTGAAGAGACTCGATCTTATGTATCTACTATGTTCTGTTCGCTTGAACTTATCAACCATGATATAGTGTTTTTCTCTCATAACAAATCAGCTAACAGTACTTTACAGCCTGGCTTTTCACTGAAGGAACCGACGTTCCCAAGCTTCACTCCTCACCAGATTCCCAGCTTGTCGCTGGGCTGATCTTGGATAACAACCACCAATTGCCTCCTATTTGCACAGAGGAAGGCCTCTGGGAGTTGTACCTGAGAACCCTTCATGATGCAGTGTTTTTTAATGGAAAGCTGTGTAGTTTCCAGTGACAAACTGTTAATATATGAAATTAGTAATAATGGGCTTATGGCCTTGGTGGTATGCCAAAGATCCCAGCGATCCAATGCATAATTGACTCGTGCGATAGTTTTGACGTGCCCAAACCCATGTCCACCATATTTTTGACACGTCCTGGCCTAGCTAGCCGGGGTTCTTGTTCTTCCCGGCGAGAGGTGGACTAGTTGCGGCTTGAGGAGGCCCAGCCTGTCGTGCCTTCGTGGTCTCATCTCTACAGAAGCCAACACGGTAGGGTTTTTTTTTTTTTACATTTTATTTTACATCTCAGTTTCTCAATTTCCCAAAGCATCAACAGTTTTTTTTTCTTTAAAAAGGAGTAACACGAACAGTTTAGTTTTGGCACTTCAGTCTACACGCTAGACACAGACCTGCCAAAAGGAAAACCTCTTTTTTTTTTTTACAAAAAAAGAAAGATCCCCTTTTTGCCCAAGCGAGTTCCTCTGGACACGGGAGAAGAAACCAAGCCGATCGAGCTTCTGAGCACACATACATGCCTTCCGCGCTATGCATGTCTAGTTGTCTACACCGGCAGTGTTCGGTTCTCTGGCATGCTGAATATGACCACTTGTCATGAAGAGCTGAGCTAGCACGAGGTCAGGGTCAGGTTCAACAATGGCAAACCGCGCCCGGTGACTTCGGAAGCGACACCTAACGCTGTGCTGACACCGAAACGTGTTCGTCCAGTAGGCTCTTGTATTGCTCCCGCGCCTTCTCAATTTCGAGCCGCAGATTCTGTTCCTGTTCGACACAAATAATCACACGGTCAGGTTCAATTCGTCAGACTCGTCATCACAGGAAGGCAGAGAATTTTACCTTGAGTAGTAGCTCCTTCTCGGCCGTCTCAAAATGCGAGCACCTATAGAGAAAAAAAAACACACAAAACAAAGAAATGCATTAGACACCACTTTGGCAAAATCACTATAGGATGAAGTTAAACCAAAGCAAGATTAATCGTTAGGCTCACTCTTCATGGAGCATCTGGTTTTCCATCTTCAAGAAGGAAAATTCCTCAGCTCTCGCTCTTCCATATACTGGCATACCTGTTTCGCCAAGAGATTGAAATCAATATAACATAGAGATCGCATAACAATCAAGGCGACAGTGTGCACCAAAAAGGTAGTACTAGCTTGGATGAACAACAATGCTGTCTGTACTAACTACCAACCTGATCAGTAGCAGAGCTGCTGTCAGCCAAATCTTGCATAGCCTGCCTTTTAATCGCAACCGTCAGAGCAGCATCTTCATTCCTCCTCTTCCTTGTCTCTGCGGAACCAGTGCCGGGCGCCATGGAAGGTGAGCTCGTCTGGTTGATGACTTGCATGGTCTGCATGTTTGGCTGGGACGGAGAGCACCCCATAGGCTCTCCTGGTGCAACAGGCTCTGTTTTGACTGGCGTTGAGTTGAAACCAGGAGGCGCAAAGGCGATTGGAACTGCATTCACATAGTTGCCGTGGGATCCCAAGAGTGGCATCGAAGCAGGTGGACTCCCCTCTGATGGTTCAGCAGTGCCATTCGCTATTTGCAGCATCACTGGAGGAGTGGGAGCTGCACTCCGGCGTGGCGTTTTCACGTATCCAATCTTGTGACTCTGAATATCCCTAAAGAAGAATTGAGACATTTATGTGGTGACATCTGAGGCGAAGCAAGAATTGTATTGGTGCTAGTAGATTTGGGAGAAACAGATATCCGGAACCTGGAACTTACCAGTACTCGTTAGTCATGTCTTTCAGACTGTTGAACAGCCTTTGAAACAGCTGCGACTTCTCAAAGTCTTGTTTGTCGTGAGTCGGCTTGATGAAGCCTACCTCTAGTACTCCGGAGACGCCTCTACCTTTGCTGCTCGCAGAACTCAGAACTCTATGAAATGGCTGCAGTAGATTTTTTTTTAAAAAAAAGATGCTATAAAAAGATAATAATTGTGTAAATCTTGTTTTTATCAAGTGGCTCAATGCAAGGGGTCAGGAAGCTCACCAAAATAAGGCGATTTTTATGGTAGATATTAAATCCGTGCACGCTAATAGTTGGGGAACCATTTAAGAATCCAATAGTTGTAAGAACCCCAGCCTGAATCAACCAAAGAGAATGCAAAAAGGAGAAACAAGAACAAGGGTATGAAACTCTGTATTCACACAGTCAACAAGTTATTTGGTGAAGTAAAAAAAGACAAACCAAGGCGAACCTCTTTTATTCCGCAACCTTGGAGTTTGTAAGTGATGCATTCAGGATACATTAGGTCAGCGACAATGCTATGACGCTTAACTTCTTAACCTCGAAGTATGATTCTAAAGTAATCTGGTAGCTGCAGATATAGCACAGAAGCATAGACCTGCAGAATGCTATGTCAGCAACCAACTCACAAGTCTTGTGCAGGAGTGGTAAACCGTGTGATACTCACCCTAAGAGAATAGCGTAGTCGATTTGCCAAATGGTTCTCATTAGTCCTTTTTACAGAGTTGCTAATTTCTTCTGGATTTGGTGCTCCACTAATCATAATATCCTGAAATACAAACAAATAGCAAGAACTTTGATGAGCAGCCCAGCAGCTAACAAAAAAAATCCAGCAACTGACAATATACAACATAAACAAATAGAATAAAATAAAATCCTCTTTAGGAAAACAATCTACACAACACAGCAAACTTAAAAGATCAGTTTTACACAGCTGGTAAAAGTTGTCCAAGAGAAGCAATCATCAGAGTTGAGAATATTAGTTTAACAATAAAAACAATGACTACGCTGAATCATTCAAGTGGTATACTCCGTATTTGATGGTTACCTCTGGGTTCGTGTCAAAGTCGAGTTCCAATTTACCATCATCGTTGGACCACAAATTGAACACTATAATCTTGGTGCCATGTGGACCAATGTCACAGAACTGTTCATCAACCATAGATTGCAACAACCATTAGAATTTTGGCTAACCTATATATCAATAATAAATACTAAATGAGATTGCAGTAGATACACCAAATTGTTGAATTTTACTATTTTAAATGATTTTCTATACATGAGTTGTGACATGTATTTAAACAGCAAGCAATTTATCCAGCTTGTACCTTGCGGAAGGTCTAAGTTTGTCGATTTAATGATGTAGTGATTTATGTTTTATTAAATAAAAATTTGTATTTCTATTCTCTAGACTTCAAAAGGATGGCAGGTTTAGCATACATTCTGCATCAGCTCTTCTTCTGTTGCAAAAGGGGACCATTTCAACAACACTGACAAATTTGAGCAGAATTGCTCTGAACCATGACGCTCCAATCGTTGAGTTTGTCCTTTCATTAGATTGCATTTATAATCCACCTAAGAAGAGAAAAGGTATCATCAGAAATAAAGGAAGTGTTATATATGTAGTTTCTTATGACAAACAAATAAAAAATAAAATCACACAACGTACCACCGGAACTACAACATCTGTCTGTCCAGTTTCCAGCAAGAAAGTGTAAGATAGGAGACCAATGGATTGTGTAGGCTCACTGAGAACAAGTAATAATTTGCCATTATTTCAATTGACAAAGAAAAGTAGTTCGCAAAAAGAAATAGATCTAAGTGAGTTTATATGGTACCCACTCTTTGTGCAGCGGCTGAACACAATAGCATCTGACCCAAGCCGCATTGTGCTTGTCTTAAATCCATTTCCATCTGATCAGAGTAGTAAATGCCAAAATGTTAGACAATGGATTTTCAGGAGATGACTTGCAGATTATAACACAAAGTTGGCAATACATTGTCCAATTGAAGACCCTGATTGTTTCTCTGAAAATCCAAAGCTCATGCACCGCCTCAAGGAATTAGGATCCATGCCTCCACCATCATCTGTATGGTAACCAGAAAGTATGCACTTTGTTAGTTTCAAATACATTGGCATAAATACCCAGATTTATCCAAATATTCTAAAGAAGCTTCATTAAGATGCAAGCATTGACCAAACTATCTAGTTCATACAAACTCCATCAAAAAATGACCAGGGAAGTTTATAAGTTGGTAATCAAATATCACTTTAAAATGTTGTCACATTAATAATAATAATATAATAAATAGTAGAAAGAACCTTGAACTAGTAAAGCTGGTGATACATTCCGTTTGTCAATGATTTTGTCCAACAATATCCTTGTAGCACCACCCTTTTCTATCTGTTTGACCAAATATAATCCAATCACACATTTAACCCAAAATAATCGAAGTGTGTGGCTCAATAATGAATCTGTTCAACCCTCAAAAAAATAATGAATCTGTTCAATTGCCTCATCCACCGCGTTATCCAATAACTCTGCCATAGCTATAACAAGGCAAAGGAAGTAAGACACAGTGCAACAGAAAGACAGTAGTAAGATAAAAGAAGTCTGAAACCACACAGAAGCTTACCTCCAAGTGGACATTTATGCGAAGTCGCGTTGGAGTGGAGAAATTCAGGGTGGATGCACATGCGATTCTGTACACCTGCAACGGAGTAAAGTAGTCAACATCGAGCATAGAGGCATGCTACAAAGATTTAACAGTATTCGCACAAAAAATTTCAGCATTGTGACATGCTTGGAGGCTGTGGCGCAGAGCCTGTCGCCGCTGCCGCGTCATAATCGCCGGCGCTCCAGAACTTCCTACTCAACCGCGGTGCAAAGCAAGGACTACGAGCCGAGGTACCCTCGAGTGCCTCGTCGGCGCCACTGGTTCGGCCGCCGACACCGCCTGACAGCTCCGAAGCGGCCCGGTTCAGGACGCACGCTGCTTGATGAGGCTGAGCTTGCGGTTGCAGACGGCCTGCTAACACTCGAGCGCCACCGTGCTCCGACGGCAACGCCGGCGGCTGGCGGGCGCTAGGGCCGTGGAGGCTCCGCTGTATGGCGGTGGCCGTGATGGGGGAGACGAAGGGCTTGGTGTCTCTCTGCGCGTCCATGTGTAGCACGTCGGCACTTCCGCGTGGTGGTTCCTGTTCAAATGGAATGGCAAGTAGTGGGGGCGGTTAGTGAGGACGTGAACATGTAATGCAGTTGCAAACCTGCAACACCATGTATGGTCAGATGGAGATCATTAGGAAATGGGGTCTCTGCCTCACTGGACGGTGGCCGCGGAAGCCCAAGATTAATGCGCCCTATCAGTACACAGCGACAGCGGTGGAGAACCGGTTTGCATGGCCGAGTCGCCGGGACACCAACGGGCAACGGCCGACACGAGCACGCGGCGATCGGCGAGCCGGCCGACGACTCAGAACGCGGACACGGGCCGGTGACGGCGACGGCGACGCAAATGGCGAAGGGCGCCGACCGCCGAGCCGCTAATGCGCGGACACTCGCGGTCCCGCCGATTCTAAGTCCAATCGACGGGGCAACGCATTGACGGAGGCCGCGGCCAGACGAACAGACGGGACGGTTAAGCCTATTTTTTTTACGTGTACGTATATATTGGGGGTACTCTTCAGTAAGATCTAATCTAAAGATGCCTAGAGAATCGCAAAGGTGCAGTTAAGAGATCTATCTAAAGATGCCTAGAGAATCGCAAAGGTGCAGTTAAGAGATCTATCTAAAGATTCCTAGAGAATTGGAAAGGTCCTAAGCAATTAAGTAGATGATGGGAAACAGAGAAGCCAATCTGAATAAGGAACACAACCAGAACATGTCTTCAGGAGAACTATAAACACACACATTTTTTCACAAAAATTCTTACTTTACCTCTGGAATGCAGTTAAATCTTGATCTTTTCCCTAGTTGCCTCCCAATTGCAGTTTGATATAGATTAGATCAGATAAAGAAAAAGCTCCAAGACTTTGAATGTTCCTTGGTATGATCAGATTTTTTTTTGTTGCTCTCCAACTGCAGGTCTCACTTCTGATACAGATTAGATCAAACAACCCAATGCTTTTGAAGGGTTCTTGATATGATCACTCCTTCAATGCCAATGATTTTTGCACTTGATCACCTTGATGATGATGACAAAACTAAACCCTAGCACCTGCAAATAATCTTGTACTTGTGAGGGAGGGCATCATAGAATCCAAGTTGCATATTTAGGCTAGGAAACTACCCTTTGGACTTTTTTTTGGTAGGGAACTAACTCTAGATCTATTGAGCCAATCAGCCCTATATACCAATTAGAATTAGTAAGCCCTGAAGGAAAGTTATCTTCAAGAATCTGATGGGCAAAGGAGAGTCCAAGTCCATCACACATGAAGAAAACTTAATAACCAAGAAAGGTAGTTCCCCTTGATATGATCTTTTGTCAATTATATCATACTAGTTAGCGTGCCCATGCGTTGCTGCGGGATAGCTAACATTTTGTACTAAAAACACACGGATCGCGCGATAAGATAAAAATACTATAAAAATTAAATATCAACGTTAAAGTTACAGTTAATCCAAAAAGCAAAGTTTGTGAAATTAATAGTCACGGAGAGCGCGGCGTCACATGCTTCCAAACTCTATTTTATAGACATTTCCATGATGCGCCTAAGATAATGTTTTATATCGGCAGGAAGAAATCTCCTATATCTATTTCTTTCGTGCACCTATAAATCCACGAATAAGTTCCGCCGCATCTCCGTATCATCCTGTACACAGGTTCGAGTATATATGTAAATCACACCACGACAATATAAGTATGGATGTGTTATATTGTTACCAAAAAAACAATATTTTGCGTGTGATGTTTGCAACATCGCCATTACAAAGTGCTATTTTGTGTGTGATGTTTGCAATATTGCCATTACAAGTGATATTTCGAACATGATGTTTGCAACATCGTTATTGCAAGTATTATCCCGTGCGCTACAACAGGTATATATTGTCTTCAATGGATCATGTCTGCTCCTGCCGCCAAACTAACGAGTCATTTGTGACTGTACCCATTGTTATAGACATGGAGAAAAAGCCAAGCTAATATTAGGCCATATAAAAGTTACCGAATGACATGTTGACAACATAAACTTCTCCGAGTATTGGTCTCAATGAAAAGATTGTTTATATGAATAGTCGGATTATTAAACAATCACTCAAAAACTGGATAACATAATAGGATTGTAAAGGAACATTGTCATTATAGGTACTGTACTAAAATTTCACTGAACTGGATCTAATTGATGAATCTGTGGATTCAGAAAAAATATAAATAGTATAGGGAGTGGAACTAATTGATGGGCAAGGGTTTTCTAGCTATGAAATACATGTGCATGATAGATGCCTCAAAACAATGGATGTCAACTCAAAAATCAGCAAAATAATAACAACCTAAAATAAACAAGTATGTCTGATCTTATGATGAACAACCTATACACTGGTTTCACAAAAGGAAAAAAAACAATGCGGTGTCAACCTTGAGTTTATATTAAGGTACAATTTTATACCAACAGGATCTGAATCATATGAACTTCCATCTTATCCACTCATCAAAAGGCCCCTAAAGATCATTAGTTGTGCCTGCAAAACGGCCACATCTTTGCAGGCCTTCTAGAATCAAAGTAAGCACAGGGTTCTTTCTAGAAGTTATGGGTAGTCAAACTAAGTGCATACTGTTTTGGCATCTCCAAGTTTCCCTTCCCTTTTTGTTCGGGCTTTCATATCTTTGTCGACTTCCTCTTCATCTCACTATGGTGCCAAGGTCAAGCTTGTCATTCAGAGCAGCGATGAACTCATCCCAAGTGTGGATCGCTTGGAGGCAGACATCTATCATTTCTCTGGCTGTCCAAAACAGGTAGTTAATCCCATCTAGTAACACTCCAACCTCTTTAGCCAAATTGGTCACAGGAGATCATATTTGCACCACTGTCTTGGCAGACAAAACCCATTTACATGCTTTTATAAGATGTAAATAAGAAAGCTTTAGCACACAGCACTTCGTGAGGCAATTAAAGTACAAATCAAACTGTCACTTATCTGGTGACTACCTTGTGCGCATTCAAACATAAATAGAACACTACTGCTGTAGTAAATGAAGGCCAACCAAATTGAAGTTGTTGCTTACCAGGAATTCTAAAATGGGTGGGATTCAGAACTGTACACTGTCTCCGGTCATCATTCAAAATTGATAGGCACAGTAGATGTTTAAAATTGATGGGCACAGTGGATGTGGTTTATTTTCCTAGTTCTTTCTCACTTAAAGCCCCCAAACCGCCAGTTTAATAAGAGGAGAATTCTTAACAGTTTTGCCTGCATTTAGGTATCTATCAGTCTATGTATCAGTTACAGAAAACAAGTGTTTGTTCTCAGGAACAAGAGAAAACATGAAGCATCTCTAAAAGTAAGTCCTTTAACTGCCCAAGCAGTTTCCTAGTTCTTTAGTCACTTCATATCAATATGCAACCCAGGAAAGGGTTCAACAAACAGAGAGCCACAAACGGCTGCTCTCAGGAGTCTAACCACCAAACAAGAATGCAGCAGCTTGCTCCTCATTCCCGTCCAACAGTTTGAGCGCTTGAATTACAGATGCCCTGTCAAAACCAAGGTCCACAAGTTAGTTCACAACTAGTGGTTTTAAAGTTGTTCGCGATTATCAAAAGATTACAAGTGCCTGGAACATATATGCTTCACATGGCTTCCACGAAATATGGGAGTTTGTCTTTCTTCATCAGCCATCTCAAGTAAGAATTTTTTTTCTTCTCATTAGACTAATTTGGTAACAACACTTTTCAAATTGTATATATAAAAATATTGCATTACATGTATTCTTCCTAATATCTTTGATTGACCAACTCCAACAGCAATCCCTCGGCACCGCTGATCAAGAAGCCTCAGACACCATTTACATGAGAAAATATACTTCAAAGATGATGAAAACCTTCAGACACAGACACCATTCCATATTTCCCACACTCACCATGGTTGTGTCAGCAAGCAGAGAGCAGTGACACCTTGCACTCCCTTCCCTTACCGCTTGGCCATGCCGCTAAATCAGGAGGACATGCGCGGGAAGCCCAGATATTAGTTGTGATCTTGTTTCACAAATTAGTTGAGGGCTCATCTAACCTGATAGCATTTCACAGAAACAAACTAGTGAAATAAGCTCTACTATATTGTTTTAGGAATCTACATCTGGACCTATGCATATGTGCAGAATAGAGACCCCTTCCATCAGAAGAAAAAAAATTGTTGGCCTATTTCTTGTCCAACTGAATTTCAACAAAAGGATATGGGCAGAACAACATGAACTCGAATCATGCGAATTTGGGTGGCGCTTTACTCACTAGCCGATGCTCTTCCTAACGCCCTCGAAAACGTCGGCACTGCCCTTAGCCGCCTACACCCCGTAGAGCGCACCGGTGGTGTTGGATGCCCTCGACAGTGACGGCGAGCGCCACAAGTTCAGCAGCCGACCCCCCTTGAGGCTGCTTGTGTGCCCATTCCCTCCTCCCTCGCCACCGCACCATAGCCGCTTCTCCTACATTAATTACTGCAAAAAAACTGTGTACCCAGTAATATACATTTTCTTACCGAATCAACCAACACATAGTGAAAACCTAAAGAGTACTGAACCATGTAACACATTTGCTCTTAATAGCCCTAACAGCAAGGACTATTTGAGTAGTGTTAAGCTTTAGATTGGCATTTGGGACTCCAGTTATAGCTTCAGTGCAGAAAAAAAAAACATCCGATCGCTTTATGACTGTGAATTGAATTTTCTGAGTTCTGGAATGATTTGCCTCCTCAAGCACGGCAGGAGCTCCTCAGATTGGATAATTAAGCAAACTCTCATTGAACAAGCACACAAGAATCTCTACTGCCCCTTCCTTCCCCTGTCGCCTAGAAAAAAATACTATAGTAACTCACCAGGTTATGGTATAGTTGAGACAAATATTTGATAGCACAGGTATAATTGAGACATATTTGATGGCACAAGAAACTGAACTCTAGATTTACAAAATAAAAATTTATGATAAATAATTAACAAGAAGCATCTAGTATATATGAAAAAATGTGTCCAGGTTGTGACGTGATTAAAAAATATAGTTACTAAATCACAGAGGAAACCAAAACAGTGGTAGATCTATCTAATAGAAAAAAAACCTTGGTAAAGTAACAACTCTAGTATTATGTGAGATCGAACTTTCAAAACACATGGATATAAGAAAACAAGCAATTATTCTTAGATGCTCACACAAAACCTAACCAAGGAAAACAAATCTAAAAAAGGATGTATAGTGAAACTACGTAACATTCAAAGGGAATCGGATTTAAATAACCTGTGATAGTCACGTGCTGACAAGTTAAAAGGGTTTAATGATTTTGCTGCTGCTCACACCAGGGCTGCCTACGCAGGCCTAGATGGAGATGGATGAGATGCAAGTAGGAAATACATTAGGGGATTGAATGACTCACCGCTGGAGACTGCCTTCGCTCTCTGGATGGGGATGGCCGGGTCGCCGCTACACTCCACAGAAAATTTGGGTTCTTCATTATCCGGCTGTAGGTCACTCGATTGGGTCCAGCGAGGTGTGGCGGTCGAGAGCAGCACGGAGTGGCGGCCGAGCAGGTCCGAGTGAGTGGCGTGTTCCGTTCACCCACAGGGGCGGGAGGCCCTTGGGGGAGAAGAAACCGACGCCGGCACCAGCCCCGCACAGCCTGGTGTGCACCGCAGGGCTCCTCGGCGCCGCCTCCACCTGCCCCAACGGCGGGCACTCGATCGCTGGCGGCGCGGCAGCGTGGTGCGGGCGGCGGCGGGCTGGCGAATCCGTGCCCTCCTTGATCCAGCTCCGGTGCGACGGGGAACGCGGCTCCGATGCAGAGACAGGGGAGCGGCGAAGAAGGTGCTCACCATTACCTGCCCCCGCCCATGGTGCCTCCTCACCTGAACCCTCGGCCTCCACCTAGGTTAGGATGTCTCCTCATCGGATCCACCGAGGGTGAGCGCCTCCCCTCTATCCGGTCCGCCTCGTCGCCGGATCAGCCGAGGGCGACAGTCGATGGTCTGCTCACCGGCCGGGCTGCCTCATCTAGATCCATCCTCGACGTGGGAGGGGAGGCGGCAGGGGGGACGACGTCTGGAACCGTCGATGCCCTGGCTAACTGGGTCACCGGGAGCTTGGCGAGGGAGGCCGCGGCGAGGCTGCCGGGCGACAGCGATGGCAGAGGAGCGAGGCCGGCGTGCGATGGTGGCGTGATGGGATCGCAGGGCGCGATGGGATCGGTGGGGAGGAGATATCGCGGCTGGAAAGGAATGTTTTGGAGCGGAGATTTGGAGTCGCGGGGAGGAGGTCCCACCTGTCGGCACCGTGCGTTTGAACTGCGGTATCGCATGGACGGGAGGGAAGAGCGACCCAAAAAAAGTCGCATGAAAAAATAGTCTTACTTTTGTTCTTTTTAGTTGTAGGAGACTAGCAAATGTGTTCGTACGTTGCAATAGGGAATCGGACTACATATCATCTAGACGCGAGTAGTTCTAACTCGTATAAGCACAGGTTATGAGTCTAGGTCACATATGAGATACTAAGGGTGTGACACAATACGTCTTGTAATTGGACTCCGTCTTGTCGTTAGACTGAGTTTTTCTAACTTGTACGATCATGGATTGTTAGTTCGCGCCACATACCAGACACGGAGGACGAAGTGCAGTTTGGGAAGTAAAAAAGTGAGATAGAAAAAACTTTCTACTATCTAGATAGTTTAGGGAGGGGTTGGACGAAAAATATCATAAATTTTGTTTTTTAATATTAGGTATATATATATATATATATTTTTTTATACAGTCAAAAATCAAAATAAAAATAAAACAAAAACATGTGCACAGAGGAACGTGCGCAAAAAAACAAGGAAAGAGAGGGAAACTATGACAGTGACTCAGACTCAACAAGAAAGAAAAGAAGCCGAAGGGGAACCAGGACTTCGGTGATGGCCATGGCGGCGGCGAGAGGGGAGAGGGCAAAGAGGAGGCTGCCGCAGGCGTGGTGTGGCGGTGGCGGTGGGCGAGGGCGGAGCTAGGACGAGGGCGGGGATGAGGACGAGGGCCGATGGTTGACAATGGGGAGGGATGGCGGTGAGGGACGCGGGGGGGTTTGAGAAAAAAGGGAGGATGCAGGCATGAGGTAGACAATGGGTCACAAGTTAGCATCGTCCTTATTTCATTACTAGATATATTCCCATGTGTTGGTGGGCACCAGATCACCATTTTTGCCCATGCTTACAAGTACGCTAAGACTTGTGGCTTAAATGAACATATTAAGAAATCTTCAAAAATCTAATTACATAGAAAATACAAAGCTGATTTGATCATTTTAGGAAAAATAAAAAAGCTAATAAACAATTTTGCATTACTTAAACCTAAACTATTTTCAAATCCATTCAGGCTCTATTTTTTCCCTTTAGTTATTTATGAACTAATTCCCCAAAGGAGCTATAGTATGTTAAAAAATGAATACGCTAATGTATATCATGGTCACGGATGGTTATGTTGTTTTGATGAGTGTTTAGTACTTTAGTTATAGCACCTTGGTTGAGTGAGAAAATTAAAAAATTTAAATTGTATAAATAATAAGTATCTTTTTATTGTTTGAGAACATGGTATGAAATTATTTGTTGTTTTAACCATTATGCACCAATCATCCAAATCAAACCTGGAACGTATCTTTGAACGAGGACGGTGATCCTAAAATCAGCTATCTTTGCATTCACTAGTATAGAAAAGATTTTTAGAAACACCTCCCTTTTCTATCGGAGGCGGTTAAACTAGCACGCCATCTCTAACGTCGCCAGAGAGCACTGTAGCTCTGTGACCGTCACTGAAAATCCATTTTCAGGGGCGGTTTCATTAAGAAATCCGCCTCGAGTTCCGTTTAGAGAACCGCCTCTGAAAATGCTATTTTCAAGGATGGTTGCTTATATCAACCGTCTCTGAAAATGAGTGATGCCTCTGAAAATAGATTTTCAGAGGCGATTGACTAAGTTAACCGTCCTTAAAAATAGCTGCAGCACAAATAAATTCATATCTTTTTTAAATGAAGTCGAATGAAGATAAAATTTATATCAAAATTGTAGAGCTCGACGAGATTTAGAACTTTATAGTTGATAAAATTTTTGTTTGAGATCATTTAGGGTTCCAAATATATAAATTAAGTCTCAGATTTTTCATTTCAAAATTTTAAATTTCTCAAATGATCTTGGATGGAGAAATGTCCTATATGATAGTTGTAGTGCTCGAATAGATCTAAAACTTTGTAGTTGAAAATTTTCTCTTTTAAGGTCGTTTAATAGTCTAAATATTGATTACAAGATATATACGTATTAGTACAAATGGATAGCATTGTATATCTCAACACAAGTGATTATACGGTGTAGTGGTAGCATTTAAATTCTACAAGTGGCTGGTTGGGCCTCTAGCCACACTAAATATTTTTTCTTATTTTTATTAGACTATAAATGATTTTTAAAAAAATTCTGAAAATTATTTTTAGGGGCGGTTGGCTTAAGAGAACCGTCTTTGAAAATTGATTTTTAGAGACGGTTTTAAAAGCGACTCTAAAAATCATTTATTTTTACAATCGATGGCATTGTAGTGGTTGTTTAAACCGCCTCTGAAAACCTATTTTAACCGCCTCTAAAAATCTTTTTTTGTACTAGTGATTCTGCTTTTTCCTTTTTGCATTTAGCAAGTATCCATATCCAAAGGTACTCAAGTTTCTCTTCTCATAATGTCTGGGCAAGTCCCATTTACATCAGTTCTCTCCATTGGACGTCAGATCTAGCCCATTTGCATTAGGTTGTCTCCAATAGGAGACACATTGCAGAACCCAAACCTAAAATAGGTCTCCAACACAATATCTATAGCCTCCAACAGAATACCTATATGGAACACCCATTTTAGGTGTTAGGAGAGGCATAACCCAAATCTGAATATCCTCTCTCCTGAAGACTCATTTGCTGAAATGGTTGTCTTTTAGGTCTTGTTGTTGGAGAAGACAAAAAATAGGTATTGAACCATTTGCCTGTAGTGCTACCCAAAGGATGAATGGGTCTTATATTTTAGGTCGCGGTTGTTTGAGATAGTCTTAGATATCTCCATCGGACATAGCTCACGCACTCGGTCAATGAAACACGACACCCCCAGCGCTCTGCCCTAGCCCCCAGCACCGCACTATAGCCCGGCCCTAGCGCCTCACCCCCAGCCACTTCGTCGGCCACTGCATCGTGCTGCGCCGCGTTGCTCTAACTCCAGCGCCACTCCCCGAGCCGTTGTGTCACCAGTTGCCTACGACAGATGGTGTTCAAGCCATTGAAGTCTTGAGAAGAAGCCATGCTAGTAGATCACAGGACGTGGACACCATATCGTGCACGTGATCCTCCACCCCCTACCACAACAGACTCCACACCATCCACGCGCTGGCCTGGTGCCCCTGCCCGCGCCGCTGTGGCAGAACCTCCTAAATTATAGGGCCCACATGCATCTGTCATTGCCCAATGACTTCTGATGACCATGCACATGTTTCCAGTAACTTAAGAAGCCTGTCGGGTGTCCTTGGGAAACCCGAATCATCCACGATTTTTTCCGAGCAGGATCTATTACAGAGTCATTGCAGTATTACAACAGTTTTATTCAATAATTTACATCAGAGTAACATAGCGGAAGTCTTACAATAACTTAGTTACAAGACAGTTGTTTCAAATCTTACAAACTAAGTACAATTATTATTACAAAGCATTGTAGTGGAGTGGCATTAGTAACATAAAACCAAACACACAATTAAAGTGCCCTGCCCAAGGGTGACGCATTTACTTGTCATCATCGATTTGAAAAACCGTCATGCAGCATGGTCCAAAACAGACCTGCTCATGAGACTCACCTGCAACAAGGGTTAAAGAACCCTGAGTACAAAAGTACTCAACATGACTTAACCGAAGTAAAAATAGAGAAGACTCAGGAATGCAGGCTCGAGAATTCAAGGTAAGGCTTTAGCAAGAATCAAAGTCCTTTTGCGTAAAAGCTCTCTAACAAGATTCTTTCTTTTAACATTTAAATCTTCATAAATATCATATATAAAGCTAGCATGATCCATACTGAGATCATGAAGCTCATAACAAACTCTTTCTCAAGTCATACCCAAGTTCCATTTGTTAACTACGATGATGAACAGTGAGTTGAGTCTCCATAACCGAGGAGCAACGACGATTTGAACCGCTTATAACCCAGCATTATCTACGGTCACATTGACCAGTGCCACGATAACATCAGCCAAATTTGGCAGAACGGGTGGTGGATCAGGAATACCATCCTCGTCTTGCGAAGAACCACGAATATTCGAAGCCCGAGTACGACGCATCTGTTCATGACAAACCAAACTTTACTCACACACCTTTATTGAACTATTAAAAGAGCTTACTACAAACACATTACATTGGGTTCACTTATTTATACACAAGTCTGCACTTAAGCAAGACTACCCAGTTTGACTAGAACTCACTATATTACAACTCTACTCTTCTCCTCGATCACGTCAAACCTCGTGATTGGTATCCATTCTAGAAACATTTCCGCCTTCATCATCACTTTCATTGACCATCACTACTTCTTCTAGATCCTCTTCTTCTTCCTCTTCGAATTCATCATCATCTGCTACGACGACACCTGGGTCCATTGCATCTACTTGAGGCTCATGATTTGGACTCAGGAGATTGTCCATTGCATCTACTTGAGCCTATGGATTGTTCAGCCTAGGCATTCTCGAATTGAAGTTGGTAACAAGGTTGATATGGAAAAACAAGGTTGGTAATGCACCAATTAGGTTTCCACTCAACTCCTAATCACTTAATGCAGTTTTTAATAACAAAAGTGATATAAATTTGTAAAACACAAGGTAGGTTTAAATGCATCCGGGGCTTGCCTTGATTGTCGGAATAGTCAGAGTTCGGAGATGTTCCACAGATATCAAACCCGACCTGAACAGGTGGATTGACTTCCTCAACAACTTGGTTGACTACCACGTTCTCACTTTCATTCACTACACGTGGTAACAATGCCATGTTTAATATGGTGCGAGATATAAAACATGATGCTTGATGATTGATGCAAAAGTTAATAACTTGAATACAACTTTCCTTCGCGGTATAGTTACAAACCAACAACTAAACCTTTTCATAAACTCAAACACTTATTTTAAGTGCCAAGGATCATTTTATGCTAATGACCCAAGGTCATCACTCAATCCCAAATTCAAACAAAACCTAAGTCATTAATGTTTACTATTTGTCTTTACTAATTAATTAATTCAAAATTATGAAATAAATCAACTTTCTCCAATTGAGCTCTAAATTTTTGTGAAGACTCATCACCTGATAACTAAGTGGAAAAACAATTTTCATAATTTTTGGATAATTATTTAAGCCTCCAATTGGTCAGCACTATTTAACCATTTTTACAAAATAGAAAAATTCATTTTTACTGAAACAGTCGCTGACAGGGTGACCCCACCGGTCAGCCCGCGCTGACCACGGCGGCGAAGCCCTCTGACCGGTGATTAGTCGTCGGCGTGAGATCTCCGGTGGTATGGAGTGAACTAACATGACCTCCTCAGTGCTGTGCATTGATTCATGGTACTGGTTGAACATCTAGGCTACTTCAGAGTCCTCGCCGGCGACGATGGTGGTATGGCGATGTCCTGCCGAGATGGCGACGACGATCTATGACTTCACCGGCGATACAAAGGTCTCCGGCGTACTCAGCACTTCCTAACGGACTTAATCGAGCACTCAATTGAACTAACGACACCTCACAACACTAGCAGCGACGCGCGCAGCGGCACGGCGGAGCAAAACTCGCCGGCGTCCCACAGTCCCATGGCTACGGCATGGTAGAGGTAAAATAGATCACACAGACATGATCAGTGGCTCACCCCAAAGCTGATGCGCGCAAGAACGATGGCTAAGACGAGGCGGAGCTAGGTCGTCGACGTTGGAGACTATAGCGGCGGCGTGAACTCACGGTGAAGCTCCGTTCTGAGGAAAGCGACTGACCAAATGATCAACAATCAAGCTCATGAGCATCACGAGAGAATGAAGATCAAGAAACAGCAAAATATGAAACAAGAAATGCACCTGAACTCCCTATCCACGGTGGAACGGATCTCGGTGGGTCCTCGTCGGAGTTGGAGAAGACGAGGTTACGCCGGGCAAACCAGAGGGATAGAAGCTGTGCAAGTGGGTGCTATGGAGGCGCTAGATGATGGCGATCATGGTGACATGCTTGACTGAGGCTGGAAGGGCGCTACAGCTCCAGCGCGAGCTCGACGGAGTAGGGAGGCGCTGACGGGAAACAGAGGAAGGAGAGAGCGACGGGAGGGCACTTCTAGACTTATCGGCGAGCGAAGAGCGGCGGTGAGAGGTGCGCTTGACACGCAGTGGCAATGCAGACATGTCGAAGCTGGAGGTGTCACCCGCGGGCACACATAGAAGCCGGTGGAAGCTCGTCGACGGTGAGAGCCTGCCTGCTTGCACTGTTCGATATATTTACCGAATTGCCACTCGCTTTATTTTTCAAATTACTCTCAAATTTGTATGGTAACTCAAAAATCTCCAAAAATAAAAGTTGCTCCAAATTCAAAGTTCTACAACTTATCTTTAATGACCATACTCAAATTATGTCTACATTTACAAATGCAAGTTTAAAATAAAAAGGGGACACTTTAAGAATTTATCCCTTTTCAAATTACTTCAAATTTTATATAACAACTTTGAAAACTCTAAAAACCAACTTTGTACACATTGACAAGCTCTACACTTTTTCTTTTAGGCTTAACCCCAAAATGTGCTTAGATTTTGAATTAGGTTTTCCAGGGTAGAATTAAATGCTGGAAATTAGGGTTTTGGAATTCCAATTCAATACAAAGGTTTTGAACTTGATTCATCCCATACAAGTCAACACATATAATCATAAAATTTGAACTTGTTTTAGTGAATGCATATCAAAGTTTTCACTAACACAAGAATGATGTGCAATGCATATGATGACATGGCATATTTTAGTGTTTAAAACACCAGAGGTGTTACAGCCGCCCTCCTCGTCCAGCGGTCGGTCGTCCTGGCGGCAACGGCACCCCACGGCCCCTGTAGTCTGCAGCCTCGGCCAATCAAGCATTGTCGTCGCTGTTGGTATTTCTTAACGAATGTTGAAAGATTCTGTAAGCGCACGGAATTACCGTTGTAGCTTTCACCCGGAAGTATTTAGGGTATCGTATTTTCCACAGGGAACAGAGGTATTTCTTCTAGCTAATTCATCTAAGGACAACACAAGGGTAAAGTTAGAGAGGGTAGTGATGGATTCCTATGGCTTAGGGTCTAAGGATAAATAAACTTTACTCCTACTTGCTTACTTCGGGCACCAAGTTACGCTTGGTCTGCCAAGCGATACCGACCTCCAGCTCTACGCCGTATCTGAACGTGGGGTATTACGAAGGACAGACAGGGCTGTCACCACCTATCGCCTACCCCTCCACCGGGGGATACAAGGCAAACAAAGGTAGCCACCAGCCTAGACACCACGTCTATGCTATTGACTACTACTCTAGCGTGCGCAAGGTTATCCGTCTTTATCAGGGCCCTCTACTAGAGCATTTGTTACGAAAACAAACGATGAACCTGCAAACAAGTATGAATAAAGCTTAACTAATTAAAAGACTTTATACCATAAGAAACCCAAACACTTACTTAGCGAATATTTCATCGAGGTACAAGTGCTCACCGAGGGACAAGTTCGGGGAAAGCCCTAGTTTGGTTTTGGTGAATTGATGAAACCCTAAATGCTAACCTAGTTTATCAAAGTGATCATGAGATAGGTAGCACTATTCCAAGTGTGGAGCAAATGGTGAAGATCATGATGATGGTGTGACCATGGTGATGATCAAGTGCTTGGACTTGGAAAAGAAGAAAGAGAAAAACAAAAAGCTCAAGGCAAAGGTGAAACTTGATAGGAGCTTTTGGTTTGGTGATCGAGACACTTAGCGAGTGTGATCACATTTAGGATCGATAGCCGTACTATTAAGAGGGGTGAAACTCGTATCGAAATGCGGTTATCAAAGTGCCACTAGATGCTCTAAATCATTGCATATGCATTTAGATTCTAGTGAGTGCTAACACCCTTGAAAATATTTGTGAAAATATGCTAACATACATGCACAAAGTGATACACTTGGTGGTTGGCACATTTGAGCAAGGGTGGAGAAGTTGGTGAAGTGAATGATGTGATTGTCACTATGAAACAGTCACCGGACGTAGGTCACGAAGTTACCGGACGCTCAGGTGGGTGAGTTCGGTCCCTACTGACGTACGCTAACGCAACGTGGAGGAGCTGACCAGAGAGGACTAGACACTGAGCGCGTCAGGTCATGTTGGACTAGATGCATCAGGTCATGGTTTTGCCTCCCTGGAACCTCTTTGGAGTTGACCTGACGCTACATAGTGGTGGTGAGCTGCGTGTTTGGTCGCAGGGTGAAGGCTTGGGCACGCGCGTGGGCTGAAGTGAGCACTAGCACGTCTGGTCTTGGACTATGGCACTCCCAATCGTTCTTTAACACACGCGAGGAAGCGAGTTGACCATTGAAATCGTACATGTGAGGTTGAATGCAGGGGACATGTGGACGGCGATTGGTGACCGGACGCTGGGGCTAGTGCGTCCGATCGATCTGACCGACGCGTCCGATCTCCCCTAGTTGGGCTGTAGTGAGAGCCCAATGGCTCTATTTCGAGGGGGGCTCTATTTAAGCACTATGGCCAGCTCAAGCTCACTCTCTTGGTCATTTGCATTGATATAGTAACCTTGTGAGCTTATCCAAAGCCCTCCTACTCATCTCCATCATTGATTCATCATCTTTGTGAGATTGAGAGTGAATCCAAGTGCATTGCTTGAGTGATTGCATCTAGAGGCACTTGGTGTTTGTGTTTCACTATAGGTTTTGCTTGTTACTCCTGGTGGTTGCCACCACCTAGATGGCTTGGTGCAGCGAGGATCGTCGAGCGGAGGAAGGTGGTTGTCTCTGGCTCCGATCGTGGTGATTGTGAGGGGTTCTTGATGTTTCCCTAGCGGAGAGCCAAAAGGTACTCTAGTGGATTGCTCGTGGTTTGTGTGATCCTCATCTTGTGTTGGTTGTGTGGCACCCTATAGAGGGTTTGGCGTGTGATGCCAATTAGCGCGTGAACCTCCAAGTGAGTGTATCGTCACAATAAGGACTAGCTTGCCGGCAAGTAAGTGAACCTCGGTAAAAAATCTTGTGTCATCTTGTCCAAGGATTTCTTGGTATTCATTGTGATTGATTGGCTTCATCATTGTGATTGGCTCAATTCCTCTACACGGTGGTATAATCATCACATCCCCTACCTTGCATTTACATTTCTAGTGTTGTTTCGCTCTTTAGTGTAATTAGTTTTGAGAGCAAGCTTGTGTCGGGTCTAGTGGTTAGTGTGTCTCTTTAGTTAGTCTTTGAGAGCACACTTACTTTGTGTAGTGACATAGCCATTGTGTGCTTAGAGATCATAGACACTAGAATTGTGGTAGGTGGCTTGCTTTTATTAGGCTAGCGTAACACTCGCTTCGCCGTTTAATTGTCAATCATATTTACTAAGTGTTGTTGTACAAATTTTTTAATAAGCTATTCACCCCTCTCTAACCATTAGGACCTTTCAACCCTGACAAGTCTGGCTTTTCCCCGTACTCTCTCTCTCTCTCACACACACATGGTCTGCTCCTATTTGGCCCATCTTCGTCAGGCTACCTCCTGTGATCTCCTGGACTTGGGCCATGGTGGTGTTCTGCGAATATGACGTGATTTGATGTGGGTTTATCCTTGTTCTCCTCTCTTTTGGGCCCTGTTTTCCTTGGTTGTGGGCCTTGTCTCCCTTGGGCTCATGTCAGATATATATTTTGCTAAGTTTCTTATATACTTTAGGCTCATTTTATGTCCAATCCCGACATGTCCTCCTGTAAATGTATAATCACCAAAACTTGTGAAACTTGTTAGTTGTAAGCCCTAATTCTACGTTTAGTGTTCATTTGGATATATTTTATATCAATGTTGGCGGTTAGAAGTGTGAGTTAAGGACCGCCAACAAAATCCCCCACACTTAGCCCTTTGCTCGTCCTCGAGTAAAGTTAAGGACTAAGATGGGTCATCTCCTTGATATGACATCTGCATGCAAGTTATTCCAATCTTCACCTACACTTGTGGATTTTTTAACACCTTTTTAAACTATTTTTAATTCTAACACTATTTTTTTTCAAAAGTAACACTTTTGGACGCACCTGTTTGCATGGCACGGCAAATTCACGCTGCCGCGCCATGCATGGCGGCACGACATGGGGCGGTCAACGGCCGCGGCGACCGCTGATGTGGCGGGGCCGATGCGCCATGCATCATGGCGCGGTGGTGCCGTGCCACCCATCATGGAGCGGCGAGGCTTTACTTACCCATTGTGGCGCTGACTCCCTCCCTCTGTCTGTCTGCCCGACTCAAGGTGGGGCCGCTCACGGCGCCCGTTCCATTGCCTCCCGGCTCCCCCATGGTCGGTCGTTGACTTTCCCTCTGTTACCGGCCCCCTCCCTACCTTCCCCAAAGCTCCTCCTCGGCCTTGTCAAGGTAATGAAGCGCCTCCTCGGCCTCCACGGTGGATCAAAGGATTTGAATGAGTAGTTAGGGTATGGAGGAAAATATGAGTTCGTTAGAACATTGGATTGAAGGATTAGGATTAGGATTGCCAATGTTAAGGTTAATTGGTTAGTTAGAATTATGATTACCATGTATTCTAAGGTCAATTTTTATATGAATTTTTCTTTTTTGAGTTTGCATCTCAACTTTTATATGTGAATAAATATATGGACACACTGTTGATGTACCAAATTTTATTTTTAGTGAACAAAGTATAGTTTTTATATAGTTTGCATGTTTACATCTAAGATTGAGTTTGCACCAAAGTGTAGGTTATATTTTATTTGTTGTAATGCAAATGGTTCTCATTGACATTAATTTGTGATATTTTGATTTTTGTTTGTTAAATTACAACCGTTTTGTTAGATGCAAGACATGTATCGGGAGGAGTTTTGGCGAAAACGGGGTCACCCTAGAGAATTATACCCCGACACATCTAGCAAAGATGCCCCCATCCCTCCTGACCTCCCTGTCCCTAACTGTGACTATGGTTCCTCGGCCGACGTGTTTCAATCAAGACATCCAGACACAGCGGCATGTTGCTTCTACACATGCAGTTGTTTTAATGTAAGTAATTATTTTCACTATCTTTTTTCTTCATTTGTGTAAGTAGGCTACTAATATTTTGTTGGAATCTTGTTGTGTAGGCCCATGAGAGGTGCCTTTTCTTTCAGTGGATCGATGGTGCAGACAAGTTTGACCCTAGGTACCTCCTTTTCGACGATTGGTGTAGAGGGAGACATCCACATGAGCACTTCGAGCGGTGGGTTCCACCCCCCTAACCCCCCGCCAATGACGGCTAAGGAGAATCACCTAGCCACAGTTAGACGACTCGATGAACCTCCTCTGTATGAATGTGGAGATCGAGTTGTGATAAACCTTGAGAATACATTGGAGTTTGTGTGTCCGAACAAGCACGAAGTAAGTGGAAAGTGTATCTGTTTAAATGTTTATCTCTATATGTGTGCGTGTACTAATGTATTCTCTTGTAGCATTATGGATTTGTGAAGTGTCGTTTCAATGAGTGGCTCTACAGTCCTAAGACTTCATGGCCGGAGCCTCCAAAGGTAAAGGAAAAGAAGAAAGAAAGGTTAATTTACAAAGCACCTCCAGTCATGTGCGAATGTGGTGTTAAATCCAACTATGGTCTAGTCCCTTTGGAGCTTGGAATAGGCCATTATTGCGGCCATATGGTTGACTATGATGAGGTTGGTTATTTTTGTGGTAAACATGACATCGTATTTTGGTTCTTTTGCTAGGACATATATGATATAATTTTTCATTTGAACAGAGCACTAGGAAATGCAGGTGGGAATGTTATGATGGTCAAGCTAAGTTCTTGGATGAACTTAAGGGGAGGCAAGTAATTGCATGAAAGAGGGGATATGGACCTGACTACGTCAACCTATTCGTTAAACGACACAAAAAGAAGATGTGTGAGTTTGCTAGACAGCGCGGTATTCGTAACCCGATCGATGTTAGGCTTGACAAATGGGGGTTAGAGAGACGGAGGGTGTTAGAGGAGGAGAGGGCAAGGAAGGAGGCAAGGGAGGAGACAAGAGTACATATGCATATCTTGAATTACCATGTTGTTGCATTGTGTGCTAGTGAGTTCTTGAAAGCCTTTTTATTTTTGTTGCCTAATTTTAAATGTAATATAATCGTGTTGCTAACTGGTTGCATTTTATACATGAAGGGATTGGATGCAGCGAGGACTATGCCACAGAGGTGCCCCATGCAAGGTATTAGAAAAAGAAGTTAGATGAGCACAGAACGCGAGCTGGTCGCACCGTCCAATCTCTGATTGTGCTGGCTGATGATGGGGACGAGGATGAGGACGACACTGCCAGGTTGAGCGATCTCATCTCTCTAGTGGAGGCAGGATTGCAGGCGGAGGTGTCTGAGGAAGACATTAGCAGACTTAGCGAGCTTATTGCTCAAGCAGATGAGGGCTTGCAGGTGGAGGAGGACGCGTTCTTCTCTCAGGCCACAGAGGCCATAGATGAAGCGGAGGTCGCTTGCTACAGGCAACAAACAGATCAGGGCAATGCAGGTGAGCCTAGCCATATGAGCTAGATGGAGGTGGGCGCGTTCTTGACTAAGGCCGTAGAGGCCGCAGGTGAAGCGGAGGCTGTAACACCCTAGGTGTTTGGCTTCCACATTTGCACTACATTTCATGAACATGAGCATCATGCATCCATTCGTGAACTTATATCACATGAAACATGATTTCGAAACATTGCAACATGTTGTATATTTCATGTGTATTGTTTCTTTTATGAAATGTAAAGTGTGCAACACTTAAGTGCAACATGTGCCACTCACTTAGTGAAACAAGGTTAGTTAGTACTATGCAACACACTCATGAAACATATGAAACATGGCCTTGAAACAAAAGTAACACTTCACTTGTTCTTCCATGTTTCAATGCCTGTGATGCCTGATTCTTGTGTGACCAATGTATGGTGTGGCTAATTATTCTCCTAAGAACCTTAGTTATACTTAGGATGTCATTTGGAACATTGTTCATGTTGATCATTTTGCCTAATTAGGTTTCCAAGTCATGGTTGACCAATTTGGACCCCTAGAGCTCCTGTGTTTGACTATTTAAAAAGTGTAGCTTAGGATGTTTGTATGTCTGAGCAACCTAAAGAAAAGTTGTAGAGAATTATATAAGGAACAAAAGTTGTAAAGGTGCCAAGCTTTGAAAATGTGCAGAACATGCTCAAAATTGGATTACAACATGAAAGTTACCCTTGATTTCAGAGACAAAATTTTTCTAAGTGTTAACTCTGAAAAACAGTTTCGCGGGCTCGACTTTGGCTTGATGTAACTCGTGATTCTTTGAGAATTAGCTGATACTTGCTAAAGAAATGTTGTAGCCCTATCATAGCTCTACATCTTTGATTCAAGGAAGTTTTGCTAACTCGCCACCGATTTGGAGTTTGGAGGTGATGAAAACGCACTGACAGTCACTTGATGCCGGCTCTGATGGCTTCGGGTTCAGGCCGACATGGCCGACCGGCGTCAGGCCGAGCTCGCCAAGTGGAAGCAGTAGCCGCCGCTGCCCCCATAGGTCAGGCCATCGCTGCCACGAACACGCCACGCACCCGTTAGCTCGTCTACTTGCTTCGTCGTGTCCGTCTCGCCTCACCAGAGCACGCGGAAGCCGAGCGCCGCGCCTCCACCATTGCCACCGAGCGCGTCACCATCACGCAGCTCCTCCGCTAGCCAGCCGCTGAGCTATTGCTCGCACGCATAGTTGCGCCTTGCACTGAGCTACTCGCTCGACCCCTTCATAGCCCCAGTCGAGCCAAGGTGAGGGTCCTTTGGCGAATTCCGTCATCGCCGCCGTGCCTGTCACCTCGCCGGAGCGCGAGCTTGCCGCGGCCTGAGCTGACTAGCGCTCCTCTATGCGCCCTTTCCTCCGCATTGTCTTTCCCATGCCTCGTGGTGTCTCTAGTCCTACCTCATCTAACCGCTACCGCCTGGATGCCGCCGGCGGGTGAGCCTCGCCGAAGTAAGCTCCATCGCCGCGCGGGCCTCTCCGTGGCTAAGCTTCTCGAGCACATCTCCTAACCCTAGCTTAGCACGAGTAGTGTCGCCTGAGCACCTTGGTGACGTAGAACCATTCGCCTGGGCCAGCCATGGCCGGAGCCGGCCGGCGCACCGTCGTGCCATGCCGCTGAGCCGCCATGGCCGGCGATAAGCCGTCTCCAGTGCATCTCAGCCCTAACCACTTACCTCTTTAGGTGCGGAATGGTGTGGAGAACACCAGGGTGGGGTCGGTTTCGCCGGCGGACTCGCCGTCGGCGAGCTATCGCCGTTTAACCGCCGATCCCCGCAGTGCTCTGTTTTAGTGTCGATGACGTGTGGGCCCTTCTGTTTCGTGGGTCCCGAGTGTCAGTGGCTTAAGGGCAGAAGGCTAGTTCAAAAATACCAGTTTTGAATGCTGATTTGATATTTTTGTATCTCCTGTTTCGTAGATCCAAATTGGGTGGTTCCAATTTTGTTAGACTCATAGTGAAGTGTAGTATTTAGGAAAAATATAATATGAGCACTTGTAGTAGAGTTTATGGAAGAATTAAATTGAAACTTTAAATGTGTTTTTGAATGCATGCAAACTTGTTTAAATCATATCTTGAGCTTCTGTGATCCAAAAATTATGAAATTTTGTGGGTAAGCTATTCTTGTATAGTAAAAGCTTTGGTTGAAATTTGAGAGTCATTGCATGTGTAGTTTGTGAGTTATAGATTTTTCTTTTAGCATTGGTAGATACTTGGGTGAATTTTTGTAAATTATCTATGAATCCAATGACCATGAAATTTGTTGGAGAATGTCCTAATGCCTTAAGGATGCTAGGAAAAATATGTAATCTGTTGTTTGACACTTTTCACTAAGGTTTCTAATTATGCCATTTTAAGCTATTCTGCCTTACCATTTTTGTGTAGGTTGTTATACTTACTCAAATGATGTGAAATTTTTATGGTAGTCTACTTAGGGCATGTAGTGTCTACTATAATTTTTGTCGAATTAATGGTATAGTTTTCATATATGTTTACTATTTCCACTAATTAATTAAATAAATTAAGAAATGTATTAAAAGAAATGTTTTGGTGATGGACACCCTACTTTCTGGTGTTCTTGTGATATGTGTGATATGTAAGTAAAGTTGGTTTTGTCCAATTAAGTGTTTATATCATAAGTTAATAATTATTTATTTGCATTATGTCCCTCTGGACAGATCTGGGGACTTTGGAAAGTTCCCCATGATAATTTGGTTTTCTGTGATTGTGATGAATACAAGAGTTGTAGATAATTTATGTATCAAGCTCCTGTCAAAATTTGAGGGCATTTGGCCCAGTAGTTTAGAAACTACAGCTGTTTAAAGTTAGGTTCCAGTTTTGCTTACTCTCTGCCTTGTAAGGACAGAGTTCTGTTGATTTATGAATTCGACTTGGTAAAGTGTTGAATCATGCTTTGAGGTCTAAAAATGAATTGTAGACAATTTCATAAGCTTTCCAGATTGTCTTGTTGCATGTCATTTGGAATTATAAATATCCAGTTATGGCTAGTTTACTGTACCTCTACATAGTCTTCATTTTGCTGAAATACAAATGCTTGAGTGTATGTTGTTGCAATGTTCTCGTTGATTGTTTAGGGTTAGCCTAACTTGAGACTATGCTTAGGTGCAGGTGCTAGGTCATTAACTGAAGATGAGCAATTATACATTAGGTTGTATAAACTTGGTAAGTAAAGTGATTTGAATAGGGATTAAGTTGGAATATGCAAACTACAGCGAACATGTGCATTCCACGAGCATCCCTGACATTCGTTCATGTGCATCCATGATATTTATCTTGCGCATTCATGCAATAGGTGTGCCGGAGGGAGTGACGTTGCTGGAGTTCGAGGGAGCCAACTAGGAGGAGGAACCCGAGGTGTAGGAAGCCGACGAAGCAGTCGCCGCGGAGGAATTGCCCGAGTGCCCTGACCACCAGCCTTCCTCGTTCCTGAAAGGCAAGCCCCAGAGCATATTAAGCCTCCCATGTTTTTACAAATACTTTGAGTACCTTTTATTGTTGATGATGCATTAAGTATAGGAATTGGTTGGAACCAATTGCTGCATTATATATCCTTCCTTGTCCAGATATCGCACTGGAATCCTATTTAAGTTCAGGAACGGGTTAAATGCTTAGCCATGCTTAGTGCGGTAGAAGTCAGGTGATTTCCTGTCACCTGCGAGCTTTAGGAGGAGGTGGATCATGGTTGGCTATATTTGCTATCGTGGAAAAGAACCATGTGAATAATGAATTAAGACCGGGCGGGGTCTTGTGTAGGTTTGAACATAGTGACTCCGTCTGAGTCATTTAAGGACCGAAACGTTGTACGTCCTCATGTCATGTTGAACGCAGCCTAACACTTAGCTGGCCGGATAAGTCGTTCCGACTGTGAAGCCTAGTAGCTCGACTCAGGCCGGGGACGTGAGCAGTGGCGGCATTCTAGAGGTAGTAAGGATGTGCGGAGAGCCATTGGCATAAGTCCAAGGCGGGTTAGAGTCCCGAACAACCTTGGTAGAGTGGTTCTCTGAGAATGTCGATCTGATCGGACTCGCGACTCCTGAATCGTACCAAAGGTGACTTGTTTGCGACTCCGACGGGGGAAGCAGGGTTTGTGTTTAGGAATACCCCTCCAGCTGGATAGGAATCGATTCGAATCGCCGTCTCTCACGGATAGTGAGAACTTGACTGAGCAGCGGCAACGTAGATTCAATTAAGTTAATGACATGGTTAAATGGATGATGATGATAAGGTTGCCACAATGAATACCTGATATGGTTATTAATGTTTGCACCCTAATAAAATGATTGCTTAGTACAGGTGCTAATATAGATGACAGGTTAATGGCTAAAAAGTCACTGCTAGTTCAGGCTAAGAGTTGATCATTATTACTTATGCTTTTCTGCAAAAACAAAGTGTCAGCCAGATCCACTACATTAAGCTATGCATAATCCTTGGTGTCATTTATTTTGGTTTTCGACGGGTAAGTCTAGCTGAGTACATTCCCGTACTCAGGGTTTATTCCCTCTTGTTGCAGATGACCTTCTATATCAGGGATTCTGTAAGTATTGTCTCCACCCGGCGGGTGGTGAAGACTAGATCATGGGCATGATCTCTGTTATCTTATCTGAATGCTTTTGCGAGCTGTGATCAGCGAACCAGTATGTGTATTTGAACTCGGGTGTGTAAGTTAAACTATTTGCTTCCGCATGTTTTACAAGACTTGTTTTGTAATAACGATGACTCTGTGATGATGTAATCTATTTGCAAGCGTCTGCGAAATGTTGTAACGTACGATATGTTATGTTGAATTACTGTGATCTTGGTTGTATGCAAGTTGGTTTGAAATCCTTCGAGATTTCAGTTGACTACCGGGTTTATATGGGCTCAAGTTCGAGAATTTGATCGTTTCGGCGATTGTTTTTGTACTTGTGCTCTTATAAATTGGTCGGTTCTATGACAGCTGGTATCAGAGCTAGATTCAACATTAAACATGTCTTACGGCTATTTAAAACAAAAGCTTTTGTTGTAAAAACGGTTTTCCAACTTATAGTTATATATAAGTGTTCAAAAATCAAAATTTTTATGGTATACTGGTGATCACATCCTTTATAGCCCACTTAAGGACTTCTAGGTGGCTTATTATAATTACTAACTTGGGGGAATTGATTGTTTCTATTTCGTTGTCCATGTGGCGTGATATTGCATGGATGCCATTCGTTTGAATGGTAATGTATGGATCAATTGCCTCTACACTAAGGTAAGTGTTAGTTGTGAGAGCATGACCGTCCAACCGTCGGTCTAGGGGAGAGCTAGTTGTGGTTACTAGAGTATTTGCATGTTTCATACATGTATATATGAAGGTACTTAATTGTGGGTACATTTGTCGGGTAGTTTGGATACCGAAGTATATATATCGGGGGATGTATATATGGAGGGTATCTTAGTTACTGCTTGTGTCATTAGCAATATATCTTGTTGGGTTGGACTGCAATGAAGTTTTCTGCAGGTACACTAACAACGCACCGTGTAGATCAACTAGTTACCGCTAATTGAGAGAATGTATGTATGCCACCGTATATCCCGCTAAAGCTTACATTTTTCATAGGTTTGTGAGGACGTACGGAACGCACATGCATCATATTCACTCATGTCATTTATATTGCATTACCCCTCCCTTATAATTGCTTATCCCAAGTGTAAAGTGCAATCTCTCAGCAAAGTAATCCTCTCACGTGAATTGCATCCCTTTTTGATACAGATGGCCGCGCCCGTGTTTCCTACTGGTAGCAGCACCTTTTTGGACCAGTTCGGTACTCCCACCTTGCTCTGGAGGGTGCTCAGATCAGTTGGGTACCCGGAGGCACCCAGCTACATGTGGAGGCAGGCGGTACCATTGGGAGATGTACCATGGTACGTCGTGACCTTCATCATGCCGCAAAACCCCACAAGACCCTGTGGCATGGGTGGAGCATTGAGACCGATGGGCAAAGCCCATGGGAAGCCGCCAAAGTTGTTGCCCTTGATGTGTTGATGGATATAGCATGAGCTTGGGATGAGTTAGTGGGTGGACCGCTTCATCCATTCCCCGAGTGTGTCTCATCGAGGCCGAGTGGACTCGGGACGTTGGTCGCCTTGGTTCGAGGCCGTGGTGAACGGGTGCAGAGCGACAATGCTAGAATGAGTGCTATGATGGCGTCTTGAAGCTTTGTCGTCGAGTCGTGCAAAACACCCTTTCCAATTGTGCTTGATGAAGCCGGCAAGGCAATGGAAGCTCAAAGACAAGTTCAAAGTTGCGTGCCCGCAAGTATTGCCGTAAGGCGAATGCATGTGGGAGAGCTCAGCAAGAAGTTGATGAGATTCATGGTATTGCAAATTATAAATGCCGCAATAGTGGGGTCAAACCAAGACGCTGAAAGAGACGAGCTTCATAACCACGGTGATGAACCTCACTATTGAGAGAGATGAGGTGCGCACAAGAGTTGGATCGTGTGACACGTCACCGGGATGCGACTTTAGAGTTAGCGAGAAGAAAGACATCGGGGTTGGATTTTGGCCAACCACAACGCCTTTCAAAGGGAGCAAGCACTACAAGAACAGCTTGAAGAGCTTGGGTTGAGCACCATCAACTCGCACAACCGTCTGCTTCCTATTCCTCACCCCATACCAAGGTATCCAATGTGGGTGGACCTCAAGTGATTGAGGCCGATGAGGAAGAAGAAGAGGACGTGCAGATGGTTGACCATGCGGATGAGCCGACAGATGAAGAAGAAGAAGAAGAAGGAAGACCCGTAAGAAGTCCAAGGTGTCTCCGATGTGGACAGCGATCACTTGACGAGTAGTTCGTTAGCAAGTCTCGCTAGTTTAAGCTTTTGCGATCATTGATGTAATGAACTTAAGTACGATGACCGATGTTGATGTACTCTTTTAATTCGAACTCGGCATGTAATGTATTTTAATTCGCTCCCTTCGGGATGCGATCGTAATGGTTAAGTTTAAAACTTATCATGTTGGAATGCCTTCGCGTATGGCGCTAGTAATCTACTTGATGATGTGGTGATTGGAGAATGAATTATTGCCTCTCATTTTATTGTATGAAGTTTTCATTCTCGTCAGTAAATTCAGTTTGGCACAATTATATTGTTCCTCTCCAATGTGCTGACATCATCAATAATTACTGGTTACGCATTGTTGCAGATGCCTCACACTCATTCCAATGGTGCGGCTAGTGATGATGATGATCTTCCACCACCACCACCACCACCCACACCAACGGAATTGATAGCAATGCTTGCGGAAGGACAGCGCACTATGGCCGAGGCCCTCCGTACGATTGCGAATCGGGATGGTCGTGGTCCACGCCAAGGACCGGAACCAAATCAATACAGTGAATTCAAGGATTTCCTTGACATGAAACCCCCGATCTTCAAGGAGGCTGAGGAGCCTCTACAAGCTGATGAGTGGTTGAATGCTCTCGAGTAGAAGTTCTGTCTGCTCCGCTTGACTGAGGTGCTGAAGACTGAGTACGCATCTCACCAACTGCATGGGCCAGGTGGCATTTGGTGGAGTCATCATCGGTCCACTATGCCCGCTAATGCCCAAATCACCTGGGATCAGTTCAAGTCTGCTTTCAGGGGAAATTATATTCCTCCTGGTCTCATGGCAATCAAGCATACAGAGTTCATGAAGCTAACCTAGGGGAACAAGAGCCTGAATGAATACCTGCAAGCTTTCAATAACCTTGCAAGGTATGCTACTGAGTTTGTTGACACTGATGCCAAAAAGATCACAAGTTTCAAGCGGGGACTTAGCCCCAAACTTATGAAGACCATGGGAAATTGCAAGTGTGCTCATTTTAATCAGTTTGTGAGTGATGCTTTATCGCAAGAGAATAACAATGCTGTGTATGCTGCTTCAAAAAGTCGGAAGAGAGCCTATGAGGCGGGTGCCTCACAATCCAAGGCTCCCATCACACAGAGGGCTCCATTCTGTCCTATAGCATCAGCCGCTAAGTTTCGCCCACCACAAAAGAAGAATCCCACCAAGACTGGGTTTCACAAGGCATTTATAGTTGCTCTTCCCAAGGGCACTACCAGTCAGGGTAGTTCCAGGGCTCCTCCAAGCAACATGCCGTGCTGGAACTGCAACAAGACAGGCCACTAGGCAAGGGAATGCCCTTACCCTAAGAAGAATAACTACCAAGGTGGTCGTCAGGGGCAGGTGAACCACACTAATATTACTGAGATTCCTTCAGGAGAGGTAGTGACTGCTGGTAAGTTTCTGATTGATCAACACCCCATAGTTGTACTATTTGATTCAGGTGCTTCGCATTCCTTTATTAGTCTAGCATTTGCATCCAAGTTTATGCAGAAAACATATACTGTTGAGGGTGAGGGTTATTATATTAGGGCTGCCAGTGGTATTATCCCAACCAAGCTGGTAGTTGGGGGCGTACAATTTGAGATAGAGGGGCGAAGTTATCAGGTTGATCTGGTAGTTTTACCGGGGCTGGGTATCGATGTGATACTGGGAATGAATTGGATGAGCAGGCACGGGGTGCTTATTGATACATCGACTAGAGTAGTCATGCTCAGAGATCCTAGTAATCAGGAAGGTTTTCTGGTGCAACTACCTAGGGACATCAATCTTTCTTGTGCGGCTAATGCGGTGCAAGCAAAGGCTATTGCAGATATCCCTGTAGTGTGACTTTCTGGATGTTTTTCCCGATGATTTGCCTGGATTGCCCCCGGATCGGGAAGTGGAGTTCAAGATAGACCCTTGAATGCAGTTACAATCAAGAATAAGTATCCTCTGCCACGCATAAATATCTTATTTGATCAGTTGTCTAAAGCAAAAGTCTTTTCCAAGATTGATTTGAGATATGGGTATCATCAAATCAAAATTCGGCCTGAGGATGTCCCAAAAACCACATTCTCTACAAGATATGGTCTATATGAGTACCTGGTTATGTCTTTTGGATTGACCAATGCCCCCGCACATTTTATGTATTTGATGAATTCAGTGTTTATGCCCGAGTTGGACAAATTTGTGGTGGTATTTATAGATGATATCCTGGTCTATTCTGAGAATGAAGAAGATCATGTTGAACATTTACGGGTGGTTCTCACTAGATTGCGAGAACACCAGCTGTATGCAAAGTTCAGCAAATGTGAATTTTGGCTTCGCGAGGTACCTTTTCTTGGACACGTATTGTCGGATGGTGGAATTATGGTTGATCCCACCAAGGTGCAAGAAGTGTTGAACTGGAAGGCTCCAATCTCGGTGCACGAGGTTCAGAGTTTTCTGGGGTTGGCTGGCTATTATCGTCGCTTCATCCCGGATTTCTCTAAAATAGCCAAGCCTATGACTCGATTGCTGCAAAAAGACATGAAGTTTGTCTGGACTCCTAAATGTGATGCGGCTTTCCATACCCTGCGAACTCTTCTAACTTCGGCTCTGTTTTTAGCACAACCGGATATCGAGAAACCTTTTGATGTGTTCTGCGATGCATCAGGTATTGGGCAAGGAGGTGTTCTTATGCAAGAGGGTAGAGTCATTGCTTATACCTCTCGCCAACTTTGGAAGCATGAAGTGAATTATCCAACGCATGACTTAGAACTCACTGCTGTTGTTCATGCTTTGAAGGCCTGGAGATATTATTTACTTGGTAATGTGTGCAACATCTACACTGATCATAAAAGTCTCAAGTACATCTTCACTCAACCTGAGTTAAATATGCGTCAGAGAAGATGGCTCGAGTTGATCAAGGATTATAACCTCCAAGTGCACTATCACCCTGGCAAGGCAAACGTCGTAGCGGATGCCTTAAGCAGGAAGTCTCATTGCCACTCATTGATTGAGAGTGATGTCCATTTGTCGAAGCTCCTTCATCATGCAGCCCTTCACAACATCACTGTCAGTTGTACTCTACAGAGTAGAATTATCGAGCTACAGAAGACAGATGCAGGTGTGTTTCACATCAAGCGCAAGATGAAAGAGCAAGAAACCAAACATTTTCGAGTTGATGAGGAAGGCGTGTTATGGTTCAAGGATAGGTTGGTAGTTCCGAAGGATAGAGAACTTAGAAATCAAATCATATCCGAAGCTCATTCCTCTAAATTATCTATTCATCCTAGTAGTAGCAAAATGTATCATGATTTGAAGCCTCGATTTTGGTGGACCAAAATGAAGAAAGAGATAGCCGCTTATGTGGCTAGGTGTGACACTTGTTGTTGGGTCAAGGATGTGCACATGAAAGTTGGATTACTTCAGCCACTCTCTATTCCAGGTTGGAAATGGGAGGAGATCAGTATGGATTTTATAGTTGGACTCCCTACTACTCAGAGGAATTTTAACTCCATTTGGGTGATTGTAGACCGACTGACCAAGTCAGCACACTTCATTTCTGTCCGCATAGACTTTCGTCCAACCGACTATGCGGAGTTGTACTTCAACCAGATAGTCCGACTTCATGGGATCCCTCATACTATTGTCTCGGATAGAGGACCACAGTTCACTGCTCGCTTTTGGGAGCACTTACACGGATTATTAGGAACTAAGCTAGTAAGAAGTTCTGCTTATCATCCGCAAACCAATGGGCAAACTGAGCGAGTGCATCAAATCTTAGAAGATATGTTGAGAGCATGTGTCATCTCAGCTAAGGGCTCATGGGAAAAATGGTTGCCCCTAACTGAATTCTCGTACAACAACAGTTATCAAGAGAGTATCAAGATGGCACCGTTTGAAGCTTTGTATGGCCGGAAGTGTAGAACTCCGTTGAACTAGGTAGAAGCCGATGAAAGAAGATATTATGGAATTGATTTTGTTCAAGAAGCCGAAGAACAAGTCCGTACTATCCAAACTCACATGGCCGCAGCTCAAGCTAGGCAGAAAAGTTATGTTGATCGACGTAGAAAACCTATTGAGTTTGGAGTGGGAGACTTCATTTATCTGAAAGTCTCACCTATGAAGAGTGTCCAACGTTTTGGTGTGAAGCGAAAGCTTGCGCCGAGATATGTTGGTCCGTTTGAAATCATTGGACAAAGTGGTAAGGTGGCGTATAAGATTCAATTACCTCCAGAGATGAGTGCTATCTTCAATGTCTTTCATGTATCCCAATTGAAGAAATGTCTTCGCGTTCCTGAAGACAGAGTTCCACTGGGGGATATCGAGTTAAAATCTGATTTGACCTTTAAAGAAAAGCCGGTTCGAGTGATTAACACTCGTGAGCGAGTGACTCGGTGTTGGGTGGTCAAGTTCTACAAAGTCATGTGGAGTAATCAGGGTAGTGAACGCGATGCAACGTGGGAAAGGGAAGATTATTTGAGGGATGGTTATAAGGAATTCTATCAACAATGGTACGCTTTTCAAATCTCGGGACGAGATTTTTATAAGGGGGGAGGGTTGTAACACCCCAGGTGTTTGGCTTCCACATTTGCACTACATTTCATGAACATGAGCATCATGCATCCATTCGTGAACTTATATCACATCAAACATGATTTTGAAACATTGCAACATGTTGTATATTTCATGTGTATTGTTTCTTTTATGAAATGTAAAGTGTGCAACACTTAAGTGCAACATGTGCCACTCACTTAGTGAAACAAGGTTAGTTAGTACTATGCAACACACTCATGAAACATATGAAACATGGCCTTGAAACAAAAGTAACACTTCACTTGTTCTTCCATGTTTCAATGCCTGTGATGCCTGATTCTTGTGTGACCAATGTATGGTGTGGCTAATTATTCTCTTAAGAACCTTAGTTATACTTAGGATGTCATTTGGAACATTGTTCATGTTGTTCATTTTGCCTAATTAGGTTTCCAAGTCATGGTTGACCAATTTGGACCCCTAGAGCTCTTGTGTTTGACTGTTTAAAAAGTGTAGCTTAGGATGTTTGCATGTCTAAGCAACCTAAAGCAAAGTTGTAGAGAATTATATAAGGAACAAAAGTTGTAAAGGTGCCAAGCTTTGAAAATGTGCAGAACATGCTCAGAATTGGATTACAACACGAAAGTTACCCCTGATTTCAGAGACAAAATTTTTCTAAGTGTTAACTCTGAAAAACAGTTTCGTAGGCTCGACTTTGGCTTGATGTAACTCGTGATTCTTTGAGAATTAGCTGATACTTGCTAAAGAAATGTTGTAGCCCTATCATAGCTCTACATCTTTGATTCAAGGAAGTTTTGCTAACTCGCCACCGATTTGGAGTTTGGAGGTGATGAAAACGCGCTGACAGTCACTTGATGTCGGCTCTGATGGCTTCGGGTTCAGGCCGACATGGCCGACCGGCGTCAGGCTAAGCTCGCCAAGTGGAAGCAGTACGCCGGCGCTGCCCCCACAGGTCAGGCCGTCGCTACCACGAACACGCCACGCACCCGTTAGCTCGTCTACTTGCTTCGCCGTGTCCGTCTCGCCTCGCCAGAGCACGTGGAAGCCGAGCGCCGTGCCTCCACCATTGCCGCCGAGCGCATCACCATCGCGCAGCTCCTCTGCTAGCCAGCCGCTGAGCTATTGCTCGCACGCATAGTTGCGCCTTGCACTGAGCTACTCGCTCGACCCCTTCACAGCCCTAGTCGAGCCAAGGTGTGGGTCCTTTGGCGAATTCCGTCATCGCCGTCGTGCCTGTCACCTCACCGGAGCGCGAGCTTGCCATGGCCTGAGCTGACCAGCGCTCCTCCGTGTGCCCTTTCCTCCGCATTGTCTTTCCCATGCCTCGTGGTGTCTCTAGTCCTACCTCGTCTAACCGCTACCGCCTAGATGCCGCCGGCGGGTGAGCCTCGCCGGAGTAAGCTCCGTCGCCGCGTGGGCCTCTCCGTGGCTAAGCTTCCCGAGCACATCTCCTAACCCTAGCTTAGCACGACATCTCCTAACATAGTGGCTCCGTCTGAGTCATTTAAGGACCGATATGTTGTACGTCCTCATGTCATGTTGAACGCAGCCTAACACTTAGCTGGCCGGATAAGTCGTTCCGACCGTGAAGCCTAGTAGCTCGACTCAGGCCGGGGACGCGAGTAGTGGCGGCATTATGGAGGTAGTAAGGAGTTGCGGAGAGCCATTGGCATAAGTCCAAGACGGGTTAGAGTCCCGAACAACCTTGGCAGAGTGGTTCTCTGAGAATGTCGATCTGATCGGACTCGCGACTCCTGAATCGTACCAAAGGTGACTTGTTTGCGACTCCGACGGGGGAAGCGGGGTTTGTGTTTAGGAATACCCCTCTAGCTGGATAGGAATCGATTCGAATCGCCGTCTCTCCCGGATAGTGAGAACTTGACTGAGCAGCGGCAACGTAGATTCAATTAAGTTAACGATATGGTTAAATGGATGATGATGATAAGGTTGCCACAATGAATACCTGATATGGTTATTAATGTTTGCACCCTAATAAAATGATTGCTTAGTACAGGTGCTAATATAGATGACAGGTTAATGGCTAAAAAGTCACTGCTAGTTCAGGCTAAGAGTTGATCATTATTACTTATGCTTTTCTGCAAAAACAAAGTGTCAGCCAAATCCACTACATTAAGCTATGCATAATCCTTGGTGTCATTTATTTTGGTTTTCGACGGGTAAGTCTAGCTGAGTACATTCCTGTACTCAGGGTTTATTCCCTCTTGTTGCAGATGACCTTCTATATCAGGGATTCTGTAAGTATTGTCTCCACCCGGCGGGTGATGAAGACTAGATCATGGGCATGATCTCTGTTATCTTATCTGAATGCTTTTGCGGGCTATGATCAGCGAACCAGTATGTGTATTTGAACTCGGGTGTGTAAGTTAAACTATTTGCTTCCGCATATTTTACAAGACTTGTTTTGTAATAACGATGACTCTGTGATGATGTAATCTATTTGTGAACGTCTGTGAAATGTTGTAACGTATGATATGTTATGTTGAATTACTGTGATCTTGGTTGTATGCAAGTTGGTTTGAAATCCTTCAAGATTTCAGTTGACTACCGGGTTTATATGGGCTCAAGTTCGAGAATTTGATCGTTTCGGCGATTGTTTTTGTACTTGTGCTCTTATAAATTGGTCGGTTCTATGACAGAGGTAGCTTACTATAGGCAATAGGCAGATCAGGGCAATGCAGGTCAGCCTAGCCACAGCAACGAGGCAGTGGTAGAGGATTGGTACTCGGACGATGAGTTGCTTACTCAGCATGTTTTAGACTAAGGATTTATAGAGGTGTGGTAGAGGATTGGTACAGGTGTACTAGTTCAATGCTTTAGATTTGGTATTTGTATTGTAGTAGAACTTTCTCGGTGCTACATTGTGTTTTATTTGAACTATTTATGTATTGTACCCATGTAACAAACACTGTTTAATTTTTGTAACGGACATTGTGTTATCTCATAAAACTTTTGCCTCAAAAAATGGTATTACAATGCTACAATTTGCATGTATTTGTTACATTCTCGGTATATAATGCTTTTGCTTTTGTCATTGTCACACATTCAGGTATTACTTTTGGGTCTTAGTTTGGTGCCCATCTTGTCCAAACATTATCTAGAAGACTGTACCAATCACTAATGACCTTGTGTCATGTCTATGCTCTGTTTTTTAAAAAAGATAAATAAAAAGTTGTTCTCACCATTACGATCTTTCAAAACCCCCTAAATTATAGGCATCAAAATCTTGCTACTGCTGATGCGCTCAGAAGGGAGTCTGGCCAGCGCCCAGCATGGGTTTGCTGCACCACCATCCATGGCGCGGCTAGGCTAACGCGCTAGCTGCCATGGCGCGGCAAGGCTAACGCGCCCCCAGCCATGGCACGGCGGTCAAAGCGGTAGCAAATGGAACAAGGCACTTCTATTATGTTCTCATATGAGCCAAGTTATTTCGTCATGTCGGTTTAACGAATAGGTCAGTAGGAAGGTTACGTGCACGCGACAATCAATACATAAGTTCAGCAATACTAACTTGTACACGTCCCAAGTTCATCGCAAGTTCGACAATACCTCTATTCGAATGCGAAGGCAGCACGTTAGGGGTGAACCCAACATCGGTACGGTCTCACTGGAGGTACACCCAACGGTACTGCTGAGTGTAACTAGGAGCCTGCAATTACAATATAGGCATCGTTACTTACAATGTTTAAGTAATTGTGACGTATATGGTGAAGGGTTGTTTCAAGTACCTGTTCATCGAACTGTATAGGAAATGGTGCATCACCAAGCTAAGACATCCCAATCTCATCGTAGTCCTCCTCGTCCTCATCCTCGTCCTTGTCCTCCTCCTCCTCATCCTCGTCCTCCTCAACGTCGAGCTCCGTCAGGACCCTTGCCTGCATTGTCGGGAGTATGAACATAAGAGGTCCCAGCAGCCATCGAGTAGAAGGAACCTGCTCGTGTCGGCATAGTGCTCGAGCATAAGGAACTGGATAGGTTCAGGTCATAGGGCATCTCCTCCTCACTTTCTGCAAAAAAGGAAAACACGGATGAATGAGTCATGGGAACCATTTAACCACTATCATTGCTTTGAGAATAAAATGTACATCGACGAAGACGTGTAGAATGTCGTGTGGCTCCCCTCTGGTCTCGTGAAGTCGCACAGCTACTTCGTTGGATAGACTTGTCAACTATGTTGCCTGCATACACAATTGAGATAAGTTCGTATCACTACAATTCATTGGAACACCGACGTGCAATTGTATTGAAATTCAAATTTCTTACCACATATCTCTGTAGCGGGGCTCTCTAAAGCTGTGTCTCCATCCTTGTCGCCTCGTCGTATGCATCAGCGGTGTCATCCTCTTCTTCATCCTCATCAATTGGCTTGTTAGTGTAGGGGGCCTGCATATGTGTGTGGGTACTCCTATGCAACCATTGGAGGTAGCGGTCGAAGTTGCGTTGGTCGTGCGGTGGTTTCTCGGCGATCAGGACCCTTTGCCTATTCTCCTAGTCGTGGATGTACCCCGCGTGCGTCCTGGCCCAATTCTTCTCCTTGTACCCGTTCCTTCAATCGTACCTACAAGTTTAACGTAAGTTAGTGGTTGTATGTATGCACGTGACTGCTAAATTATTATGTTATAGTCGTCGCACCCGTGCAACTTTCTGTTGGTTGTGTACAGTGGTGGTGGGCATGGCTACAATCTTCCAAACTGCCTATACACCCTTATAGGGTAGTGCATCTCGACCACATGGAAGAAAATTAGTGGCCCGTTAAAAAGCCACTCATCCGACTCTTCCTTAGTGCGAGGACTCAGGTACCCCTCTAGCTCGAATCTGGACCAAGGACACCAATTCACCTGAAAGTTAGGTAACTAGAGTTAGGTTTTGGGAATAATAAAAAAGCAACAACACCGACTAGCAGTATCAAAGTGGTCGTTACCTGGTGCTGTGTTAGGACGTCTAGCGTGTTCGAGTACTGCCTGTTCCGCTGCTTCGGGTTCCCTCTAACTACCTCCGCTTCTTACTAGATGTACAGAGCAGTCGGTCCTACATCCACGTGATTCCATGCTTGCATTGAATAGGATAGTCAGTCACGAGCGTGGCATCAAGTTTGAGGAAAATAAAAAATCGATGCACTTACAGGTAAACCGTGAACAACGGGCCTCCTGGCTGGCCATCGCTCCCAACACCAAACCTGTAGTAGGTGGGAGCAACCGCCTAGGTTGGCACCGCCAGTACTGCGTCGGCAGGCAACACAGAGCTGATGATAGATCCATGCTAGGACCACACTGCCCCAGCTGTATGCTCCTATATACTCCCATAGCTAGCTCAGTATGTTGAGGAAGGCCCAACTGACGGTGTTACCCGATGTGTCGGGGAACAGGAAGGCGCCTAAGAAGTGCCACAACCACACCCTAGCATACCTCTCGATCTCCTGCTCTGGAGCGTCTGGGTGCAACGGCGCCCCAAAGTTTTCTGTTATCCAGACCGAACTGACACCGGATGTTTTCCTAAAACTTTTGAAGGACAATTACATGAGAGCTAAGGGAACAAAAATAAACATTAAATTAGACAAAGACAATACGCATCATAAAAGTTATGTACTACACCCTCCATTTAAATAGCAAAATAATTTGTAGAATATGTAGATCAACGACAGACTTAGACCATAACATATATTTGTGATATAAGAGACCAACCAAAGACTTGCATGTGCTGGTGTCAAAATGGTAAATGTTTGGAACATAGAAATTCTTACTTTGCTCTCTTAGCATCCTTGTCCTCGGGTGGTCTTCTACCATAGAACTGCTCCACCAAGTCCATCCAGTGATCGTTATCAAGGATCCTAGTCACTGGAAGACCCCCCAACCGTAGATATAGAATCATCTTCACATCCTGCATTGTGATAGTCATCTCTCCGCAAGGAAGGTGGAAGGTGTGGGTCTCTAGCCTCCACCTATGGGTTTTTAATTCAATACATTAAGTTTTTTAATTCAAACAATGAGACAAATCAATGCTTTGTACTTCTCCAAACATGTATCAAATCATACCTATCGACAGCAGTAGTGAGAAGTGCAGGGTCGAGGATCGGTAGCCTAGTGTTGAAGACCCGGACGATCTCAAGGAAGCTGGCACACTGTATGTACAGCTGGTATCGCTTGTCCTAGTGGTGCGGCCAGTGCGTGCGTAGTCTAAGAGGAAGCAAGTCCTCCGAAAGCTCCGACAGGTGCTTGGCTCAGTGGTCCTTGTCGTAGTGCACCTCAAGAATGGGGTACTATGGATGATGATCCCCCATCCTGGTTCAAATGTCAAATGGATGTGTTAGAACAAACATTAAGAGTATTATAATATGATGGAACATTAGTGCATAAAAACAAAGTAAATGTAAAAGGAATAAACTATTATGCAAAATGAGAGAATAAACATATATCATAATTGGTACTAATATAATAAAATGTATGCTATATGCACCTGCTGCCCTTGTCTTCTATGCCTGCTAGCCTTGCGACCAGGTTCTTTGCAAATGGAGCAAAGATTCCTGCCATGGGTCTCATTGAAGTCTCCCCCTCCATACATGTCTTTGCCATACCCTCTCATAGCGTCCATGTCCCCCTTGAGTCGCTTCTTCTTCCTCCTACCCTTGCCTACCTTCATTAGATCTGGATGCGGCATGTAGTCATAACCATGATAAGGTGGCCACTGTGTCAGGTCAAGGTATGGCTCGAAGCTCCTCTCCCAAATACTAACGGTGTTCGAACGGAGATACAAGGGTGACATATATGGTAGATCCTCAAAGTTATACTCGTGAACCCTACAGGCCATGATCATATGAGAGCAAGGGGCATGCATGATCTGAGGGACGTTGCAACTGCACTCTACTTTGTTAAGATCAACTCAGTAGTTTCGTCCACCATAACGTTTGCCGCCCAAGCTTGTGCCACCCTTGCCATATACAGTGAAGATATGGCGGTGGGGTCCATACGGCTCGACGGTGTGTTGCTTGGCCAATTCCTCGGCCTCCTTCAAATGTTCTGCTCTAGCCTTTCCAAATTGCCCCTGCTCAACTATATTCCTCTATGCAAGTTCCCACCTCTTGACAAAATATTCATTGCACTTATGAAAGGAGAACTCAACAATTCCATACATAGGCAACGATCGAACTCCGGTGAATACACGGTTGAAAGACTCCGAGGAGTTAGTGGTAATGATGACATACCTGAAACCCCCCTCGTCATATGCTAACGCCCACTTAGCCTTCTGTTCCATCTACGCCTCTAACCAGACCTTGCCCGCTTCATTTAGCATCTTGTCTAGTTCTCTCTTTGTCTCCTTGAACTGGTGCTCTGTACGTACACAACATAGAGCCTTTACCTTATCACATACCTCATTCTTCCTCTAACGCCGCTAGAAATTAGCGGCAAAGTGTCTCATGCACCATCTGTGCACTAGAGGCGGGAACCCAACTATATGCTTAGCTACAGCATTAAGAAGCCCTAGGTGATGGTCTGAGATCAAACATATAGTGCGAGATGGGCCAAGCACTTGTGCACACAGAAGCTGCATGAACCATGACCATGATTCATTGTTCTCTCCCTCTGCCAAAGCAAAAGCCATGGGTACTATCTGGTCCTCCGGATCAACAGCAGCAGCCATCATCAAGGTGCCCCTGTACTTTTCTATCAGGAAAGTGCCATCAACAAGTATGACTGGCCGATAAAACTGGAATGCATGTTCCATTTACGCGAACGACCGGAACACACGATGCAGGACATGCCTCAACGGGTCCCATAAATACATCCCTCTGGTGTCCACAAACCATTTCAAGCCAGGATTGTAGTAATACATTACACATAAGATGTGGGGCACCCTATTGTACGCTTCCTCCCAACTACCCCAACTAATTGCCAGGGCAATTTGCTTAGCACGCCAAGCCTTTCCATACTTCATATCATACTTAACGAATCTAGATATGGACTATTGTAACGAAAACACCAAAATGTCATTATTGTCATCAACGAGCCCCAATATACGACGGGCAAGGTAACGTGCAGTGAGTTACTGATGATTTTCCTTCCCCTATTTGATAGGCAAGTGTGGGGTTCGACCACTTTACTTATCCTCCACTTGCCATCATTCTATCTCTTTCATGCATTTAACCTCCACATACAACCATTTTTGCATATCACGTGGTACCTCAACTCCTGGTCCAAATGAGTGACGTTGTACGGCCTATGGTGATACACAGCATAGTCCTGAAGGAAGAGCTTCATCTCTAACATTGTATTGAATATCATCCCCTTACTAAGGATTTCTTTCTCATGGTCATACAATGATTTCCTACACATCTGGAGACCGGTGTCACAAACTGCCATATCCGTCATGCTGACATCCCTATAGTTCGGAACGCCCCTGAAAGGTACGTTCATCGACCTTAGTTGCTCAAGCTCTGTCGCTATGTAAGGTGGTGGTGGAACATACTACTGTGCTTCGCTAATTCTACCCCATGAATCATATGGGGTATCATCAGCTGGCAAATCTGTGACTAGTCTACCCTGAGCCGACATAGCATGCAAAACCTCAGTTGGTACTAGTAATGGCATACCATGAACAGGTACTGGCATGGCATCAACCAGTGTGGGCATAGCATGTCTACCTCCCTGGTCATCATCTGAATCGTCTGAATCACTGCTAACTACATCATCGATCCTGTCCTCCTCCTGCACCTCCTCTTCCCGTTTGAACTCGTTCACATCGAAGTCATTGCTTATACAGCCTACTTGACTTGAATGAAACTACTGCTGCATCAACTGACCATCCAAATCCATAGTACCCATAGTTGGTTCCACATGAACCCCACATTCTTGTTGAGTATCATCATCGAAGGACAGCCCCTCCTGGAGATCATGCATCCTATACCCATTCTCCACAACCACCTCAGCCAAGGCCACATTCGAACCTTGGATTACCTTATTGTAGTAGGACCAGTGAGCATGGTCCCGCAAGGGCATCAACACATAGTGTGCCCTAGTCTTTCTAGTATCAAACCTCCCCTTCAGTCTATAATCACCGCCAAACTTTCCATTCAAATGACCACAAAGATCGCTGAAGCTAGGAGGTTTATCAAACCATTCCAATTCTTCTTCCATATCCTCAAACATACCATCTTCTCTCCAAACACTTCCTCCGTAGAAAACTCTAACACAACAATCCATCTACAAAAGCATTTCAGAAACTTCATAAGGTCATCGAAATCGTCGTGCGTACTAACTAACTAACTACACCTATACCAACTAACTATACTAGCTAATCTAATATTAATACCTATACCAACAATTCTAACTAACTATACTAACTAACTACACTAAACACACTAATATTAATACCTATACTTACTATACTAAGTAACTTTACTAACTATACATATCTAGCTAACTGCAAAACTAACTGCAAAACTATACATAACTTATATTTACTAACTTCACTAAATATCTTTGCTAACTAATTATATAAATCTCTATCCAGTCAAACTAAATTCGAATCCTAACCCTAGCAAAAAAATTGATAGAGATGCAGAAGAGCATTACCTCGATAAAGATTATGGGTCACCCCAATCCACCAATGGAAAGGAGATGGCCGTCGGCGGCAATAGCCGGCCGGCAGCAGCCTACTTCTGGAGGGCGGCGGCAAAGGCCAGCCGGCCGGCGGCAATCCCCCTTTTGGAGGACGACGATGGGCAGCGCAGCAATGTCCTTCATAGCTTGAGACTGTGCGGAGAGATGGAGGGGCAGCGTGCGGCAGTGGGGAGATGGAGGGGTGCCAACGGTAGTAAGGGAGGCAACAAGATAGGGGGAGATGGAGATGGAGTGAGGGAGGATGGGCTCATGGCGACGGGTGTGGTGGGGGCGTGGTGGCCAGGGTCACGGTGGGTGGGAGTGCCGAGGGCACATCGAGCGCGCTGGGCGGGGCACGGTGGGCGTGGCGGCCGTGGGCTCATCGAGTGAGCACGGTGGGTGGGAGTCGTGGCGGCGCATTTTCTCACCTAAGGATGGAGACACTGAGAGAGGGAACAAGGGGTCTGTCACACCATGATGCGTGGCGCGGCAGCCCCACACCGTGACGGGTGGCACATCAGACCTGCCATGTTGAAAGGTCCTTGTGTGGTTTTGGTAATTGAGTGACAACCTAGGTGGACTAATTGTGTTTATGTGAGATACACAGGTGATTAGTCCACAAGTACATGTGTGTGAGCAACATATGCCATGAAGGTGAAAATGGCTCAGAGATGTTGCAAAGCTCACACATGTGATGATGAAGGAGCTCATTGCACATGAGACATGACATTGAGTCATGTGATCAAGGTGGAGAAGATCAAGACATGACTTGGCTTGATGGACCGGTTGCAAGCGTGAAGGGCAAGTTGGAGCCTTGGAGCGATGGACTGCATGGCGGTGAAGCTTGAGCAAGACTTAGCGCCGATGGACGAAGGCAATGGTGAAAAACAAGTGAAGTCAAGATCGATGAACCAATATGATCACGTGATGATATGAAGTGGATCATATCATTGTTGATCATGTTGGTGCATGTGTTGCATCGATATTGGAGGAGATGGAATGGAATGCGCAAGGCAAAGGTATAACCTAGGGCATTTCATTTTACCGGTCATAGGTGTGTAGAGAAGTTGATGATCGGATTTAGGATAGATGGCCGTACTATCAAGAGGGGCAAACTTATTTGCATATCGGTCATCTAGTGCCACTCGAGTGATCTAACTTTGCATCGTTGCTAGGATCGAGTGGCGTGGCAAGTTGAGTGGCTAATCCTTTGGAAAATGTTTGTGAGAATATGCTAACACGCATGCACAAAGGTGATACACTTTGTGTTTAGCACTTGGGAGCAAGGGTTCAAAACTTCATCGGTGAAGTGTCCGCCCATAGAGTGTGCCCTATACAGAAAAGACAGGGTTTCATAGAGTGCACCAGACGCTGGTCATGTGGTGACCAGACTCTGGGGAGCAGCGTTCTGTCAATTATAAAAGAAGGTGCTACTCTCGTCCTAAGACTGGACACAGGCGATCGGACTCTGGTTGCACACTGTTCAGCGTCCGGTCCCGCTGACGTGGCAGCGCAGAGAAGAGGAGAAGGACCGAACGCTGATGCTGTGTCCGATCATGACTGACTGGACATGTTTGGTCGTAGTTGAGCAGCTCAGGGAGCTCTCTAGACTCGACTAGATGCTGCCCCTCCTGCGTCCGGTCGTAATCAATCTGATGCGTCCGGTCGTGAATGGAACCTCTCTAGAAATGACCGAACTCGGCAGAGGTGCATCCGGTCTTGGCACTGTGCTGCGTCTGGTCATCACTTGACCATTGAGATCAAGCGACTGAGGTTGAACGGAGGTGACACATGGCGTGCATTTGTTGACCGGACGCTGGCAGGGTGCGTCCGGTCGATCTGACTGGAGCATCCGGTCGCCCCGAGCTGTGCCCAGTGAAGGGGTACAACGGCTCTATTTTCGTGGGGGCTATAAATAGAAGGGGGTCTCGGCCTTGGGCTATAAGCTGAGCACACTAGAGCCTTGGTGGCTTATATGGTAGTGCTTGGGAGCCCTCTAACTCACTCTAGTTTGATAGTGTTCATCCGATTAAGTGAGTGAGTGATTCTAGTGCGGTTGCATAATGAGGTTGCATCAAGTGGCACTAGATGGTCGTCTTGCAAGCCGGTGGTGCTTGTTACTCTTGGAGGTTGCCACCTCCTAGATGGCTTGGTGGTGGTCTCTGTCGAAGCCCGCAAGAAGCTTGTGCGGTGCTCCAGAGAAGAGCTTTGTGAGGGGCATTGTGCTCACCCCGCGGGAGCCACGAAGAGCCACTCTAGTTGAGCATGTCATTGAGCTACCCTCACTTTTGGGGTAGATTCTTGCGGTGCCCGACGTGCGGGCTTGGCGGGTGATGCCAATTAGCCGCCGAACCACCAAGTGAGCGGTCGACACAACAGGGACGTAGCGTGTTGGCAAGCACGTGAACCTCAGGAGAAAATTTACCGTGTCAACATTGTTCTTCTTGTTGGTTTGCAATCCCCTTACATAAGCTAGTGATTACTTTCATATACATTGTCCTTGTGTAGTTGCTCTTGTAATTAGTTAGCTTGTGTAGCTCACTAGTTACCTTCTTGCTTGTGTAGCATAGAAGTAGCTACCTTGCATGGCTAATTTGGTTTGTGTAACCTTGATTAGTCACATTACTTAGTTTGTGTAGCTAAGTATTTGCGCTCTCTAATTTGGCATTGGTTGCCTTGTTATTGAGCATTGCTAGTGAGCTTAGGTAGCTTTGTGTTTTTGCTTACTAGCATGTGTAGGAGCTCCCCGTTGCTTGAAATACTAGTGGCGTAGGTTTGTGTGACCTTGCTTCTAGAATTGGTTAGGTGAGCTCTAGCTAGCCTGGCACCTTTGTTGCTTAATTAGGATCTTTGCAAGGTCCTAGAGAACATAGATAGAGGGGTGTAGTCTTGGCTAGACCAATAGTTTTAATTCCGCACTTGTTTCGGTTAGCCGATGCGATTAAGTTTTAGTAATGACTATTCACCCCCCCCTTCTAGTCACCATCTCGACCCCACACACGTCAGAGGTCGCCACAGCCGTTGACTGCCCCCTGCCGTGCTGCCATGCATGGCACGGTAGCGTGAATTAGCCGCGCCATGCAAACAGGCGTGTCCAAAAGTGTTAGTTTTGAAAAAAAAAATTAAACAGTGTCAGTTTTAAAAATTGTTTAAAAAAGTGTTAAAAAATGCCACTTGGGTAATTGACTAATGGAACAGCATGGATTCAAATCTCCTTGTATCAATTAGTTCAGAAACTTGGGTTTTCTTTTGATTTTTGAAAATGTAAACATAGCTTAGCTCCTCAAATAATTCTCTCAAAATGCTCATATATGTGTTTGGTTCCTCACCAAGGCATATCATAGTGTTGCCTTCTTTCTTTCCTACTTCTAAAAAGCATATGTGGATCTTTGGGTGGGGAAAGGTATGAAGGCATACTTACTCTGCATATTTTGTTGAGTCAAAGCTCAGATCCAAGGAGAAAGATGTCATACCCTTAGATTAAGAAGTGCATGTGTGTGGATAAATATTTCTAAATCTATTCTATACTCCTTTTATGTGAGTGATCTCTCTTAGTGTCGGGGACCTAATACCAGGGTACCCCAGAAGGTGGAACCGATGACCACCGAACGTGAAAAACTTCTAGATGCATAAGGGCTTCATGTCATCCCTTGTTCGAGTGACAGGAGTTCGGTTCCGCCTCGCCCGACGCCTTGAGGGCGGGCTCGGTCTCGCCCGAGGGCTGAGGGATGAATTCCGTCTCGCCCGACCCCGGAGGGGCGGGGTCAGCCTTACCCGACGCCTTTGTAGGATAACCCTGCCTCGCCCCAAAAGCTCAAGGCTAATCTCCGTCTCGCCCGACGCCTATAGGGCGGGCTCGGTCTCGCCCGAGGGCCGAGGGATAAACTCCGCCTCGCCCGACGCCTTGAGGGCGGGCTCAGGCTCGCCCGAGGGCTGAGGGATGAATTCCGTCTACCCCGACCCCGGAGGGGCGGGGTCAGCCTCACCCGACGGCCCAGAACGAGCCTCGCCCTGATCGATATCTATCCCTCATAATGATGGGTACAGGACGAGACAAGACGTTCGGGTCAACCATGGCTCCAACGACCATACCCTGCGCCCTGGTAGGAAAAGGACTGCCAGGGAACGACAGGACTGAAGCTTTAGACCCTTCCGGGCGCCGTAGAGCCCAAAAGGTATTACAGGTGCATGCACCTCACCCTGTAGAGTTGTAGGCGCCGCCTTCAGCTCTGGGACACGGAACCCGACGAAGATATACGACAACCGCTACGCTCCAGGAAAGGATTTGCTATCTCCACGAACGATGGGTATTCCGTCACCACATGGTGGACCCGAGGGAGCGGCGCCCGCTTCCCGACCCCTCAGGTCCTCCCAGTCAGAAGGCCTTGACCACGGCGTTACGCCGGACCCCGACCCCGCATTCTCCCAACGAGGACTCATGAGAACCAGAAGGCGTGCGGAGCAAGGCTTGGGGAGGCTCATAAGTCAAAACCACTTGCAGCCCATACCCTGCGCAGGGCAGCATTCTGTGACTAACCTGACATCCTACAGAGACATCGACAACATTGTAAACACTTATCTTCCTTCGCACTCATCAGAGTGGAGGACCTGACCAAGTAGACGTGAGCCACAAGACTAAGTAGAGTACGCGGCCCCGGAGCCCTTACCCTTGTAAAGCCGGCCCTTCATCTATAAAGGGGATGCGCTTCTTCCATCAAGAGGGACGGAAGAAAAGGAGGACAAAACAATAGAACGCACTCACACACATTCAAGCGACTCTGAAGCTCTTGACCACCTTTCATTCCTTCGATCGAGACTTGGGACCAGTCCCTCTCTCGGCAGTTTGTATCCCTTACTACAGATCGTTACGGTGCTAATAACACAAGCAACAAAACCCCGGCGTAGGGACGTTTCACCCGAACCAGTATAAATCTGTGTGTCCTTTAGCGCACCATCCGAGCCTAACGCGCATTACTATAAATTCACTTGCGGTGCTTATACGAAAAACACCGGCGGTTAAGCGCCGCTGTAGGGGCTTTGCGCGTTCCAAACCAGTCTCGGATGACCACCCACGCAATCACACGGGCCTCGGGCGCACACGCGTGCGTTTGGTGACTGGATTTCATCATCACACTAGAAGGAGAGGCGCAGCGACTCACTCGGCGCCCCATCTCCCCTTCCATCAACCTCAGCCATCTCGGGCTTGAGGGTCCACCGGCAACTCTCGGGAGTCCCGTCACCCAAAGAAGCCTCTCACAACGCCACCATGTGTCCGGAAGGGTCCGTATGGAGCGCCCGACAGCGTTCCGTTCGGTCTCGCATAGCGTTGCGGCAACGGCTGGCCGTCTTCTGGCGCGCGTGTGGTTCAACCACCCACGGACATCGAGTTCATGGGGGCGATTGAGCGGGATACGGAGACCCTCTACGAGCTCCTCAACGAGGAGCTCAGTCGCTCTCCGGCCGGATTCCAGCAGGGGAGCCACCACCCTTCCGAGAATGCTACATGGCGACGACCCCGAGGGTCACGTCGAAAGCGCCTCCGGGAAGAGGCCACCCCACGAACAATCTCGACAGCAGATCCGGGAAGAAGGGACAGCCCCATCTCACCCGAGGATGGAGCGACTAAGGGCTCGTCGGCCAAAGAGATCGATGAGGCGGGCAAGGGCTCGCGACGGGAATACGCGGACATCAATCGCGAGATTGAACGCCGCAAAAAGGCGAAGCGCGCGCGCGCGCCAGCCCGCACCGTACATCAAAGGATCCTCACCGACGATGGGGCCTTTCCTCACTTTGCTCTAGCGGCCGAACATCGCCGCAGCGACCGCCTTCTTTGCATGGTCTCCCGGAGGCCACGACGTCCGAGGATCGACACGCTTATCGGGAGATTCGCGTGACGTTGCTCGGCGCGCAGCCTGCAAGAAGAAAGGAAAGTTCGTTGTCTCGACGACGCGAACCCGACACCACCGGGCAGCGCACCTGCCGGTGCATCCCACCAAGGACGCATCAGACACCAAACACCGCCGCCGGCGGGCAGCCCTCCGTCGTCCCTCAGACATCAACGCCTCGCCGTGGTCGCGACGACGTAGCATCATCGACGCCGGAGACGCGTGCCCACGCGACGAGGGAGAAGAAGCAGCGCGCGGCTATCATCCCCGGCGTGGCGGGCGCTACACGACAAGAACGAGGACCGAAGCTTCGAGCCCCATCCGCCAGCCCTCGGGCCTTTGGCGGCACATCCTCAACGCTGCGTTCCCTCTAAGGTATCGACCGCCTACGAACATTCCTAAATATTCTGGCGAAACAAACCCCGGGCTTTGGCTCGAAGACTATCGGCTTGCATGTCAGGCCGGTGGTGCTAGTGATGATAATTTCATTATTCGCAATCTCCCGCTGTTCCTGGCCGACTCAGCACGAGCGTGGCTGGAGCACCTACCGTCCAATGCTATTCAGAGTTGGGCGGATCTGACTGAGATCTTCGTGGGTAATTTCGTGGCACGCATACAAGCGCCTGAAACCCATGGGACCTCAAGAAGCTGCCGTCGGACGACCGGTGAAACCCTCGGGGTACATCCGGCGCTTTTCCCGACAGGCAATGAGCTCCCGAACGTCGCCGACGCCGACATAATAGGAGCCTTTCTGTCCGGAACGACTGCGAATCCCCTGGTCCACAAGCTAGGACGCAGGGGCCCGCGAACTACCAAGGAACTCCTGGACATCGCCACTAGTCACGCCTCTGGAGAAGAGGCAGTCGGGGCCATCTTTGATCGTACCGACGGAAAAACAAGGCGGGACGAGGACGCCAGCGAAGGCGCCTCCAACCGTCCCGCCAAAGGGAAAAATAAGAAGCAACGGCGCGACAACTTACTCGCGGCCGCTGCCGACCGCAAAGGTGGCCGGAAGCCCGCGGAGGGCACTCCGAACCACTTCGAGAAAATGCTCGAGGGGCCATGCCCAAACCACGCCTTCCCGGCCAAGCACCTATACAAGGAATGTGGCCTTATGCGCAAATACTTGGCTGGGGGCCTTAACAAGGAGGAGCAGGGGAAGGAGCCTGTTCCCACCACTAACGACACGGAGGAGAAGGACGACACCTTCCCAACTCCGACCGGTGCCCTCATGATCTTCGGAGGATCAATGGCCTACGACTCCAGGCGCCGCCAGAAGGTCGCGCGTCGAGAGGTCTATACCGCTGGACCGACTATGCCAGCCTATCTCCGGTGGTCGGAATCCGCCATAACCTTCGACCGGACCGACCATCCGGATGCCATCCCACACCCGGGAAGGTATCCACTTGTCGTCGACCCGATCGTCGGTCCAAAGCGGCTCACCAAGGTACTGATGGATGGGGGCAGCGGCCTCAACATCATGTACGCCAAGACGCTCGACGGGATGGGCGTCGACCGAACGCGCCTCCGCCCCGTCCGAGCACCTTTCCATGGCGTCGTACCAGGAAGGCAAGCCATGCCACTAGGGCAGATTGACCTGCCCGTCACTTTTGGGGATCGATCCAATTACCGGACCGAGACCCTCACCTTCGATGTAGTGGGGTTCCCAGGGACTTTCCACGCCATTCTGGGGTGACCATGTTACGCGAAGTTCATGGCCGTACCCAATTACACATATCTGAAGCTGAAGATGCCGGGCCCCCGTGGGATCATCACCATCGGCACCTCCTTCCAGCGCGCTTACGAGTGCGAGGTCGAATGCTGCGGACACGCATCCGCGGTCATCGCATCCGAAGAGCTCGTCGCCCTCAGGAAGGAGGTCAGTGAGGGGACACCCAACGCAAAGAAGTCGTCCGGATCGTTCGAATCGGCAGAGGGTTCTAGGGACGTCCTCTTGGATCCCAGTAGCTCCGAGGGCAAAAAGTCCGAATCGGGACCGCGCTCTCCTCGCATAGATAGAAAGCGCTCGTCGACTTCCTCCGCGCCAACAAGGACATCTTTGCGTGGAAACCCTCGGATATGCCGGGCATCCCGAGGGAGGTCGCCGAGCATACTCTCCAAATCCTTCCCGGCTCCAAGTCGGTAAAACAACGCGCCCGCTTCGACGAGGAGAAAGCGCAGGCCATCGGCGAGGAGATAGCCGGATCATCGGCCGTAGGATTCATTAAGGAAGTGTACCACCCCAGTGGTTAGCGAATCTGTTCTTGTTCGAAAAAAAGCGGAAATGGAGAATGTGTGTTGATTATATGGCCTCAACAAAGCGTGTCCAAAGGATCCATTTCCTTTGCCACGAATAGACCAAATAGTCGATTCCACCTCGAGTGCGAAACCCTCTCATTTCGGGCGCATACTCAGGCTACCATCAGATCGCGATGAAAGAGTCCGACCAGCTCACGACATCTTTTATCACGCCCTTCGGATCATTTTGCTACGTTTCAATGCCGTTTGGTTTGAAGAACGCTGGGGCAACGTACCAGCGTTGTATGCTTAGTTGCTTCGGAGATCTCATCGGGCGAACCGTTGAGGCCTATGTCGACGACATCGTAGTCAAATCCAAGCGGGTGACCACCTTGTCGCCGACCTTGAAGCGTACCTTTGCGAAACTTGGCGAACGGCATCAAGCTCAATCCCGAAAAATGTGTTTTCGGGGTCCCGAGGGGCATGTTGCTTCGGCTTTATCGCTCTCGAACGTGGCATCGAAGCCAACCCGAGAGAAGATATCGGCCATCACGAGGATGGGCCCGATCCAAAACATAAAGGGGTTCAGCGGATCACCGGGTGCCTTGCCGCTCTCGGTCGATTCATTTCACGCCTCGTGACGAGGACTTCCCTTTATCGACTCAAGAAAATCGACCGCTCGAGTGGGCGGTAGAGGCTCGAGGAAGCACTTGACATGGTTAAACGATTTTTAACTAAGCCGCCGGTCCTAGTTCCTCCATGCGATGGAGAATCTCTCCTACTATATATATCGGCCACCACCCAAGTGGTTAGCTCGGCCTTAATAGTAGAGCGAGAAGAAGAGGGGCACGCCTTCAAGGTGCAGCGCCCTGTATATTTCATCAGGGAGGTGTTATCCGACTCCAAAACCCGCTACTCCCAGATCCAGAAACTCCTCTACACCGTCCTCATCACCAAAAGGAAGCTACACCACTACTTCGAGTCACACCCCGTGACGGTAGTGACGTCGTTCCCCCTCGGCGAGGTCGTTCATAGCCATGACGCTACGGGAAGAACCGCAAAGTGGGCACTCGAGCTGATGGATCAGGGCATTTCTTATGTCCCCCGAACGGCGATCAAATCTCGAGCATCGGCCGACTTCATCATGAGTGGACCGAGATCGAGATGCCACCAGCAACCGTCGATCAAGAGTCTTGGATAATGTACTTGACGGATCGGCCGAAGAAGAAAGCGCCGAGCGGGACTAGTCTTTGTATCCCCCTCGGGGTCCACATGAGTACATGGTTGGCTTCATTTTCCCTCATCAAACAATACTACGTAGAATCTGAAGCGCTCATCAACGGCCGACGAATCGCCATCGAAGTGGGCATCCGACGCCTTGACGTCGAGGCGACTCTCGGTGGTTGTCAACCAGGTCATGAAAGAGTCGGGCTGCCACGATACCAAGATGGAGGCATACTGTCAAGAGGTCCGACGTCTGGAGGACAAATTCGACGGCCTCGAACTCAATCATATCCCCAGGCGCCTCAACGAAGCGGCCGATACACTCGCAAAAGCAGCATCCAGCCGAGAGCCAGTTCCAACAGCGTCTTCGCCAGCGACCAACACAAACCCTCGGTACGCTACGCGGGGTCGGAACAAGCCGACGATGGCCCTTCTAGTCCGACCCCCAAGGCCGATCCGCCAACTGTTCCTCCCGACCCCGAGGTCATGGAGCTTGAAGAAGACCCAGCAATGGAGTCCGATCCTCCCAATGACTGGAGAACGCTTTACATCGACTATCTCCTCCACGACGTACTACCAACCAACAAGACAGAAGCCCGACGGCTCATGGCGGCGCTCAAATCTTCGTTCTTGTAGAGGGCGAACTCTACAAACGAAGTCACATCGGAATTCTGCAACTTTGTATCCCTGGCGAACAGGGAAAACTCCTACTGAGCGACATCCACGAAGGGGCATGCGGACACCATGCCGCACCAAGAACCTTGGTTGGGAAGGCATTCCGACAGGGTTTCTATTGGCCCACCGCAGTAGCCGATGCCGAGCAAATTGTACGCACCTGCGAAGGGTGCCAATACTACGCTTCGCAAACGCGCACCTCCGCCCGAGCTCTCCAGATGATCCCCATCACGTGGCCCTTCGCGGTGCAGGGGGGCTTGACCTGGTTGGGCCACTTAAAAAGCGCCGGAGGCTTTACCCACCGCTTGTCGCCATAGACAAGTTCACAAAATGGATTGAAGCTCGCCAATATCCACAATCAAATCCGAGCAAGCTGTTTTGTTCTTTCTCGACATCATGCATCGCTTTGGAGTACCGAACTCCATCATCACGGCACAACGGCACGCAGTTCACGGTAGGAAATTCGTTCGTTTCGTGATGAACAACACATCCGAATCGATTGGGCCGCCGTCGCGCACCCGGATGAACGGACGGTCGGCCAGCATAAGCGGCATGCTCCTTCAAGGCCTCAAACCTGAATTTTCAACCGATTGAACAAGTTCGCGCGCGTTGGCTCGCTGAGCTCCGGGCCGTGCTCTGGAGCCTAAGGGGCGACTCCTAGCAGCCACCGGCTACACACCCTTTTTCATGATCTACGGCTCCGAGGCCGTTCTCCCGACGGACCTCGACTATGGAGCGCCAAGAATCAGAGCATATGACGAACAGGGAGCCGAGGCATCTCACCAAGACGCCATGGACCAGCTGGATGAGGCCCGCGACATCGCCCTCCTCCGTTCAGCCAAGTACCAGCAAGCGTTACGGCGGTACCACAGCCGACGGGTGCGGGGTCGAGCCTTCAACGTCGGAGACCTCGTCCTCCGCCTTGTGCAGAGCAACAAGGATCACCACAAACTCTCCCCGCCCTGGGAAGGGCCCTACATCGTCGCGGAAATACTTCGCCCAGGCGCCTACCGGTTGAAAACCATCAAAGGCGAGGTCCAACGCCTAGAACATTGAGCAGCTACGTCATTTCTATCCTTAAAATAAGCTTACACTTTTCCTTATTAGTTTTTGTCTTAACAGAACCCCGATCCTTAGTGACTACCGACCCCTGCAAATCGCGAGGGGTCAGACCTCACTCGGGGGCTGGCATATGATCGTAACATATGTCATGTGTAATACAAGTATTACTTATTACGCTTGTAAAAAATCCCTCTGTTATACTTGCAAACATTTTCTAAGTTTTCCATTCGCCTCGTAAACGAGTTTCGAGGGCTAAGATCTTGGGAACCAATTCTGAATACAACTGGTAGGACTGCAAGGCACCCATGCCCCAGCGGCTGCAACCTCTTTGCTCACCAGTTCAAATCAGAATTAGTTCGCCCACGTTCCTAGTTTCCTATGACTTAGACCATGAGAAGGGTTGGAAAGCGTTAAAATGACTTGCCATAAGCCAAGGATGCAATTTTGTTCATTTTTTGCACAAATTCACCACTTACAAAGCGATGTCATTACAAAAAAGGAACAATATACTCCGAGGACTGTTTACCCGGGGGCTTCCCCACAACGTTATTTCATTACAGTCTCGGCTCAGCTCTACCACAAGTGTTACTGCGGTCGCCGCGCCACGCCCTCCATCGGCGACGTCCGGGGCGTGTACACGGGCCAGGTCGTCTACTGCGGTCACCGTGCCACGCTCTCCATCGGCGACGTCCGGGGCGTGTACATGGGCCAGCTCGTCTACTACGGTCGCCGTGCCACGCTCTCCGTCGGCGACATCATCGCTGGATCCTCGAAGGCGCCACCATCTACGACGACTCCGCCGGAACGTCCGGGGACCACGCCATCGTCGTCAGCCGTGACCCCGGCAACGACGCCTCCGCCAAAACGTCCGGGGACTACGCCATCGTCGTCAGCCGCGACCCCGGCAGCGACGCCACCGCCATGACGTCTGAAGACTACGCCATCATCCCAGACCATAACCACGATAAGGGCATATGGGGTGAAACGCCTCCCGCCAAGGGAGGGCGCAGCAGCGACGACGGGCGCGATCAACGACGTCGACGCCCCAACGCCTCTTTTTCGCCAAAGCGGCGACTCCTCGGCAGGGGCGCGCGCACCATCTCATCTACGTTGGATAACCTCCGGCTCGACATCACGCACGAATCACGAGCAAGTTTGTAAGTTCTCTATCTCTCTCGGCATTACTCGCCTCACTCAGAACCACCACGGCCTTGCAGACGCGTTTGGCGAAAGGAAGAAGAAGGAGAGATAGCGGCTCGAGGCGAGAGGGGAGGTGGTGAGAACTCCTCTCCCCTCCCTATTTAAAGAGGAGGCGCATAACTAAGGAAAGGCGAAAAGGTCGGACGAAAAACCCTCTCCTTCCCTTTTTAAATACGCAATCAATGCTGATTGATATATCGAGGGGCCACTGAAGTGACGGGGACGAACCCCGGTCTCTGAAGCGTCCCTCTTTGGTCAAACCGAACCTTTGCTAGGTATGGCCCGCCATCGACCCGCTCCGGACGCTGGCGATTAAGGCACCCGCATAGGCGGACAAATTTTTCGCCTTCCCATGCGGGACCACGGACGACCCGATGACGGGACCCTTCAGTTCTCTGGGTCGACCGTTGCTCGCCCGTAAGACACACGACGAACGAGCGACCAAAGAAAGATAAGCCTCTCATCTTTCACTTTTTATGCGTTAGAATTTGTTCGCAAGATTCCGACCCCATCGAAAAGCAGGGACGCGAACATCACTCGGGGGCTGTCGAGGATGACTACCAATCCAGACATCCTCTTCACCCGACCCCTCCGTACGCTTGAAACTAAAGGCGCGACATACGGGCACAAAGCTTTGGGTAAAGCCGGACGAACTAGCAAACCCTACGCCCGATAGCTACAATGTTTCTATTCACCGAAAAATCATGCTCAAACGCCTCTCGCGTCTCTCGGGTTTCGACGTCCGCCTTTCTCAAAGAAGGGATCGAAGGGTCCGCCTCACTGACAACCAAAGTTGCCCGGAGTTAATTGAACAGCTCGGATCTTCACCGAGACACAAAACAAAGAATGGCAATTCTTATGCAGGTTTTCCAACCTCGTCACAAAGCGTCGGGACCCGAACCCATCCGGTAGGAGCTTTTCCGCCACTCATACCACCAAGGTAACGTCACCACCTTTATTTTCAATTAAATCTCGCATTCAAAACATTTCATATGCAAAAATTGCATCCCAATGATTCGTGTCGCACCACTTAAAGCGATCGTCGCTTTATCCGATATAGGCAACCACAGTGAGGTTGAAGGTCAGCCCTTGAAGGGCTCAAGGCCGCCTCACGCCCGAACGAGCCAGGAGAGATAACCGAGACGAGCCCAGCTGTCGCCCGCCGACCCCCGCTTCGAAGTTTAAACGGGACGTCTCGACCTTCTCTCGTTCGATTCTAACCTCGAGCCAAACCCATAGAATCTCCATCGAGGAGAGGCCATCGGGCCCCCTGAGCTTATCGAACGACTCAGGCATCTGCCGGGAGGCGGGTTAAGAAGTTGTGGAGTGCCACCAGAGGGCTCTACCGACCCCATCAGCAAATGATGGACCCGGATTCCGCACGAACGTACCCGTTAGCGGGCTCGTTGAGCGCGGTACTCAAGCCGTCGAGGCAAGTGTTGTTCACTCAGCCCCTCCGATTGCGAAAACCGAGGACGGGGTAACACGCAAATAACGGCCGACCCCAATCAGACCCTGACAAGGCTCGGGGGCTCGGGCCAAACAATGCAGGGACAAAGGCCCCACCTTGCCGAGCCCATAGAGTTCCCAGTTGGGATTTCTGTTGGAAGACAGGGCGGGGATTATTGCGATGGCATCCATTATCACCAGAACCATGATTCCGGTCTCCAGTAACACCCGACCCCAGCAGGTGCGGGGGTCGGACCTTACTCGGGGGTTGTTAAGGTACGGCCACCTCCTCTCCTTCTTTCGGAACAATCTCCTCGCATTATAATCAGCGGCATAATTCAGGGGAACATATTGGTAAGACCGTAAAAAATGAAATCGCAAAAATCAAACAAAACGAAATTAAAACGCAAAAGCACGAAAGGCGTCTAGATTCGAAAAGTACCGACACTTGTTCACATATTACATATAAGCTGTTCTAAAAATTGTTCGATTAATTACTCCCGCGAAGGGAGAACCATTTTTTTCATATGCTCGCTGAGTTCTTCGCAAGGGAGCGACCATCCGCTCCATTTCCTCCAGCTCTTCATCCTCGAGGTGGACGGAAAGCCTTCGCTCATCACTTTCGAGTTTATTTCCTTCTCATAGTGGGCGTGGGCGATGGTGAAGGCTGGGTAATCCCGGCGTGAAAGGCACTCTCCTCAAGCTGGCCCACCCGAGCCGTGATACCTCCGACACGAGCCATGAGCGGGCTGGTCTCCACCGGCTCCGTCACATTCAGGCGTTAAGAACAACCCGACCGCAGCTTGTAGAAGATCGTGCTCATCACTCTCAGCCTGAAGGGCTCTGCGCGTATAGGCAACCTCTTTCTCCAGCTTGGTGGCGGCGTTCTCAGCACTCGACTTTCCTTTCACCGCGTCGTCAAGCTCCGCCCGGAGAGAGCGGACCACCTCGATGTCCTCGTCCACCTTCGGCTGGAGGGTGTGGCCCCTCTCGGCCTTCCTTCCGGAGGTCCCGCTCCATCTCCGGCTCCTTCAGGACTTCGCTGGCCTTCTCATTGGCCGCGGCATTCCTCTGCAGCAGCTCGTCTCGCTCTTTTTTGAGTCTGGCAATCTCCTCTCCATCCAGCTTAGACCTCGCCGACAGGTCCTCGAACATTCCGTGCGCCTCCTCCGCATCCTGACGCGCCTGGGCCTCCCGCGCTCTCGGAGTAGCAAAGCAAGGCGGCCAAGTCTGCTCTCATGTAGGGCCTCCTCGGAAGCGATCCCTCTCCGCCATCTGCATCATGGAGGAATTGGGATTTATCCCGACTCGAGCAACAAGAATCGAGGAGGAAGAAGGCTGATATCAGAATACGAGAACACAAAAACACATGAAGAAAGAAGAAAGTCCAGAGAAAATACACGAATGGTAGGGATAACGATCTCACGGAGGGCTCCTCGCCTGGTCCCGTATGTTCAAAGAAGGTCGAGATCCCGATGTCAAGACCCTCCGCTCCATGCTCTTGGAATGATCATCGAGCGAGAAAAGAGCCGACGTCGGGTCTGAGCATCCATCCTTTGGAGCGGCGGCTCTCCCCGCGCAGGGGAGCGGTTTCCTCCCGACAAAGGGGCCGATGGCGGCTCCCTCCTGACCCTGTGCGGCACCACCGCCGCACTCGAGGACCATCCGGCTGGACCCTCCTCCGTCTGGGCCGCTTGAGCGCCACGGGTGGATCCACATGGGCGCTGGCGACTTGGATTGCACCACGCCTCGGGTGCCACCACAGCCGCGTCCGGCTGATCACGGCTTAAGCTTGATCACGACCACCGTCACCGGCGGTATGCGGTCCCTCGGCCGTTGTTCCACGCCGCCCGCGGAAGAGACCGCTCGCTTCGATAACCTCCGCGGGTGTGGGAGCCACCTTGACGCCGCGTCCCGGTTCGACCAACGCGCCCGACGACATCGGCACCACTCTGCTCAAACAAGGGTGGCTCCAGCGACGCCGTCTGTCCCACTTGAAGGGCGAGACTCTTCTTGGGCGCCGGCCCGTGGGGTGACCCGTCCGTAAGAACTGCGCAAAGGTAATAACCATTAAGTCAAAATAAAAAGGGAAAAAGGATGAAAAGCAGAGGAATCAACACTTACGTTGGCGTCCTCGGCCGGGCGTGAAGCGTTTTGGGGATGATCCCCGGACCCCCGCCACAGCTCATCTGGGGCGGGACCGTTTCATGCCTACCCCCCCTCTCGGGGCGGGGGTCCATCTCGTCGGCCTTGCCCGAGTCGCTCCTCTCCATCGTCTCGTCGGGCGCGGCACCGGAGCCGTCCCCTCCATCGTCTCACGGGTGCAAGACCGAGCTGCTCCCCTTCATCGTCGCCTCGGGGATGGCGGCGGCAGTTCGCCCTCCCCATCCACCGGTCCTCGCCCGCACGCTATGCGAAGAGGCGGACTCGCCCGGCCTCCATCGACCTCATCGATTCACTTCCCTCCGCGTGAAAGGCGAAGGGCCCTACCACAGGTGGGTGGCCACTTGTCGGCGTCTCCTCATCCTCCGGGGCGCCCCAATCCACGTCGATGGCTACCTCGTCGTCGCCGTCATCATCATCATCATCATCGTCATCCTCTTTGCTCACGTCCCTCTCCCGATCCCGTGCCTCCTGCTTGATCGTTTCGCCTTCTTCATCTCCTCCTTTGCCTCCTTGTCCCCTTTCGGCCATGAGTCGATTCGCCGCCGCCACAACCTTGTCCTTCGGCGCAATGGGTGGGCTATCCTTGAAGACTAGCCCCTCGGCTAGCCCCAACATTACAGAAGCAAGTGTTAAAAGAGGGAGATTCAGGAGAAAGAAAAGAATGCCGGAGAAGAGGGCTTACGAATTCGAAGAACCCAGGCTCCGGCCACATTGGAGGATGCCTGGGCACCGGATACACGATGTCGAGGACCCTGCCGGAGGAATCCTTCGTCGGCTCCGTCGCCTCCTTGATACGCTGCGCCACTTCCGAATAAGGGAGCGCCTCGTCAACGAGCACCATCCCCTCGAACGATATCCCGGGCATCATCCAATGCAGGGGAAGCACACGCGCCATCAGTGGTGCCACCCTCCTCGCGTGGTAGGCGTCGATAATTCCCGACCCCTTTACACCCCGACCCTTCAGGGCATGGAGGGCGGAGAGAAGGTCGGAGATATGTTTCTTGTCTTTAGTCAGGACGCCCCAGCCCCACGACTCCGGAGCATCCACAATAAGACATCCGGTGTACTTCGGTAGGGTGGCACTCACATCATCCTTAACATAAAACCACTGCGAATGCCATCCCTTGTTGGATGTAGCAGGACGCATGTACGGGTAACCTGCGACCGGTATGGCGCGGTGAATCTTCAGCACACCCCATCGGCGCATTCACTTCTTTTCCCCAATCTTCCTCTTGACGAGACTAATGCTAAAGAAATACCGCCACAGATCAAAATGGGGATCGATCCCGGGAAACCCTCTGACAGGCAACGAACGCCGCCCATATCTTTGAATCCCATTGGGAGTGAGATCTTTGCAGCTCTACCTCATAGTAATCTAATAGCCCCGAAGAAATCTGTCGCGCGGGTACCCGAATCCCGCTCATGGAAGATGGCAAAGGAGCGACATACCCTTCAAAGCGGCACCGGCTCACCCTCGTCCGGGAGTAACCACTCTGGGACGGGCGGATAGTGGGCGGAGAAGGCCACGGCGGACGAGGCCCTCCAGACGCCGGGAAGTGATGCTTGATCTGCCCCACAACTCCATTGAAGCAGGAGGGGGGAAGGGCAGGCGCGAGCTTAACGGCGGCCGAAACACAAACGCAGGCCGGTCGACGGTGGCGATGCGGGCGCAAGAGGCTGGGAAGATTGGCGGCGGATGTTTCAGAACGCAAAGGAAGGGGAGTGAAACACGGGACCCTGGGGGCGAACCCCGCGGTTTTATAGGGGGCGACGGACGCGAGAAGGGCAACCGTCCGCCTCGATCTCCGGGTCTGCCACGCACGCCACCGCGTCACGTCGCGGGACACGCGTGCTCAGTCCCTATCCTCTCATCCCAAAAAATCTCGGCGGACGGTCCGCCTTCCCCAAGCGAATCCGAACTCTCCACCCACCGGGGAAGCACAAGCCACAAAGGCCCGTTTCTTTTCTCTTTGGCCCACCTAGGGCCCAGCAACTCGCCGGCCGGCCCAACTAAGAAGGAATCCATGAACAATCCACCACCAAGGGCAGAAGCACCAGTGAGGACGGCCCCGAATCAGTCCCCAGTAAACGGGACGCCACGACCCACTCGGAAAAACACCCAGTTGATGAAAAATTAAGTCCTTCAGCCTTACCCGCGAAGGGACCGATACAACCCCCCGGGCGACTCTACTCGAGTCACCCGGGGCTCAAAACTACACCATCGGAATCGGCTCAGCGCGCGCACCCTCCGCAAATTAGCTTCAACGAAATCAAAAACACCCTCCAGCGGTTCTACCCGAATCACACAGAGTCTGGGAACTCTTGTCGGGGACCTAATACCAGGGTACCCCAGAAGGTGGAACCGATGACCACCGAACGTGAAAAACTTCTAGATGCATAAGGGCTTCATGTCATCCCTTGTTCGAGTGACAGGAGTTCGGTTCCGCCTCGCCCGATGCCTTGAGGGCGGGCTCGGTCTCACCCGAGGGCTGAGGGATGAATTCCGTCTCGCCCGACCCCGGAGGGGCGGGGTCAGCCTTACCCGACGCCTTTGTAGGATAACCCTGCCTCGCCCCAAAAGCTCAAGGCTAATCTCCGTCTCGCCCGACGCCTATAGGGCGGGCTCGGTCTCGCCCGAGGGCCGAGGGATAAACTCCGCCTCGTCCGACGCCTTGAGGGCGGGCTCGGGCTCGCCCGAGGGCTGAGGGATGAATTCCGTCTCGCCCTTGACCCCGGGAGGGGCGGGTCACCTCACCCGACGGCCCGAGCGAGCCTCATACGATCGATATCTATCCCTCATAATGATGGGTACAGGACGAGACAAGACGTTCAGGTCAACCATGGCTCCAACGACCATACCCTGCGCCCTGGCAGGAAAAGGACTGCCAGGGAACGACAGGACTGAAGCTTTAGACCCTTCCGGGCGCCGCAGAGCCCAAAAGGTATTACAGGTGCGTGCACCTCACCCTATAGAGTTGTAGGCGCCGCCTTCAGCTCTGGGACACGGAACAAGCGAAGATATACGACAACCGCTACGCCCCGGAAAGGATTTGCTATCTCCACGAACGATGGGTATTCCGTCACCACACGGTGGACCCGAGGGAGGCGGCGCCCGCTTCCCGACCCTCAGTCCTCCTAGTCAAAGGCCTTGACCACGGCGTTACGCCGAGGACCCGACCCCCGCATTCTCCCAACGAGGACTCATGAGAACCGGAAGGCGTGCGGAGCAAGGTGGAGGAGGCTCATAAGTCAAAACCATCAGATCTGCAGCCCATACCTGCAGCAGGCAAAAGCATTCGTGACTAACCCGACATCCTCTGAGAGACATCGACAACATTGTAAACACTTATCTTCCTTCGCACTCATCGAGTGGAGGACACGACCAGTAGACGTGAGCCACAAGACTAAGTAGTACGCGCGTCCTAGAGCCCTTACCCTTGTAAAGCGGCCCCTTCATCTATAAAGGGGATGCGCTTCTTCCATCAAGAGGGACGGAAGAAAAGGAGGACAAAACAATAGAACGCACTCACACACATTCAAGCGACTCTGAAGCTCTTGACCACCTTCATTCATTCCTTCGATCAGAGACTTGGGACCAGTCCCTCTCTCGGCAGTTTGTATCCCTTACTACAGATCGTTACGGTGCTAATAACACAAGCAGCAACAAACTGGACGTAGGGACGTTTCGCCCGAACCAGTATAAATCCTGTGTCCTTTAGCGCACCATCCGAACCTAACGCGCATTACTATAAATTCACTTGCCGGTGCTTGTACGAAACACCGACACTTAGCCTTTTATTTTGAGACATGGCTATTATTTCATTTTTTTCTTCTTTGTATGAGCCTTCATGTGCTCATCCTTTTTTCAATACCTTGGGACCTTCATGTGTCCCTATGTTTTTCCTTCTTGGACCTTCATGTGTCCATATTTTTTTTCTTTTTCATACTTTTGCATAGCCCATGTCTTGTAAACTACATATAGAGAGAGAGATCACTATCTTACAGAACTTGGAGTATTTTTCTAATACACATTTTTTGTCTACTCCTAGTGTAGAAATAGCTTAATATATGTGGCGTGTACGTGATCTTGAACTTGGGGGCATGATAACTTTCTCAATAAGGGTCAACAAGACTTGACAAAACTCAATGCAGGAATAAGTAGCATAAATCTAGAGGTTTTAAGCTCTAATGCTCTATACACTAGATATAGCTTTGGTAGGAATTTGCATATCATTGAGGAGCATGCTATTTGAATTTTGATTTTGTAAAATAAATCCCAAGTTCTTTGCAAAAGAGAGCAAGGTTCATTTTCATCCCACTATATCATATATTCCAATTACTTAGATAACATGAGGTCCCTATGATGAGTTGTCCACAAGTTTTGGAATATTAGTGAGGAATAAAGAGTATGCAAATTTAATCAAATGACAACATGGAGATGAAGTGGTATTATTTTAAATTTGTTTAGTTTTAAATTTCAAAACTTAGGAGAGTTGAGGGTAGAGTTGCACAAAACAATGTTGTAGAGGAAGGAGTTAAGGAGAATCAGAGATGGTTTGGCTAAACAAAAAGGTTCAACCAATCCTCTTTGAGCTATTTGTCCCTTTCTTCTACATGATATACCATTCACAGTTGTGCATCATGTTGGTGTGAGATCTTGAATGTGTGTTTGTTGAGCTTGAGAGATCTCCCCCACACTTATTTTGTACCTGCTTTATTTTTCAAAGAAACAAAGACAAAAGAAACAGAAACAAGCATGGGCTCTTCCGGTTTGAACATCGGGGAGCCTAAATCATTTTTATTATTATTGTTATTATATATTTTTATTATTAGTATATTATTATTAGTATTATTATCTATTAATCTATATTATTATTATTTGTTCACCAGACTTTGCATACTCAAGCAAGGCTAATGTAAAGATTGCAAAGTAATCCTAGCCTTGATTTATCCCCATTTTAGATCACTTCCTTTGTTTATAAAAATAATAACTCAAGTTCATTAATCAAAATTTAACACCATGTCAAAATTTGATTAAAGAAGGCCATTATAACCTAAGCACCATGCTTAAGTCAAAAAGGCCTGTGGATGTACCTATATAGAATCCACCCAAACTAGAGCATACGACATAAACAAGGAAAGCATTAATCTTGTATGAGCAAATTGTTTTCACATGGAGATAAATATGAGTGGTAAAGTTTGGTGAATATTTATTTACCTTTGCATACCTGAGTTGTTCTTACCGGTAGCATAAGTGGATGAAAGCTCGAGGTTACTGCAGTGGTGGCTTGATCGTACATGGTCCAACTCAGGCGAAACCACAAGGCTAGGTCATACACACATGTAGTGTGCATAGACCATAGGCCTTAGTGGTAGCAAAGGTCATGAAGATGAGAATGCTCCTTCTCTCTTCTTTTTTTCCTATACTTCTCTTTTTTATATAGCAAGGTAGAGCTGACATCATTATTTTTTAACCAAAATGCTCCTTGGTGTGAATGGAACATGTGGCGAGGTTCGCACCATCCTCCCCCACACTTGGACTTTTGTGTAAAAGTCAAGTGTGCGGAATCAGGTTCTCCTTTTTTAGCGTGTTCCATCACCAAGGAATCATTGACGTGTATGGTTGATGCAGCTCCCATGTTTTTTTAGCATCATATGCACCTTGTTCTTCTTGTTTTTAACCTAAAAGGGTTAGCTACCAAGAATACCTGAAGGTGCATATTAACTTGAAAACATGTTCTTGTTTTTATTGAAAGGAAAAAATTATGTTTGCTTTTTATGATAATCCGGGGTATCTCCCTGCAGTGCTTCTTTTATGCTCTTAAGCTTGACCGTGGGAACTTCGTCTTGCAGCTATCAATGGTAGTATAGTTTCCAGCTTTACCACCAAATATTTAGCAATAATGTTCAAGCTGCAAGGTTAGTGCCATAGTGCTACTACGAGATTTGCAGCATTTGTGATAAACGAAGACATCTACAACCATCCTCCTAAAAAGTTTGGAAACAAGGAGTGATGGGTGGTTTTGTTCCTCGTAGCAGCAAGCAGCTCTAAGCACAACGAACTCTGAAGACTCCAAACATGAGCATGAAACGTGAAGGGTCTCGAAAGAGAAACTTTCATGCTCCTTAGTCTCCAGAGTTGGTGCTTTAGAAATATCCATGGCACAGAAGTTTTAGTTCTCAAGAGATATATCATGTAAGATCAGCGTCGAATCTCGACCATTATCAAGAACAATGTCAAGATGGCTAGAGGGACATGGCTTGGATTTGAGTGAGGGTGACGATGATTGTTCAGTTTCATAAGCAAGCTTAGGTGAAACAAACAGGGATATAAACTTCATCTCCTCGAACTGGTCCTGGTTAGGATAATGCTTCGCCATTGGGATTTCTGGGTAAAAGATAGGAATGGCGAAAGCAGTTTTCCCAAACTTCTCATCAAGGCTCCCATGGGAAGGTTTTTCTTCAAAAAGATTGTCTAAAGGGTAGCCTATGAGAAGATCAAACTCAGGGATGGCAAAGATGTGTCAATCTATGAAAACCTTGATTGTGTCAATTATGATTGGCACGACCCTGGCGATCCCACAACACTCGAAAAATAGTCCCAAAGGACTTTTGAAGAGTTTATTGGTCGGGACTAGCGGTATGTTACCCAAAAGTTTTTTCGCTAGGAACTCTGACATGATACTAGTCCTGACTGTGGGGTTGTGTAGGCCTGCTATGTTTGTTTCACTTAATGAGCATGGTATGGTTGTGGAAGGTGAAAGAATCTAAATTGCTTTAGAAGAACGTTTCACTTTCATTAACCATTCCTTTGATGGTTCTACTTTGGGGAAACTTTTTTTTGTGCTTTTCATGCCGTGATATCTTCGAGGTATTGTCATAATCCTCAAATTTGATAGGGAACTCCAAAGGATGAAGCATTGTTTCCTTCGGTGTTCGTGGTTTGGGTGAGGGCTCATAAGTCAAACCTAGGGATGGTATGGGTTTGGATTCAACGTATGAGGACTCTATTGACATTTCTTAGCATCACTACTAAGAATAGAGTTTGAAATGTCCTCGACAACAGTGCTAGAAATGCTTGTTGGTATTTATTAACGTATCACTTGTTTTAAGTAGTCACCTTATTATAAACCTATATCTCCTGCCATTACTTTACTAGGTTGTCATCCCTAGTGATGATGCTAGAGATACTTGTTGGTACTACATAGCATTACTACTAGAATAATACTAAGCAGTTCTTTATTAATTTATGTGACTAGATAGAATATATATATAAATGAAAGGAATCTACAAGCGCACGGATAATATACCATTATAGCACTTTACCCAAGAGTATTCTAGGTATCATTATTTATATTTTACCACAGGAAAGGTCTGGCATGGACGTGTATTGATAACTTATACTATTGATGGAGAAATAAACCATAACCAATGTTCTACTCATAACAGGGGTAAGTCATAGGATAAGATATATGATAAGTATTGATCAATGATAACGATAAATCACTTAGAGTACTCCTTTCTATGGCATTAGCATGGTCAGGTAGAATATTACAAGTCAAAGCATACATTGATTAGTGCAATTATACCTAGTAGTCATTGATAAGATCATCTTCATATCTACACATAAGGGATATTACTAAGGAAGATTAAGAATAGAGCTTGTTCTTCCTTCGTAACTGGACCCTACGTGCGCCTATATTTAGGGAGTGGACTACAAAGGACTTAACGGGAGTGTCACATTCATGATCTACCACATGACCCAGAATATATGGTGTATCTATAGGTAAACAATGTATAAGCATCACGCTTACACAATGTCGACCACTGACCCATGGTACCTTAGAGTGAGCGCTATACGAACCTATGCATGAACATGATGATAATCCAACTATACTAAGCATATAATCAAAGTAGATGATAAACATTATAACGAAGAACATGAATAAGATGAATACTAATATTGTCATAACAATTGTATCTAGCATATAAAAATAATGGAGATACAAAAGAGAGGGGGTATAAAGATTATACCAAACCACGCTCTTGACAAGATCGGGAATCCATGACAAGATCGGGAATCCAAGCGAAGCTTGTTTGCCTCCCTCTAGACCTAGCCTAACTAGCTATGCCCTAGAATTGGTGGAGCTCTGAGGATGATTAGGATTTCTATCTTCTCAAATGACTTAATGACTAGGGTTATGATTCTTCCTGGGGAGGTGGTAGGAGCTAGTATATATAGCCCGGAGCATCCAACATGAGCCCTTGGATCAAACTGACTTAAAACGGCGTAGATGCAACGTAGGAGGCGATGGAGAACAGACATTCGAAAGAGGGGCTGACATGTGGGCCTAGGGGGGTGGGCGACTTATAGGTAGGGCGACAACCTCTACCCCTCTACCTCGGCGTGGAGTCCTCTCGAGTCTTCTAGAACCTTCTGGTGTCCGTTTCACTGCGAATAAGCATGATTAAATCTGATATGGAGGTCCACCTTGATGGTTTTCTGAATAAACCCTGTAGAAAATACAGATTCACCAAAACTCGTGGAATTTGTTAGTTTAAACCCCTAAACATTCGTTGGTGATTATATTTAAGCCCTTATGTATGTTATATTGACGGTTTATAATGGTTGTTAACTACAATCAACAGACTCCTCAACACTTGACATGACTTTTACCTGGAGGGGTTTCGTTCTTATGACGGAAGAAGTGTGTTTGGCTATGAAGTGCTCAAGAAATTCTACTTGTTCCATCATAGTTTTATGTGTAAACCGTCCTCCGGTAGTCACGTCTAGGCATAGGTCAGCATCTATGTCAAGACCCGAACAAAAGAGACACAAAATCATGCCATCGGATAATGACAAGTCTGGGTTGGCATGTATTAACATCGAAAACCGAACCCAGGCTGCACCTATAGACTCCTTCTCGCGTTGCTCGAAATCGAGGATCACCCTTGGTAGAGAGCCGATACGGGACATAGGGAAAAGTGCAAGACAAAACTTGTCTTTAAGTTCATCCCAATCCCCATTCGTACTTTCAACGGCGTCTGTGTACCATTACTTCACCTTCCCCATGAGAGAGAAGGGAAATAATTTCCACCTTAGTATTTCTTATGTCATGCCTGAGATGCTCAGGCATGAACACATTTCCTCGACTTCTTGCAGGTGATGGCAGGGGTTTTTATCATCGTGCCCTGAGAAGGGTAGTGCTCGAACCATAACTATTAAGCTAGGGTGGAGTTCATAACTAGATGAACGGGTTGGTTTTGGTGGTGGCTCACGGAACTCCCCTTTTGAAGCAGAACAATTTTGAGTTGAGGTTGGCTTCATGATGGAACAGGTAAAATAAAATATTTTTGTTTTTATAGAAAGAAAGATACAGATACGAGGACGAACTAAGTTCAAAGAAAATAGCAAATGTTCCCTGGCAACGGTGCCAAGTGAAAGCTTGTTAGTATTTCTTAACGAATGCAGAAAGATTCCACAAGCGTACAAAAATACCGTTATAGCTTTCACCTAAAAGTATTCAGGGTATTGTATTTTCCACAAGGAACAGAGGTATTTTTTTCTAGCTAATTCGTCTAAGGACAACACAAGGGTAAAGTGGGAGAGGGTAGAGATAGATTCCTATGGCTTAGGGTCTAAGGATAGATAAACTTTACTCCTACTTGCTTACTTCGGGCACCAGCTTACGCTTGGTCTGCCAAGCGATACCGGCCTTTAGCTCTATGCCATATCCGAACATGGGGGATTACGAAGGACGGACAGAGCTGTCACCACTTGCCGTCTACCCCTCAACCGGTGGATACGAGGCAAACGAAGGTAGCCACCAGCCTATACACCACGTCTATGCTATTGACTACTATTCTAGCATGCGCAGGGTTATCCATCTTTATCAGGACCCTCTACTAGAGTATCCGTTATGAGAACGGATGACGACCCCACAAACAACTATGAATAAAACTTAACTAATCAAAAGACTTTATACCATAAGAAACCCGAACACTTACTTAGCGAATATTCCATCGAGGTACAAGTGCTCGCCGAGGTACAAGTTCGGGGAGACACCGACAAGTTCGGCTCTTCTTCGTACTCTCCCTTACATCTCTCCCAAACCAAGTCTACTAGCTAGCTAGGGCCTAGACCCTTTGGAATGATGCTCTTGTGGTGTAGCTCTTGCCTTGGTGTGTTGTTGTTCAAATGAGGAGGGAGCCTCCTTTTATAGGTGGAGAGGAGGGGTGTCTTTGAAATTGTTTCACCTCCACATGGAACCACCAAACCGACCTCCAAGTACATTGAACCTGGGTGACACCACCATACCGACGTTGGGCAAGGCGGTAAGCATCAACCGACCAAGTCTCGGGCCAAACGGGGCCAGTGGGGGTGCGGTCGCACCACCATGGTCTGCACCTATTTGGCCCATCTTTGTTGGGATGCCTCCTATGATCTCCTGGACTTGGGCCCTGGTGGTGTTCTACGAAGATGACGTGATTTGATGTGGGTTTATCCTTGTTCTCCTCTCTTTTGGGCCCTATTTTCCTTGGTTGTGTGCCTTGTCCCTTGGGCTCATGCCAGGTATATATTTTCCTAAGTTTCTTATATACTTTAGGCTCATTTTATGTTCAATCCCGACATGTCCTCCTGTAAATGTATAATCATCAAAACTTGTGAAACTTGTTAGTTGTAAGCCCTAATTCTACGTTTGGTGTTCATTTGGATAGATTTTATATCAATGTTGGCGGTTAGAAGTGTGAGTTAAGGACCGCCAACAGTCGCCTAGGTTTGTGCCGAGACGCAGGCGAGCATGGCGAGCGTGGAGTCGATCTGGTGAGTCAGGACTCGATTTCGTTCCCGTAATCTTGTGGAAATCAATTTCCGTATTTCGTTAGAGGTTTCACAGCAAGGAGGGAACCGATCGAGAGACGGGGTGGGCGATGGTTCTGCCTAGTTGGACGATTCCGCTGGAAACTTTTTAGGTGTAGAGAAGAGATAGAGATCTATCTAATAGTATTTATTATTCAGTATATAGATATGCAACACGATATATATATTGTCATATTTAATTGGACTTAGTCCGACCTTAGTGTAATTAAATTCTAAGGCCATGATTAATCTTGTACGAGGATATCTATTTTGATATTAAAAAAGGTCAAAGTTTTGCGCGTTAACTGACGACGCACATGTTTTACAACTCCAAACCAGAAAGAGAAGAGGGGACAACCGCTTATAATACTCCTTCTATTTTAAATTTCCACTGTAATGTTGCTTATAGGTCGTCCGGACGGACAGACCCTGTATAAGTCGCCCGCTCGCTTTGCACCTTGCCCAAGTCGTCTGCTTGCTCAGCGCGATGCGTGCCTTTGCTCCGGCTGCGCCGCCCCCGCTCGCACCGTGCGACCCCGCCTGTGTCCCCACCGCCCGCCCGCGCCGCGTGCCTCCGCCCGGACTCACGCTTCCTGTCGTGGCCGCGCTACATTCGCCTGCTCCTACCCCTACTGAGGTCCGTGCCATCGACGAGCTCCACTCCGGCGACCTCCACGTCACTCCATAGCATTGAGCTCCGCACCGGCGTTGGCTCCGCGTCGATGAGCCTCCATTCGCCTAAGCAGCAAGCAGATGCTACGCTGAAAGCGTATGTTGTAATAATATGTTTCAAGTATTTTAGATGTTTCAGAGGTATGTTGTAAGTGTTGTATATTGATGTTGCAAAAGTAGATCGAGATGTTGCACATGTTGTAGTGGCTATACACGTATGTTTCAAGTGTATGTTCCCAATGTTTCATCTCTTCTAGACGAATATTGCAAGTGTTTTTATGTGGATACTGCAAAAGTAGATCTGGATGTTGCGTATACATACATGTTGCAAGCATATGTTTCAAGTGTTTTAAGATGTTTTATATGTATGTTTGCGTATGTTTCATCTAGATGTTGCATATGTTTGCAATGGTTTTTAAATATTTTTTAGGCATTTTCGCAAGTGTTTCAGACGCTTGTTTTTTAATTGTTTCATTTGTCTTCTTTTGTATGTTGCAACTTCTGAATGTTTCAAAAGTAGATCGGGTGTTACACGTGGGATGCGCGTGGGAAGCGGCCGGTGGCGCGGACGACGTTCGGGGTGGCGCAGGCCCACTGCTGGTGCGTACCTTCGCGAGCCCAACGCGCTATGCGCTCGTTTGCTCCCTCTGCGCGGCAACGTCCGGGCGCTAGCAAGTCCGAATTTTTCAAGTGAATAGCTGAAAAAAAATAAAATTTGAAACATAGAAAAATATTAGTTCGAGATTGATTTTTTTTTAGAAATTTACTTAAACCTAATAACTAATACGCTTTGACTCTTTTTTACCACGGTCCACGACAAGCCTCTTTCAGATCTGGTCCTTCTGGATTTTTTTTTGACAACAGGTCCTTCTGGATTGTCTCCCGTCCTCCCCAGTGCAGTCCACTACCGCACCTTGCTTCTCCCCCAACGCTCGTCTCGAACTCCCTCCTCCGGCTGCTCCTCCTTCTGGCCACCAGCTACCGTACCTCCAGCACCCCATCAGCATCCCTCAACCATCTCAGGCTGTTGCAATGGTGGATCCGTAGCTGCCTCCTCCTTCCCAGCCTCGGAGAACTCCAGGCCGCAGTCCTGCCGGCGTCGGAGTCGGCTCCACCACCTCCCCTCTCCGACCGCCCATTTGGCCACCTCGAGTAAGTGGCAAGTCCTCATTGATCCTTTCTCCGTATTCTCATGTTTAGGGCCGTAATCAGCGGCGGATCTACCTTTTGGGCCAACACTAGGTTTTCAGTTGTTCTATCTAAACTTGGCAACGGAAGATATCTAAGGAAATAATGCAAAAATATTTTCAATGTTGAGTACCAGTACTGAGATCTAGTGCATAACTGCATACGAAGTACTTATAGTTTCTGAATCATTGTCTTGAAGAAATTGCACGACTTGTCCTGAATAGTAATATATTTGACTTCACAATTGTTTTTATTGATGCTCTTGTATCTTGAGGGTATGCCCCTGCTATAAAAAAAATACAAAATGCCATCTGGCTTTTGCATCTAAAAGTGGAATACCTTGCAACATTGCTATCGTGAGAACATTAGGTCGTTGCAAATGTGATTGTATTTTCCTCGCAATTTGTTGTACTCCTGCTTCTACTTGATTCTGGTTGTCGTTGGAGAAGATAGTGGGTTCTACTTTAGCAGTTTAGCTTGGCACCATGAGTTCTAAACAAACCTAAGTGTAGTTGCAGTACCTTATTTGTTACCAAACAAATGGATATGATTGTTTCCTGCTAACTGGGCAACTGATGCTCCCGTTAGAGACTGCAATGATCAAGCATAAGTAGCACTGTGTACATCAAGTTAACTTTGTTTCTGGTATAATGGTTTGCTGATCATCTTCATTTTTTATTGTACTGCTAAATTATTTAGTGTTACTTGCAACCATTCGCTATGTTAAACTCTGAACCCTATGAATTCGCTTGCAGAACTTGATGATGGCAGCTGCAGAGTCTTTATCTTGGTCAGACCTCCCTCCAGAGTTCCTGGGCCTTGTCCTTAGGCGCCTCCCCTCCCTAGCTGATCGTGTTCGACTGAGAGCAGTCTGTCACCCATGGCGCTCCAATGCTAGACTGCAGTCCCTACCCCCTCCACTCCCGTGGCTCACGCTCCTTGATGGGACCTTTCTGAGCATCCCAGATGGTGAAATCATCCGAATGGCTGTACCAGATGATGCGCGCTGCTATGGTTCCATTGACAACTGGCTCTTCCTAATGCAAATAGATGGAGGGTGCTCATTGATGAATCCTTTCTCAAAAGCAACACTGGACCTTCCTAAGCTAGCCACTGTTTGGCGTGAAGACTGGTTCAATGACTACCCCCGACGTAATCCTCTATTTTATAAGGTGGTGGTTCCCTCACGCCTAGACACCTCACCAGAATCCCTTGTTGCTGTGCTGATCTTGGACGATGGTAATGGCAGTAGAGTTTGTATTTGCCAGCCACCAGTTGCTACCGACATGTCCACAGGTGGGAGCATGGAACCGTCCAGGTACCTGCATGATGTTGTGTTCTTCAATGGAAAGCTGTATGGAGTTGCTTCTTGTGACAGGCTTCTTTTGTTTGAGATTGGTTATGACCTTGGCAATAAACCTAAGATCTCATCCACAGAACGCATAATCAGCCCAATGGAGCATTTACGGGACTTGCCCCACTCCTTATCCAGAGAAAAGACGTATATGATAAGGGAATATGTAGTTGAATGTTGTGATAGGCTGTTGAGGGTTACTCGATTTATTCACAATGATTGTCCCTCTTCCAGAAGTCTTTTCTTCGAGCATGATCGCACTGTTGGATTTACTATCTTTGAGGCAGATTTGAGCACGAATCCTGGTCAATGGAGACGAGTCAATAAGTTGGGTGGCCATGCACTTTTCGTTGGCCGGCATTGCTCTAAGTCTCTTGCTGTTGATGGGTACAATGGTATTCAAGAGGATTGCATATATTTCATGTGTGACTATCCTTGGCCAGATTACCCCGGAGATCCTCTTCGTGACTCTGGCGTGTACAACATCAGAAATGGGATGATTACTCCGCTGTTGTCTCAGAACGCACCAGTGCCGCATTATAACGGTGGCCAGTGGCATCCAACATGGATATTTCCTGCTGATCCTATATAATCAAACCGTCTTAGCTTTGTTAGTGTATTGGGATTATGTAACACTATGTATTATTTACTCTGAAATATTATCTGATGTCTAGTTAGAACATTAGTGATTTGTTGTTGAACCATAGTACTAACTATTATCTACTCTTCAGGACTCGTGTATTATGTGCATGAGCTATGCATGGTGCTAGTATTTGGTTTTTTTAGTTTGATTTTGGTACCTGAGCAGCCTGAGCTTCTGCTGTTCTTTCATGTGCCCTGAGATTTCTGGTCCGTTATGTGATGAGACTAAACAAAGTTGTTGCCATTGCTGAAATTGGTGCCCAGCAGCAAAGGCTTCGTTCAGTTGGCTGGCTGGCTGGCTGGGGCTGGGCTGGCCAGTGCACTCACATGGACACTGTTCAGTCAGAACAGTATTTTTCTCTCACAACCATCAGTCGGAACAGTATTTTGGCTTATTTTTCAGTCTCGCCGAACAAGCTCAAAACTGACGAGACTGATGGTTTGGTGTCGCCTGATGATCACCAGTCATAGCTGGCTGGTATTTGTTTTAGTATTGATCTCGTGATTTTGAAGACTCTCTTATTAGGTTTTTGGTTGCCCCCCTGGAGCTGCTGTTTATTTTAGGTCATCAAATTGATTGGATCGTCCTATGCAGCTTCAGAGCGAATGTATGAGTTCTCTGTCGCATCTAGGTTGAGTTTCTGTATATTTTTATTGACGGTCAGTTGATAATCTATATATGTTTTCTTAAAAAAATCTATATATATTTTTTTGTCTGGGTCATTGAATATTTGGATTGTTATATATTAAAGACTTCTGCATCTCAAATCCGGACGCAGATTCAGTAACTTTGCACCGCAAAGTCACGTTGTGCCTGTACTCCTCATCCAGCCACTCCACGTCTCCACGGCTCTAGTCTGGGACGCAGGACGGCAGGAGTGCTCCGTTCCCACGCGCCAGGCTTACTTGCGCCACGCCTTGCTAGTTGCCACGCCCTGCGCCGTGCGGAGGAGGTGGAGGCTGCGGCGCCTAGATGAGAGGAATGAGAGAGACATGGCTCTCGCACCGTGCCGGAGGTGTTCAAGGGTCGAGGCTTCGACGTGGAAGAGAGGGACGCTGGCTGACCGGACTCACCGGAGGAGGGCTGGGCCGGCCACCGCGCGCGGAGGATCTGGTCCGGTTGCCGCGGTGACGTTAGTGGCATATGGCGTGGAGCGGCAGGGAGATCAGAACCATGGCCTCCGGTCGGTTGGTCACGGGCTCACGGCGCGCGCATCCAACGTCTGCAGCGCTGCGTGGCGTGACAGCACGACGCTGCGACCATGGCAAACTCCGAAGGGTCAACGGCGGGAGAGGGCGAGGTACGGTCACGGTGGAAGAGCACGGCGGGCTACACCCAGCAAATGAGCAAGAGCGACGCAACCATGGACACACGAGGAAGAAGGATGTCTTGGGCTCTTGGCCCACCGCCACAGTCGAGGCCATGTCCGGTCGAGGGCTCGAGGCTCGACGATGCTGCTGACCTGCTGTTCGCGTCACGGCGTCAGGGTCAGGCACAGTGAAGAGAAGCAACGTCGCCCTCGACGCGAACCTCCGTGACAAGGTGTGGAGGTTCAGGGCTTCAGGCTGTATTCTGTGGTACTGAACCAAGCATGAGCTTTCTGTCTGATCTTGGTTGAATTCGTGCAGATTTCTGTCAGCAGTACTACTGGAAATAGAAGCAAATTGGGAAAAGGTTCAGGCGAACAGCACAGCAATCAGGCAGGAAGGATGAGTGCTTGAGAGTTTAGAATCTAATTACAAAATTCCTGATGATCTCTCCTTCTCTCTGGTGGCATCTATATACAAGGCTTTTCGCCCGCAGGTGCTCGCAGGCACACTCACAACCACTCAGCGCCAGCTAGACGAACGTTGGGCCAGCGAGTGCGTGATCCAACCCGAGGTACTTGGGCCGCTTCTTCTGAAGTAGCTGTCGTAGATGGGCCGTTAACACCCCCGGTCCTTGGAAGCCTGCTTGTCCCCAAGCAGGAGCTCTTGGAAAGGCTTGACGCAGCTAAAGCAAATTCTCCCAGGTTGCCATGTCAGACGGCCAGCCAGACCGGAGGATCAGGCCTTGCTCCACCGAACCATTAGCAGTAGGCATGACACGACGCTGCAAAACTTCCATAGGAACCCGAGGCAACTCAATGTCAGCTGGTAAGGATGGAGATACCTGGACCTGAGGATGAACCGCAGCTTTCAATTGCGAAACATGAAACACCGGGTGGATAGCAGCTGATCTTGGCAAAAGCAACTTATATGCCACAGAACCAATGCGCTCCATGATCTGGAATGGACCATAGAATTTGAAGGACAACTTCTGATTAGATCGAGGGGCCAGAGTAGACTGAACATAAGGTTGAAGCTTGACAAACACCATATCACCAACACTGAATTGATGTTCAGAACGTTTCTTGTCAGCTTGACATTTCATACGTTGTTTGGCTCGAGCTAGGTGCTGACGGATCAAATCCGTCATAACTTGACGATCTTGAAGCCAAGAAGATAGTTCAGGTACAGCCACATCATCCAAGATAGATATTCCAAAATGACGAGGTGGGTATCCATAAAGAGCTTCAAAAGGAGAACAACCAAGTGCAAAATGAGGGGAAGCATTGTACCAGAATTCCGCCAAAGCAATCCAAGAGGACCATTTAGCCGGGCATGCATTGACAAAACAGCGTAAGAAGGTCTCCATGGTCTGATTGAGGCACTCAGACTGACTATCAGACTGCGGGTGATAGCTTGAACTCATCTGCAAAGAGACATCAGCCAAACGGAATAGCTCACGCCAAAATTGACTGGTAAAGATACGATCCCTATCAGATATAATGGCAGTGGGTAGACCATGCAAGCGATAAACATTGTTGAGAAATAGCTTAGCCACTACAGTAGCTGTAAACGGATGGAGCAAGGGCAAGAAGTGGCCATACTTAGTGAAGGAATCTACCACAACGAGAATGCAGTTAACATTACCAGAGCGGGGCAGCCCCTCAATGAAATCCATAGATATAGTTTGCCAAGCAGCGACAGGTACTGGCAGAGGTTGAAGGAGACTAGGCAAATGAGTTCGATCGGGCTTAGCCTATTGACAAGTAATACAAGCTTGAACGAAGTCTCGGGTAGCAGATTTCATGCCATGCCACTGGAATATCTGCTTCAACCGAGTATATGTTGTCGAAAATCCAGAATGACCCCCCAAGGCGCTGGCATGGATGGCATGGAGAATTTTCTACTGCAGTACCTTGTTGTCCCCAATCCAAATACGTGGACCCTGACGGAGAACACCTTCTCATAGAGAAAATCCTGGCACGACTGCAGAATCAATGGTTAGCTTTGCTATCATCTCTGATGACATAGGATCAGTAGCATACCCTGACACCACCTCTTGTATCCAAGTAGGGGCAACCACCGAAATAGCAGCACAGGATGAATCATGAAAACTCTTACGAGACAAAGCATCAGCTACTTGGTTTGCAGCACCTGGCTTGTATACAATGCGAAATTGTAGACCAACGAGCTTAGAAAAGAGTTTCTGTTGCCATGATGTATGCAGACGCTGGTCAGTAAGTTGGACAAGGCTTTGCTGATCAGTAAAAATGGTGAATTCAGCATGTTGTAGATAAGAACGCCACTGTTGTACGGTCATCAAAACCGCCATGTATTCCTTCTCATAAGTACTCAGCCCACGAGAATGGGGTCCCAATGCTTTGCTGAGAAACGCCAATGGATGACCCTCCTGAGTAAGAACAACACCAATACCACTGGCACTAGCATCCATCTCAATGCTAAATGACTTGGAGAAGTCAGGCAAAGCAAGGACTGGTGAAGAACTCAGGGCTTGCTTTAGTGCTTGGAAGGACTGATCGTGGGAAGAAGTCCAGATGAACAAGGTGTTCTTTTTTAACAACTCGGTCAACGGTTTTGCAATGACACCAAAATTGCGGACAAATTTTCTATAATACCTGGCTAAACCCAAAAAACTACGTAAATCTTTAACTGACTGAGGAGTACACCAATTGACCATAGCCGCTACTTTCTAAGGATCAGTGGTAACCCCTGCTGGAGTAATGACATGGCCGAGATATGCAATACTTTGCTTGGAGAACTCACATTTAGCAAGTTTGATCTTCTAGTCATGATCTTGAAGCTGCTGAAAGACCAACTGCAGGTGGTGAAGATGTTCCTCATAGGATGAACTGAATATCAGGATATCATCGAAGAAAACCAATACGAATTTCCAGAGAAAAGGAGCCAGAGTTGAATTCATGGCATCTTGAAATGTTCCAGGTGCTCCCATGAGGCCAAACGGCATGACTCTGAACTCAAACTGTCCAAAATGAGTTTGAAATACGGTTTTGAACTCCTCACCGGGCTTCAACTGAATCTGGTGAAAACCAGAGCGCAAATCGAGTTTAGAAAACCAAGAAGCTCCAGCCAACTCATCAAGAAGCTCATCAATTATGGGTATTGGATATTTGCCTTTAATGGTGATAGCATTCAGTTGCCGGTAATCGACATAGAACCTCCCTGTATTGTCCTTTTTCTGACCAACAGTACTGTAGAAGAGAATGGGCTGGTGCTCTTTTGAATAATACCTGAGGCCAACATTTCCTTGACTTGTTTCTCCACCTCATCCTTGATAGCTAGGGAGAAACGGTAAGGACGAGAATAGATCAGAGCTGCTCCAGGAACTAGGGGAATTGAATGATCACAATTGCAAGAAGGAGACAACTGATTTGGCGGATCAAACAACCCTAAGTAATCTTGGATCGGTTGCTGAACTTCGACAGGATAAGCAGGAGGATCAGAAAGCTACTGAGGATTAAGAGAACATAGCTGTAAGACTACTCTAGCTGTCAGATCCGGCAGAATACCCACTAAATGAATAGTATTGCCCTGATGTTGGAGCTGTATCCACTTCTAGCCCCAATGGACTTCCATTACACTATGGGCTTCCAGCCAATCAAGACCCAAGATCATGTCATAAGAGGATAATGGAAGAACCTTCAAATCTGAGGAAAACTGACAACCCTGGATAGACCAACTGGCATCAGGAATGTGTGAAGAACAAGTGATCACCTGCCCATTAGCTACCTGGACTTGCAAGGGAAGAGGCAACTCTTGCATAGTTGTACAGCCTGAAGCAATAACTGAGCTGATGAAAGTATGGGAACTACCCGAATCAAGCAGAATTTTAACATGTTGATCGCCAAGGATACCCCAAAAACACATGGTTCGCGGTTGAACCATTCCAGTTACCGCTGCCACTGATAAAGAGAGAAACAACTGCTCCGGCTCTGTTTCCTGAACTGAATCTGCAACTTCAATAGGAGTGGCTTCACAAAAAACATCCAGCAACTCTTGAACGACATGTAGTTGGACTGCAGCTGGGCATTGATGATCTCGACTCCATTTGCCACCACACCTCATACAGAGGCCTTGAGCACGCCGGGTCATGCGGAGTGCGGACCAGCGTTCATCCAAAGTAGGTCCACGCCCAGCGACCACAACTGGCTTCACCTCGGCGGCCGAAAGTGTAAGACGGGGAGGTGGTGGAGGTAGAGGAAGCGCCCGCGGAGCATACGGTCGGGGCCCCACCGGATGTTCCGAACGCCTGAAGTCCCTCTTCTTGGCAGGATCAACAACCTCCTCTTGTAATTTAGCAAGAATGCAAGCAGTATCTAGATTTTGGGGACGATGCAAAGCCACTGCAGCTCTAATATAATCTTTCAAACCATCAACAAATCTCATAGCATAGTAGAGAGGGTCTGTGGTACCACCATAAGCTGATAAATCATCTACGATAGCAGTGAATTGGTCTATGTACTCCTGAACAGAATTAGTTTGACGGATTTGGAAAAGTTGTCTAAACAAAAGCTCATGCTCATCCTGGCCAAAACGAGGATCAAGCGAGTAAAAGTAGGCCAATTAGCGGTTTGGAGCTGGGATTCAACAGAAGGGTACCAACGCTTAGCAGCGTGTGTGAAATGCATTTTAGCGACCCTAACCCACATGTGAGGATCAGTACCATATAGATCAAAGTAATCCTTGCATTGACTAAGCCAGTATTTGGGTTGGGATCCATCAAACTTAGGGAAATCAAATTTAGGAAGTTTGGGTGGCTGGAACGCATTATGCCCCACCCCGGTGGTACCGCTACGAACTCCGGGATCATCAGTAGACTGGAAAACAGATCTCGGGGACGGAGGAGTGGGGAATGGTGGCATACCCTTGACCGGGGAATGAATCAGGGTAGAAACTACCCCAAATCCACTCTCCCAGTGGTGATTGTCGACGCAGTGCCCATTGGGCAGATTTGTTGGAGCATTGATGAATGGACGCTCGACAGCTGACGGAACGGCGGCGAAAACGCCGACGTGGTAGCCGGTTGATCTAGGATCGCCCGCTCCCAGTTGCGAGAGATCTTCGACGCCTCCAACTTGGACTTCAAGATGTCGAGCTTCATGTCGTCAACGATGCCTTCAATCGACGGCCGCCACTCATCGAGCGACGCGGTGACCTTCTCCAGAGCCGCCATGCGCCCCTCCTGCGCCTGCTCCAAGTCACAGATCTGGCGAGAAAGGCGCGCATCCTGATCCGCTAAACGCGTATCCCACTTCTGGTCATGCTTGTTGAAACAACGATTGATCTCGTCGAGGATGATTTTGGTCTCCGGGTTCATGATCCCCAGTCGGTGCTATTGTCGGGTGAAGTGGTCGTGGGTTAAAGGTTGGGGACGATCCAGATCTACTGCAACCACAAGTCGATTCGAGCGGAGAAGGGAATTATGGCGACCAAATCCCTAGCAGCAGCTCACTGCTAGAAACGAGATCGAGCCAACCGGATCAATTGCTCAAATCAACCGGTGGAGTAAGAGCGGATCAATGAGGGAACCCAAAATCGGTGTCTCTGATACCAATTGTCAGCAGTAGGCAGGAAATAGAAGCAAATTGGGAAAAGGTTCAGACGAACAGAACAACAATCAGGCAGGAAGGATAGGCATGAAGGATGAGTGCTTGAGAGTTTAGAATCTGATTACAAAATTCCTGATGATCTCTCCTTCTCTCTGGTAGCATCTATATACAAGGCTTTTCGCCCGCAGGTGCTCGCAGGCACACTCACAACCACTTAGCGCCAGCTAGACGAACGTTGGGCCGGCGAGCGCGTGATCCAACCCGAGGTACTTGGGCCGCTTCTTCTGAAGTAGCTGCTGTAGATGGGCCGTTAACAATTTCATACAGGTAAAATTAATACTGCAGGATTTGCAAAAACGAAAAAAAAGACTGAAGCAGAGTTTCTGACGTTCCATGTGAGATGGGCATGGGCTGTCTGTCTCTTTCCTTTCAGCATCTCGGCTCGACACGAAGGCCCAAGTGCGGCGGAATCATTTTTCTTGGCTGCTTCTCTCCACCGCTGATCCGAGAAACCCTTGCCACCCGCTGTTTGTCCTCGGCGATGTAATCCTAGCTGGAGAAGCTCGGCCCTCCGTCTGCCGTCCACAGCTGTTCGACCTGCGCGTGCCTCATTGGCGAGTCCCGCCGGCTGTTGCAGCATTCGCGCCCCGGTCGCGTCCTGTTCGCGCAAGCGGCAGCGCATCTCGCCGCAGCAGGGCACAAGCGACTGTTGGTAGTACCTGGTAGGAGTCCATCCCCCTTCCTTCCTTCCTTCCTTCTGTCCGCCCCTTTGCCGCCGGCGATGCCGTCGACGTGAGGAGATCGAAGGGGACATCGCGAGATGGGAAGAATCGCAGAGGAATCTCCTCTGATTCGATTTCTGTTTTCTGAATAGCAATAGTTCCCTTGTCCGATACAACTCACGCTTAATACCCAGTGTGGCCGGTGGCCCACAGGTCATACAAACACATTACATAAGAATAGAAATACGCCTTCTCCAGCTAAGTATGCCTTTCCCTCCGTGGCCTTGCTCATCTTTAGGTCGTTGGCGCACCAGGTGTGACATCTCCCCCCGCTGAATTTCCTGCTTGACCCCAAGCAGGTGCTTGAGGGTATCTCTGGCAAAGCACGCTGTAGTCTTCCCAGGTTGCGGAGGCCTCCGGCAGTCCCGTCCAGCGAACGAGCACCTGTGGAATTGCAGTGTTACCTCGTTTCACCAGCCGGCGTTCGATGATCTTGTCAGGCAAGGCCGCTGCAGCTTCGATGTCTGTGGTCACTGGAAGCTCGGAGAAGACTGGACTGAAGTCTGTAACAAATGGTTTCAGTTGTGAAACATGAAAAACGTTGTGGATTTTACTGTCATCAGGTAGACTCAGCCGATATGCCACTCTTCCAATGCGTCCAGTTACTGTATATGGTCCGAAAAACTTGTATGCAAGCTTGGGATAAGGCCGGTTAGCCACAGAATTCTGAGTATAAGGTTGTAACTTCAGAAAAACTTGATCGCCCACCTGGAACTCAGTATCTGATCGGTGCCTATCAGCCATCAGTTTCATGTGGTTCTGTGTATTGGCAAGATGTTCTTTCAGTGACTGTAAATGCAATTCTCTGTTTTCCACCAGTTCAGCGATGGTAGGAGGAGTTGAAGGTTGTACCACTGGAGTAGCACCCACGTTGGGTTCATAGCCATACAAGGCTTTGAAGGGTGAACAACCGATTGATGTGTGGAAGGTGGAGTTGTACCACAGTTCTGCGAGAAAGAGCCATGAGGACCATGTCTTTGGTGAATCCTGGACTGCACAGCGAAGATACATCTCCAAACACTGATTGACCCGTTTTGGCCATCCGTTTATGGGTGGTATGCAGTGCTTAGCTTCAGTGTATAGCTTAAAAAGCTCCTTCCAGAATTGGCTGACAAATATAGTATCTCGGTCAGACACAATGGAATTGGGCAGGCCATGTAACTCTACCACATTGTCCATGAAGAGCTGAGCTATGGATGTAGCTGTTTAGGGATGCTTGACTGCCACAAAATGTGCAAACTTGGTTAACCGATCAACAATGACCATGATAACACTGTACCCTTGGGATTTGGGTAACCCCTCAATGAAGTCCATAGATAGATCCATCCAAACACCCTCTGGGATTGGGAGGGGCTGTAGTAGACCAGCTGGGGTTTGGTTAAGTTGTTTTGCTTGCTGGCAGGTAGCACACTGTTTGATATAATCTTCAACAGCCTGTTTCATGCCTTTCCAATAGAAGTGATTTTTGAGCCTTGAAGTGATTTTTGAGCCTTTGATAAGTTGCTTTTGTGCCAGAGTGTCCTCCAATTGCGCTGGAGTGAAAAGAGGCAATGAGTCTGGTCTGCAAAGCTGAGTTTTGGCCTATCCATTTGTTTTTATATCTGATCAGGCCATCATGCAAGCTGTACCCTGAAGCATTGGGACTGTGGATGGCCAATTGTTGCAACAGTTGTTGAGCTCTTGGATCAGTGACATAGGAGTTAAGCACTTCTTGCAGCCAATCAGGTTCACAACCGCAGATCCATAGAGCAAACCTCCCGGAGCCTGCCGGCGGCCACCCTGGCCACGGTGTCCTCCAGTTCGTAATGCCGCTGGCCACCCCGGCCGCGCCGTCCAGTCACAACTTCCCGCCGGCGGCCACCACAACCGGTGCCACGAGCTGCTTTGGCCGCGCCATCCACGCGCCTCATGGAGCCAGGGTCGTGCTCCCGCCGCTCTTGGGCGGACGAGGTGGAGGAGGAGGAGGCTGCGCGGAGTGACGCTAGATTTCGGCTGTTCGAGATGACCGGCAACTCATCACGGGGTTACCCGGGATGATATTCAAAGGACTTCGGCGTACGCAAAACTCGACGGTAACGCAAAGAGACGAATGATTTATACTGGTTCGGACCCTCTTGTCGAGTAATAGCCTTTACGTCCAGTCGGCGTGTAACCTTTTGCATTGAATTGATTGTATGATTGTTAGGGTTACAAGGGGGTGCGCCGTACCTCTCTTTATATAGGGGAGAGGGTAAGGGCACGTATCTAGTTCTAGTCGGTTACAAGAGAAGAGTTCTAGTCCTATTATAGAATCTAGCTTTCATAGTAAGTCGACTAAGTCAATCTGGAATAGCTTGAAGTCCACGCCACCTTGTCTCGCGTCCTTCAACAGATCGTGGGCCATCCCAGGGCCCATCCAGGTAGTACCCCCGTGGGAAACCCCTAGGACCCTGGCCCGTCAAGCCCCCAAGCGTGTCATGGTTGAACTCGGAAGCCTTCTTGTTCCTCCTGGTCTTGCCGAGTAGAAACAAACGTAGTCCGAGTGCTTTCGTGAGTGAAGCCATGAGGTGCTCTGTAAAGCCTCCTGGTGACGTGCATTTTTTAGAAAAGTGCACTCACTGAGTGTAGCCCCTGAGCCTCTTGTTGTTTGCAAAACAAAGAGTTAGAGGGTCTAAAAGAAAAAACATCCGTAGATGATATGTACCCTGCAGCCCCCGAGCCTGTGTCCGAGTACTTGTACTCTAGATAAGGATCTAAAAAGAATATACTCGAGGATGAGAGTGTTAGCAAAGATTATTGCCCTGTTTGCTTATACAGAAGTAGGTAAGACATGTCGAAGTTACATGCAAAGCTTTAGTACAGTTGGTCCAAAGATGCTCAGAATATTCGTGGGAATATGCCATCAAAGGTGCTACCGGGTGTACTATGACTTTCACATGTACTGGGAAAAGGCTATCTGTATACTGAAAAGGTGTAGTGGGACGCACTATACCCTTATAGTGTAGCACATAAACCTGTGTAGCAGTCAGTAGCTTGTCCATGTATTCCGCGTGAACCTGGTCCATAGACAACATCGAGACGCCTATAAAAACCCTCCTGACGAGCACTTGAACCTTAGTTGTAGAAGAAGCAAAGTGGCTCAGAGTTTGAAGCTTGAAAATATGGTGGTGAGCGAAGTAGACCAGCCCTCGGGAGTACTCGATTGGTATAACCAAGAGTTGTAGTGACTAGAAGAATTCTTGTGAGAGGGTTTAGAGGTAGGCTAAACCTATAGTTGTGCACAGTAGAGGAGTCTGGAACTACAACTAGAAGAAGTCTTGTGACGGCTAGTAGGGTGGCACATCCAGCAGTCCCATGTTAGTTCTTCTAGGGTGCCTATCAATGTCTGTTCATGAAGGGTCATATCCTAACCCGAATGTGTACAGATAGCGTCGGCTGGGTGGCAAGATGTGCGAGTAGCTCATCCTGCATACTAGCCTGCAGGCTTCCTCTTGCAGTAGCTATGCTCCCAAGGATAGTTGGCCAATAAATGTTCGTAGTCGGACAGTCTACCCAAGGTTCTAGGCTAGGACACACTACACTTCTGTTATCTACCCAGATGCATTATTCTTCTTCTCTTGGATCCAGGTGCATCAGGTACGAAAGTACCTACTGAGAAACACTTAGAGTATGAGTACTCTGTTTTATCCGGGTAGGTGTTGTCTTTGTTATTGACCGAAAAGATCTTGTATCCAATACTTGTTACTCTCTAAATAAATAGTCACTCATTATTCTGAGTGGTCTTGAATCTTGTAAAGTGTACAACTCTGTATCCATTGAACTATTGTTGAATAAAAAATATTTATCCGAGTACTGCGCTGTTAGTGCATATTGTTAAGCGATTGTCCGAGTACTGCATCAATCATCTGGGTACTTCACGATGTGAACATGTAGATAATGGTCGTAGCGTGGCCGGTACATGGAAAGAAGAAATCCAAAGGATAAGTCTGAACACATTGTGATGCGTTAGTAATCCTAAAAAGGCGTGCAGCCGTCGTATCAATCCGTGTGGCGTCATTAAAATGGTAGGGAAACCGAACTGTCGCACCCGTTGGTGTGATTATCGGGCCACATGATAGTGGGATTCTTGTATAAAAGGTAACCAACCCTGAGCGTCATCTTCCTCTATCATATTTCGCTTTCTGCTTAAGCCCCCATGCCTGCTATGAGCGTCGTCCACCTCAAACCCTAGATCTATAAAAAAGCACCGCTTGATGGGTAAGGGCAAGAACCCGAGCGCCGCCGCCAAGAAGTCTGCCTAGAAGAGGGCGCTAGAGGAACCGGAGATGGCCGCCGCCGCCCAGATCTAGCCGGCGCCAAGCACGAAGATGAAGCACCTCTAGAAACTCCGTGATCAGGGCTATTTGCCGGACCAGAAGCTTGGTGAATGGAAAGTGCCTAGAGAGCACCGTATTCCCAATCTTGAGCCGGGTGAGAATGTTCTCTTTGTGTCGTTCATCTAGCATGGGTTAGGATTACCTGCTTGTCCTTTTTTGCATGGGTTTTTGGATTACTACGGCATAACCCTGAATCATCTGAACCCTAACTCCATCCTACATCTTTCGATTTTTGTTCATCTCTGTGAAACTTTCCTTGGCATCCCCCATCTATCATTCTTTTCCGCTACTTTTTCAAACTAAAACCACACCCGAACGTAGCAAACCCAAGCATTTTGGGAGGTGTTGGTATTCAGTTCTGGGTGGGGAAGAAGAAAGAATATCTCCACTATACCATGGTAGATTCTGTGAAGAATTGGAGGGCCGAGTGGTTTTACGCGGAGAATATGTGGCCGCCGCTAGAGGTTCATAGTAACGCCGCACCGATGTCTAACGCCCGCTGGGAGAAGGAACCAATGAATGTGATGGAGCTTGAAGGAATTTGTCCATTCCTCAAGCAGCTCTCAGCCATGAAGGATCAAGGCCTGAATGGAGTTGAAGTAGTCGCCGGCTTTATCAGACGCCGAGTGTAGCCGCTTCAGGAGAGGGTACACTACGGCTTCGAGTACATCGGGCCAAAGGATCCAGCCTGAGTGACAACTGATGAATTGACAGTGGATGAAGTCCTAGAGAGGATTCAGGATATACTCTAGGCGGTATTAATAATACCGTACAATACCCTGAACTTGACCATCAAAATCCACCTGTTGCCGTAAGTACTCTGACCTTTGTGACTTTGTAGTGTCTTGATATTGTGGGGACTGACTCCTGTAAATTGATAACTGTTGATACAACATTTGGGGCGCAACTTCAATGACTTGCTTGCCCCGCCTCCGCGTGCCGACTTTGGAGGAACTGGTGGGAGTGGGGCAGCATCTGCCAGAGCAGATGGAGGGAGCGCCGCCTCCGCTGTCCCTGTGGAACAGGAAGCTGAGAGCGAATCTGAAGGGAGCCCAGACATCCTCATAGTCCAAGCAAACCCAAGGCTAGGCAGGGAGCCGCTGGCAGGAAATGGTCTGTGGAGGCCGATGTTGCCGTTGGGAGTGGGGCAGTGGCCAAGAGGCCTCGTCGAGCCTACACACACTAAGACCAGGTAAAAGATGTCTGAACTATCTTCATGTAGTCTAAATTTTACCTTGTGTTAAATCCAATTCTTGAACAACTACTGCACATGACGTTGTGGAGGAACAGCTGGAAGAAGAGGAGGAAGACACCTTGTTTTCTGTCAGATAGTAAGTATTCTTTCCAAGTAAAATTCTGTTACTAGATTCTAACATAGATATACTTGGTGACATTAAATTGCTCTTGGTAGGATGCTGCCACCAGACTTGTTGAGCACCCGAGTGCCAACTCAGGGTGACGGGATCGTGCTTGGACAGGATGCTAGCACAGCGAGTCATTAGGAGGACTCAGTACTGTCAGCATCAGTATTAAGCCTAGAGCTGGGTCGATCATTTAGTGGTATATCACTAGGAACGCCCACCCTAAAGAAGAGATCCAGTGCTAAGTAAGTGTCAAAGTTTCCTCTGTATGTTACGTCATTCCTAGGACATCACTTGACTGCTACTCATACCAGGGTGAAAAAGACACCAAGTACCCTGGCGCGGAGTGAAGAGCCCCGGGTTGAAGAGAACCCATGTACTGATGGTGACTGAGTAGAAAGGGGCTAGGCAAGGAGGCCTGTGTCTCCACCCAAGACCATTGAAACACCACGGGCGTAGGGTCCGACGTCCGCTGAAAGTGTGGCGGAGCAAGCTACGCAGCCGAGTACTACAGAGGGTGTGGAGGTGCCACAGCCACAGGTAGCAGTGCCTGTTGATGATGAAGCGCATCAGCCGCCGGGGCCGGAGCCTACAGAGGCTACTACAGATGAAGATGTGCGGAGGGTGAGGGCTGACCTAAGCATCGCTGCACCGAGTGCTCTTGCCCCATATGTGCCGACGACAAGCGCCCAACAAGCAGAGGAGGATGACGTCGTCCTAGTTACTAGACCGGGTACTCAGCTCTAGGCATATAGTCTAGAGTTTGCCGGGTTGATGAGGTTGTGGTCTAGGCTGATGAACCAAGCTTCTGTCTTCGATGGCCAGTTGAGGGTAAGTCTTGTACTTGGTTTCTTCTTATGTGTTGATGTTGTCTAGGTTCTCATCTCTGGAACAGTCATATACCTAGGACGCAGAGCTGAAGGCCTCCGTCGAGGTTCAGGAAGCCTTAACGGAGCTCACCAGGTTGAAGGAGGAGTAGGCCAAGAAGGAGGCCGAGTGGATGTCCACGCAAAAAAAGCATGAAGAGACTCTCTACATCCTCTGGGCTCAAATTGGTGAGGCTGAGCGCCAAAAGGCAGCCGCTAAAACTAGAAAGAATGACGCCTTTGATTCTTTGTTGAATATGACAGAGAAGGCTGAGCTCTTTGATACCAAGCTAAAAGGTAAGAGAACTATACGACTTCCCTACAGTTCCTGACATGTAGTACTTAGTGATCATGATGATGATCATGCATGGTCCTCTTTTACAGAAGAGCAGATCAGGACTCGACGGTTGGAAGGCGAGGTGAAGGAGCTGAATGAAGCCCTAAGAACCAAGCATAATCAAACCAAAGAGGTAACTGAGTGAGCGAGTAAAGAACTCGCTCAAGCTAAGCTAATAAAGCGAGGAGCTGATCATGATCTGATGCAGGCTCTGAAATTAGTGGACGACATGAAGGCCTAGCTGAAGAGGGCACAGTCAGAGCGGAACATGCTCTAGGAAGCTGTGAAGCCACTCGCCCTCCTATTTCGTAGGCTAGAAGACAGTGAAAAGAGGGGGGTGGATATAGTGAAAGAAATTCCCAACAACTTCGAGAGCTATGTACGTGGAGCCACCAAGGTATGCGTCTGGAATGTACTCGGTACGCTTCGAATGCTATACCTGGCCATGGATCTCCATCAGGTAGCCACAGACTATGATGATGAAGGACATCTTGCTGCCGTGGAAAGAGCTGATGAGGAACTCGATGGACTCGAACCACCATAACAAATGAATTAGACCTTCGGATGGAGAAGCCTGATGAATAGGCTGTGTAAGTTTGAAAAAACTTGTTAAGCATATGTGCTAGGTAGGCACGTTGTAAGAAATAATGTTCCTTTGCTTGTGTAGGCTATTAGTTTAATGACAAAACTTATCATGTGCGTTGCAAATGTGATGTGTCTTGTCAGGGTACTTAAACACCTAAGACGGCTTTTTGCATATAGTCAACTTGTTTAGACTTGGTAATTTTTTAAGTAAGACTGTAGTTTACTTAGGCTATAAATGTGTCTTGTGGAGTCCTTTAGAAAGGCGCGTAAGACTAAGTAGCCGAGTAAAAAGTGATCAACGTAGTCGCTATGATTAGAATCATGTTAGACTCTTTCGTCGACGTTAAGTGCTCGAAGTCACTTGTTCAAGAAACCCTTATAATGATTGTTTGCTGTTAGGATCCCGTCCCGTAGCCAACGAATCAAGTTACTTGTTTCTGGGGATCACCCTACCTAGGATGACATGCAATAGTTAAACTAAATTTTGGTAATTGGCTCCCGGCCAAGGAGATGTAAGCCATCCGAGTAGGAGGCGTATCTCGTATAATATAGCCCAATACTCAGTATACAAAATAAGAACTATGTGTCGAGTAAATTTATCATATTGAGAGATGTGTAGCTGCGTAATTAGTCCGCTGTATATCTCATATACGATGTAACAAAGGCTGCAACAAAGAGAGACAACTAGAATAGTTGTGTATCTTGCACAAAAGTAGAAAGACAGATTCATCTAGCGAAGAACATTGACTCTATATTTAACAAAGAATCTTAAGTACAGAAACTGAATTTACTTAAACGGGAAAACTACTTAATAATATTAAGCATAAAATCTTCGTAGTTGATCGATGTTCCATGAGTTAGGCACGGGATCGCCGTCTTCTGTGATTAACTCGAAGGAGCCTGGCCGAGTGACTTTAGAGACAATAAAGCGGCCTTCCCAGGGGCTGAGTAGCTTGTGTCGTCCTGAGGTATTCTGGATACGCTTGAGGACTAGATCTCTAACTTGAAAGGTATGGGGGCGCACGTTTTTGTCGTAGTGACGTTGTAGGCCTTGTAGGTACCTGGCAGACTTGAAGAGTGCGTTAAGCTTGATTTCTTCGGCACTGTCAATTTCTAGCCGCCGGGTTTCATCTGCTTCATCTTCATTGTATTGTTCAACCCTGGGAGAGTTCCATATCAAATCTACTGGCAAAATGGCTTCTGAGCCGTAAACTAGAAAAAGGGAGTACCCTACCGCTCTGCTTTGCTAAGTGCACAGTCCCCAAACTACCTTGGTTAACTCATAGATCCACTTGCTGCCATAGTCTTTAAGCTCGTCGAATAGCATGGGCTTTAGTCTAGCTAGAAGTAGCTCGTTCGCCCGCTCTACTTGGCCGTTCGCTAGAGGATGAGCTACGGAAGCATAGTCAATGTTGATGCCACAATTTTGAGCCCAACTTCTAAACTCGATAGCTATAAAAGGTGAGTCGAGTTCTGTGATGATCCGATTAGGCATACCGAACCGGTACATAATGTCTTGCATGAACTCGACTGTCTTTGTAGCGTTGAACTTGACGAGTGGCTTGTACTCTATCCACTTAGTGACTTTGTCAATAGCCACATAGATGTACTTGAAACCACCCGATGCTCGTTTCAGAGGTCCAACCATGTCAAATCCCTAGCACGAAAAAGGCCATGATGGAGGGATGCAGATAAGGTTATGAGCTGGGACGTGAGCTTGCTTAGCGAAGAACTGACAACCCTTGTAGTGTTGCACTAACTCTTTTGCGTCTTTCAGTGTTGTAGGCCAATAATACCCGAATCTGAAAGCCTTGTCGACTAAGGTCCTGGAGGTCGCGTGGTTGCCACAACACCCGGAGTGAATTTCCTCTAAGATTTTCTGCCCTTCTTTAGGTGTAATGCATTTGAGGAGAACACCAGATGATGCGCCCCATCGGTAGAGCTTGTCACCAACTAAGACGTAATTCTTGCTTCTACGCGTGATCTGCTCTGCTTCTACCTTGTCGTCGGGCAACTTATGGTCTCGGATGTAATCAATAAATACTTGCGTCCATGTCGGGTTGACCACTAGTACCTAGACATCAGGAGTTGGAGTACCGGTAGATATGGAGGCTTCTTGTTTGATTGAAGGGACTTGGAGTTCCTGAACAAACACATCAGGGGGTACCTGGGCTCTATCTGATCCCAATTTGGCTAAAACATCACCCGCAACATTGAGATATCGCATAACATGTAGGATTTCTAGACCTTGGAAGTGTTTCTCAAGTTTGCGGACTTCTACGTAGTAAGCATCCATGGTCTCCTTGGTGTAGTCCCAATCCTTGTTGACCTAGTTGATGACCACCAAGGAGTCGCCATAGATGAGCAAACGCTTGATGCCGAGTGAGACTGCTACTCGGAGGCCGTGAAGGAGGGCCTCGTACTCAGCTTCATTGTTGGTAGCAAGCCAAAGTATTTGTAGGACATATTTAAGCTGCTTTCCATCTAGAGATATGAAGAGAACACCAGCGCAAACGCCTCCTAGCTTGAGGGAACCATCGAAATACATCTTCCAATGGTTGAGGATAACTGTTGGAGTAGGCTGCTAGGCTTTGGTCCATTCGGCTATGAAATCAGCCAAGACTTGAGATTTGATAGCTTTACGAGAGATGAACTCGATGTTCTGAGCTCTGAGTTTGATTGACCACTTGGATATGCGTCCTGTTGTATCCTGATTGCGTAGGACGTCGCCAAGTGAGAAGTCGGATAACACTGTTACCTTGTGTTCGTCAAAGTAGTGGCGTAGCTTGCGTGAAGTGATCAAGAGGGCATAGAGGAGTTTTTGCACATGTGGGTACTTGGCCTTGGATTCTGATAGCACCTCGCTAATATAATAGACAAGTCATTGTAGCATATATGCGTGCCCTTCTTTAGCCCACTCCACGACTATTGTTGTACTGACTACCATAGTAGTAGCTGCAATGTAGAGTAGGAGTGGTTTGTGCTTCTCGGGTGGAGTAAGTATTGGAGAGGTGGATAGGTACTCTTTGAGCTTCTGGAAGGCTTCGTCAGCTTTAGCTGTCCACTCGAACTTGCCTGACTTTTTCAACAACTTGAAGAAAGGCAAACCTTTCTCCCCGAGTCATGAGATGAAACGATTGAGGGTAGCCATGCACCCTGTCAGTTTCTGAACATCTTTGACGCAGTGAGGTCAAGTCATCTGAGTGATTACTTGAATCTATTTCGTACTAGTTTCGATACCCCAATGGCTCACGAGGAAACCCAATAGCTATCCGGAAGGAACTCCAAACACACACTTTGTTGGGTTAAGCTTCCACTTGTACTCACGAAGACTATCAAAGGTTTGCATCAAGTCTGTGATTAGACTAGAAGGGTCCTTGGTCTTGACAACGACATCATCCATGTAGGCTTCTACATTATGACCGATCTGTTCGCTTAGGCACGCCTGGATAGCCCACTGATAGGTTGTACCGACATTTTTTAACCCGAAGGACATGGTCGTGTAACAGTAGGCACCAAACAGAGTGATGAAGGATGTCTTGCTCGGATCTTCTTTACGGAGGGCAATATGATGGTAACCCGAGTAGCAATCAAGGAAGGATAAAAGAGCCGACCCAGCTGTAGAGTCTACAATATGATCAATACGAGGTAAGCCAAAGGGATCCTTCGGGCAATGTTTGTTGAGATTTGTGTAGTCGACGCACATGCACCACTCTTTCGAGTTCTTCTTCTAGACGAGTACAAGATTAGCTAGCCAATTAGGGTGAAGGATTTCCCTAATGAATCCGGCTACCAATAGCTTGATGATTTCCTTCTTGATTATTACTTTCTTATCTGGTGAGAACCATCATAAACGTTGCTTGACTGGCTTTGAGCCGGGGTTTAAATCCAATTTGTGCTCAGCAAACTCTCTCGGAACACCCGACATAGCAGTCGGCTTACATGCAAAGATATCCTTGTTTTCCCTTAGAAAGTTGGTGAGAGCAAGTTCCTATTCTTTGGAAAGGTGGGCGCTGATGATAGCCGTCTTAGAGGGATCACCAGTACCCAGATCAATCTCAATGGTATCTGTCTTAGAGGGTGGTGCAATAATTCCTGCCTTCTTAGTCAGAATATCCATGTCTTCCGACTTAGTCTGCTGTGCAATGTTGGCAAACTCCTGTGCTTCATAGGCTTGCTTCGTTCTGGCTGCAATCTAGACAGCTTCCATGTCACAGTCATATGAGCGCTTGAGGTCGCCTCGGAAGGAGAGTACACCATTGGGACCCGGCATCATGAGCAAGAGGTACGGGTAATGTGGTACGGCCATGAACTTGGCCAAAGCAGGTCGACCGAAGATAGCATGGTATGATGATTCGAAATCAGCCACCTCGAACTTGATGAATTCCGTTCGAAAATTGTTTGGGTTGCCAAACATTACCAGAAGTGTGATCTGTCCAACTGGTATGGCAGCCTTGCCGGGTACTGTCCCGTAGAAAGGGACGTCAGTGGGGGTGAGTAGGCTGGTAAAGTCCAGGTCTATCTTCTTCAGCGTATCTGCAAATATTATATTCAATCCCGTAGAAAGGGACGTCAGTGGGACTATCATGCCGGCTATTGTTAGACCCAAGATGAGTGGATAGTCGCCGGCGTTAGTCACACTAGTGAATTAATCTTTTCTGGAAAACTGGATCGGGTACTCAAACAAATTAAGGTATTTTAGTGTTGAGGGCTCTCCTGCCATGATGTCCCAAAAAGCCAACTTTCCTGAGCACTTGTTTGATGAAGTCGGTAGCCCTGCAAAGATTACTGTGATCTGGCCCTTAGACTGTTGGTAGCCAGGGGTCAGCGTTGTCGTCTCTATCTTTGTTGTTATCAGCTTTACCCTTGCCCTTGTTGCTTTTGTCATAGAAACCCAGTTCTTGGACTTGTCTGCACTCGGCCGCTTTGTGCTTGGCGTTCTTGTGGAAAGGGCACGGTAAATTCTTGAGGTCTTTTAACTTCTTGTTATTTTTATTAGACTTCTTTGACCTATCCATGAAAGCAAGAGTGTTGTCGGGTCCTCTCTTTCTACCGAATTGTCCACCCTGATTGCTTCTGGGGTCGTAACCTTTGTCTTGTTGGCCGCGTGGGAATCGTTCGCGAGTACGCTCTTCAGATGTAATCATCTTCTGTACTATACGCTTAAATTCCTCGGTGGTCTCTGGATTATCATCGTAGAATTTTTTAAACTGCCACTTGTATTTGATCCTGTTGGCGAAGTGATCTATCCCCTCCCTGTCTGTGATATCATAGACTTGGGCTCATAACTCAGCAAAGCGGCGATAATATTGCTGGAAGGTTTCATCTGGTTTCTGCTTGTAAGTTCTAAGCTCGTTCCGAGTACTTGGGTGGGTGAGGACGTCGCAAAATTTTTCACAGAATTTGCGCTGAAGCTGTCCCCAAGTATCGATGGAGTTGGCTCGTAGTTTATCAAACCAGGCGAGAGGCACAGTGTCGAGTGCCATGGGAAAATATAACACTTTGATGTCATCATCACCGCCTGCCAACTCGATGGACTGAGAATAGATACGCAACCATTGGTTGGGTTCTATCTTTCCGTCGTACTTGGTATGGTTGGATGGCTTGAATTTGTAGGGAAGCCGGACAGAGAGTAGTCTGTTAGAGAAATATGGGAACCTGTCCGGTGAGATGTTAGCCTCTCTATACTCGGACTCGCCTCTACCTTTCCTATTATTGTACTGGTGCCCATGATAGGCTGACAGTGTGGCACCCTGATTCCTATTCTGGTTACCCTGCGGCCCTAGACAGGAGTGGGCTGGTACTCGCTGTTCTCCTCCTTGGTTACCCTATGGTCTCAGACGAGAGTGGGCTGGTGCCCGTGCCTCTGGTCCTCGGGAAGGGTTAGCTTGGGATGTCACTTTTGCATCCTGCATCTAAAGGGTTGTGGATTCTAGAATGACTTTGAGTCATTGCTGATTTGGAGTAGGGTTTTCTATGGCCGCCATCTCTTCTACCAGGGGATAGACGTTGGCGTAGGGCATAGTAAAGACCATGTGGCCAGCTACTTCCATGAACTCAGGTTCAAGGTTGCGTGATGCAGAGGCTCTAGCGGCATCATGGTCTTGGCACTGTCGTTCTGCTTCTTCATCCCATAGACGTTCATATGCTGCCTCTACAGCCAAGCGTCGTCGTTCAACGTCTCGACAAGCCGACTGGTACCACTGCCACTCTTCTTTGGGGTGTTGGGCACGGTTGCACCAAGCCTGTTGAGCGTTGTTCTTCTTTTCCCTAGCTGTCTTCTGCTCATTCGTCTCTCCGTTGGGTGGCACAGTGTCTGGGGAGATGTCGGACAAGGCTTCATCTCCATCTTGGATATCTGGTGGGTTAGGCATAGGGATCTGAGGTGGTTGTCCAGCCATAAAGACTTCTCTGGAGTGCCTCATGGCCGAGTGAGTTCTAGATTATGTAGTCGTCGCAATGTCCAAGATCTCTATAGAACCGTGATCATTCTTGTCCGCTGGAAGAGTTCTGTCGTCCTGATAAGGCAAGAGTTCCACCATGCCGACTAGACGAGATAGATCTGTTAAAGAAGTGTCAGGTCGAGCACCCGATCAGAGGACGATGCCTCCTTTGGGTGTGATGGATAGAACCAAACCTCTCTGGGCACCCGTAAGAGGGATCTCTTGCTCATCCTGCACGAGGTAGCTGATCATATCTTGATAGGTTGAAGCTGAGTTCTTGAGTCCGAGTGGAAAACGAACTGGGTCTTCGTGTTGGACTTCAGATTGGATCTCTAGCCCGAACAAAGGTGACATGTCCGAGCGGGAGTCGTGGTTGATGGTGACCTCCTGAGTGTGAGTTGGATCAGAGATTGAGAGGTACAAAAATTTCTCGACGAGTTGATCCAGCGTGGTCGTCGAGACGTCTGGTGAAGCTTGAGGCACTGGGATCTCCATGAGACAACTTTGAAGCTTGCCGTTGTCGTCTGCCTTGCAGATCCAGGAGCCGAAGATGAAGGTGATACCCACCGAGAAAATCATGTCGTCGAGGTCCGCCGAGCTCTCGATCGTGAAGTCGCCGAAAGCCCCTACCTGGCACGCCAACTGTCGGTGTTTGATGACTGGCAACATGTCACGAGGTTACCCGGGATGATGTTTAAAGGGCTTCGGCGTATGCAGAACTCGACGGTAACGCAAAGAGACAATTGATTTATACTGGTCTGGACCCTCTTATCGAGTAATAGCCTTTACGTCCAATCGACGTATAACCTTTTGCATTGGATTGATTGTATAATTGTTTGGGTTACAAGGGTTGCGCCATACCTCTCTTTATATAGGGGAGAGGGTAAGGGCACTGTATCTAGTCCTAGTCGGTTATAAGAGAAGAGTCCTAGTCCTATTACAGAATTCAGCTTTCATAGTAAGCCGACTAAGTCGATCTGAAATAGCTTAAAGTCCACGCCACCTTGTCTCACGTCCTTCAATAGATCATGGGCCATCCCAGGGCCTATCCAGGTAGTATCTCCGTGGGGAACCCCTAGGACCCTGGTCCATCAGCCAGGTTGCGCTTCACCGACTCTGAGGCTTCGTTTGGTGACTCTGAAGCGCCGTCGTCGTTTGGCCACGGGAAGGCTGCCATACCGCCATCGTGGCAGCGTCGTCGCAGGCGTCGCCGTCCCCGTCGTGGGGGGTTCATGGCCGATGCCCATCGGCGCCTGCCAGGAACCCACCACCAGCACCGCAGCGTCTTGCCTCCGTTGTGGTTCACCCGCCCTGCATGTCGGTCGAGCCAGACACTGAGGGTTTCCATCCAATGCAGTGCCGGAGGCACTAGCGGTGTGTTGCGGTGCCTCCGCGGCCGGTGCCTTCCAACTTGATCGGCAAGTGCTTCAACTGCCTTGCTGGTGACCACGTGCACGCCAAATGCACATTCCCCTCCAGGTGTTTCAATTGTAAGGAGGAGGGCCATCAGGAGCGCGACTGCCCCAGGCCTTCGGCTCCCGGTCGCTGGGGGGAAGCGGGGACACTCCCCCGATGGGCCCATGCGTGGGCAGCGGGCCGCTCGGCGGCGTCGCTCGTCGCCTTCTCGAGGATCTCCGGCGGACACGGACTCCGCATGGTCCGTCTCCACCGACCGTGCCACCAGTGTGCGACCCCCAATCGGCGGAGATCGTGGCCGAGTCTGCGCCGGAGGTAGAACCTGTCGTCGAGCCTGTGGGCGTGGGCCGCTCGGTGGCAACGGGTACTGGGCTGCACGTCAACATTCTGGCTGCGACGGGTGGGTTCGGTGCTGTGGATGCGGACATCCTACAACAGGCGCGCTCCCGTGGCTACCCCGCTCACTCCTGCGGCGAGCCGTGGAGCCGCCAGCGTCACCGAGGATGCGGGCGCGGACTCCTCTGCTCGGGTTGGTCGTCATCCCTCGGACCCCAGCCCTGCAGGCGGCTGAGGACGCTTTGTCGCTGGCGCTGTGGGCTGTGGCCCTGGTCATCGGCACGAGGCCAGCACCCAGCAGTGACCCCAGCAATGGTGCTTCATCATCTTCAGCACCACTTCGGCATTGCCGGCGACTTGGTGACGGTGTGTCGTACCCGGCCGGATGACTTCATTATTCGATTCCGGCGGCAGGAGGACCTAGAACTCGTGCTTGCCACCCCACTGCCGGAGGGTGCTCCGTTCGTGCTCCGGTGGCGGCGTTGGAGCCGTCTCATCATGGGGTCCTCGGGTGCGTTCAGGTTCCGAGTCCTAGTCGGCATGAAGGGCATCCCCTCCCACGCACGCTCGTCGGAGGTGGCGCAGGCCATTCTTGGCTCGGCGGGGGCTAAGGCCGAGCTCGCTGACCCTGAGGCTCTGGATGACCCGGACAACGAGCGCGAGTTGTTCATCACGGCGTGGTGCGCCCACCCCGACGAGATGATTATGGTGGTGCCGGAGCCGGAGGATGAGCACGACGGCGGATCGCCGCTGTACCCGGACGGCCTACCGGCGCTGAGGTATCTGGTCCGCCTGAGGATTGTGGAGTTCCAGGATTGGCACACTCCTCCGCCATCTTTCGACGACGACTACGGCGTCGGAGACGAGGAAGACAGTGACGATAGCAACTACAACGGCTGGCATCCTGGCTTCGGCGGCGGTGCGCGGCCGCGGATGACTTGTTTCGCCGGTCCCACGGAGCCGCGCCTTGGTCGCGGTTCCGGTCCAACCTTCAGGGCGCAGGAGTCGAGGCAGGTCGTCCGGGTGGGAGACTTCTGTTGCCCAGTCATGTCGCGGCGTGGCGCCATGCCCTGCGGCACGGCTGGCAGCGGAATTCGTGTCACGCGGGGGACGCGTGTCGAGGCGCCCGTGGAGGCCCAGCTTGACTTCGCGCCCATGTGCGTGAGCTCACCCTCTTCTGTCAAACGGTCAGGGGCGACCCAATGCTCGTCGAAGCAACCCTCTGCACGCCGCGTCAGGAGGCTGGCGCCTGCGACACGCCGCGCTCCGCGTGGCGGCCGTTCTTCGCGCACACCTCGTCACGGGTTGGTGGGGTCCGCCCTAGAAGCAGATTTCGAGCTCTTGAAAGGCTGCGCGCTCCGGTTGCGCCTCTGGGCCGACTGATGGGCCTGACGTGCTGTTCGGATGCGCCTTCAACATGGCCCATACCGACACGCCCATCTCGGAGCTGTTCATGGCGGTGGACCTGTGCTTGTCTGGGCATGAGGGTTGCGACTCGGGCCTCAGCTCGCCGAGGCCGGCAACAGCCCAAGAAACGGGCGCGGTCGTGGAGGACTTCGCTGCTGATGAGTGATGAGAGCCCAGTGCCTCAGCTGGGCCACAACCAGGAGGACGAGTTCACTCTCACGACCGAGCGGGAGACCAAAGAGGACTTCATCCTCGCTTTCAAGAAGCCTTTGCCCGCGCCCATTGTTCTCTCACCGCCCCCCTCCGGGTCACCAGGGCAGCCAGTGCGTGGACGAGGGAACTGGAGGACTCCGAGCTCGTCCCCAAGCGAAGCGCGAGATTGGCTGCCAAGAGCCAGCACAGAGAGCTCAAGCCAGGAAGGTAATGATGAAACGCCTTGGGGTGGAGGTTGAAACGCAGCTGCCTGACGAGGCCTCCTTCGAGGAGTTCCGGACCGCCTAAGCCCTTCCGCTCTCGCCATCAACAAGGGATGCCATGCAGGTGCTCTTCCCGGGCAGGAAGCAGCGGGCCGCCAGGTCCGTTCGCGACGCCTAAGTGTGCACGCCGTTGTCGCCATAGTCTGTTCCCTATGTTAGGCAATAACATTTTCATTTGGAACGCACGAGGCCTTAACTCGCGCGCTCGTAGAGATGTCGTGGGTTCTCGCCGGCTTTAAGACGCTGGCTGATGTTTGCCCCCTTTGGTCGCGCAGCACGGTGTTTATGTAATTAGCTACTCTAGGGCCTTGTTTAGATCCATCAAAATTCTAAGTTTTTTCACTTTCTCTTTATCACATCAATTTTTAGACACATGTATGGAACATTAAATGTAGGTAAAAAAAATAATTAATTGTACAGTTTAGTGGTAAATCACGAGACGAATATTTTGAGCCTAGTTAGTTTATGATCGGACAAAATTTGTCAAATACAAACGAAACATGTTACAGTATTCGGATTGCAAAAATTTGCAATCTAAACTGGCATAGAATCCAGTAGATAGGTGCTTTGGTTGCGCGGACCATCGACGGTTCCTCGCCTTCGTGTAAGCGCTTTTGTGTCTTCGAATTTTTTTCTATTAATGAAAAACCGGTGAACGGCCCGATCGCGAAAAAAAACTACCGCCGATCCGAGAAACCCTCGCCGCCCGCTGTTCGTCCTCGGCGATGTAAGCCTAGCTAGAGAAGATCGGCCCTCCGCCCCTCCTCTACCGTCCACAGCTGTTCTACCTGCGCGCTGCCTCATTGGCGAATCCCGCCGGCTGCTACAGCATTCGCGCCCCGGCCGCGTCCTGTTCGCGCAAGCGGCGGCGCATCTCGCCGCAGCAGGGCACGAGGGACTGTTGGTAACCCCTGGTAGGAGTCCGTCCTTCCTTCCTTCCTTCCTATTGCCTCACTTCTAGATTGTCTGAGTGCATGCCATTAGATTTGGTATATGTCACCCTGGTCCCTGTCCCCTTTTCCGAATAATTTAACTACAGTAGCTTGGTGTGGCCGTGTGGGGTTTTGCTTCATTAGAACTGGAACTTCGTCATTTTTTTGGGGATATAATATCTCATAGGTCGATATTGTTTTTGAATATTGTACTGCAACTGCAATTACTAGACACGAGTTCAGTACTTCAGTTGGCTTTCCCCACCCTGAAGCATAGAGATTTTGAAGGATTCAGTCAATTCAGGCAATTCCTTAGCAATATGTCATACTTTAGTCTGGCTCATTGTCTTTGTAGAAAAAACAATCATCATTTCTGTTAGTAAATGAGATTGCCCAAGAGGAACTAGGTATCCTTTTATCAAAAGAAGAACAAAACAGAATGCACCAATTCACAGCTAGGGAAGCGTAGTGTCCACCCACATATCCCACTGATCAAGATATGCTCAGTCCATATCACATTAAAGGATTGTGTACCATTTCATTAAGAAATAAGCCAATACTAGGGAAGGGGAGGGGAGGGGAGGGGAGGTGTTGTTAGAGAAACCCCCAAAGGGTATACACCCAAGATTCATGGTCACAATACACACCCTAAAAAAACTATCACACACCCAAAAAAAACTATCACAAGGATAGCACCAGAAGCAAACCTGCTAAAGCATGCAACCAGACAACTATAAACCAAGACCACTAGCCTAATGGAGCACCTGGTAAGTAACTCCTGGAGGCCTTTTGCTCCAGCAGCGCACCAAAGAATGCTCTCATCTGTGACTGTTTGCTGCACCATTGAGATACTTGGATTTGCATTATTGAAGACAGTTGTTCTGATGCTTCTAAATTTCCAAAGCCACAAGAATATTGAGTGAAGCCCATTCCTGACCTCCTTAGATACCTTCTTAACTGCCCTGTACCACCAGCAAGGTTGGGGGTGTGATGGCAATGAGGCCCAACCGCTGGCAAATTATCAACCAAACCTGTCAAGCAAACACAGGAGATCAACAGGTACTGAATTGATTCTTCGTCCTTGCCACAAAGAGGCCAGTCTGCCGGATGAGGGAGTCTTCTTTTCTTTTTAGGGTGTTTGATTGACTGTTTGGCTAGAGGAATGAGGTGATCCATCACCTTCTCATTGCATCCATGTTTCGTTTGAGGAATGGAACAGATTGATCCATCACCTCCTCATTCCTCACACGCACATGATTATATAAGAATGACAGAGTGTTCCATCCCACCAAATTCATGGTATGAACTATGATGGACCATTCCATCTAGGGTGAGTTCATCCATCAAGGCAAACACCCTTATGTCTTAATGCAGGAATAGTTTCAGCGGTACTTATTTGCTTGATTGTGAACTACACTTAATATCACTGCACATGCCAGTACACATGATTAATTTTTCTGTTTACGTTGTGAACCCTGAACCATGTTTCATTTCTTGCTAGGCTTGGGATCTTTTGTGATGAAGACCACACAATCTTCATCGTGGCCAGACCTGCAGCCAGAACTCCTTGGACTTGTCCTCAAGCGGCTGCCCATCCTGGCTGACCGTGTTCGACTGAGAGCAGTCTGCTGGCCATGGCGCTCCAATGCTCGCCTGCAAGCACTGCCCCCTCCGAACCCATGCCTCATCCTTCTTGATGGAAGCTTCCTGAGTATCCCAGGTGGTGAAATTATCGGAATGCCTAAACAATATGATGGTTGCTCCTATGGTTTCATTGACAACTGGTTGTTCCTTGTGAAAAGTGATGGTGGATGCTCACTGGTGAACCCTTTTTCCAAGGCCACGGTGGATCTTCCTAAGATAGCCATGGACATAGATCCATTTAATAAATACTCATACTCATACTCGACATTCAATCCATGTCGGTATAAGCTTGTTGTTTCCTCACCCCTGGACTCATCACCAGATTCCCCTGTCACTGTGCTGATCTTGGATGATGGTGGTAACGCTACAATTGGTGTTTGTCAACCACCAATTGCCTTTGACTTCTCTAGAGGAAACTTCCTAGATCCATTTCAGCGGCTCTTTGATGTTACATTTTTTGATGGGAAGTTTTATGGTCTTGATTTTGGTCTCTTAACATTTGAGATTAGTTATGGCCTTGGTAGTAAACCAAAGATTTCATCCATAGAAAATGTAATTAACTCTATGGATAACATACCTGACCTGCCCAAGCCCCTGTCAGACAAGGAACGTATGGTCACCAAATATCTAGTTGAATGCTGTGGTAGACTGTTGATGGTGACACGATGGCTTGAGATTCCCCGGAGGCTTTTAGCAGCAAGCAATTACTTTGAGCATGTTCGCACTACTTCATTTGAGATCTTTGAGGCAGATTTGAGCACCAACCCCAACCAATGGAGACGCATCAAAAATTTGGGTGGCCAAGCACTCTTTGTTGGTAGGCGTTGCTCCAAGTCTTTCCCTGCTGGAGAAGGCAATGGAATTCAAGAGGATTGCATATATTTCATGTGTGACTATCCTTGGCCAGATCACCCTGAAGATCCTCTTGGTGACTCTGGTGTGTACAACATTGCAAATGGGATGATTACACCTTTGTTGTCAGAGACTGCAACAGTTCCTCGCCATCAGCGTGGCCAGTGGACTCTGACATGGTATTTCCCTGTTGATGCTGTGTGATGGACTCAGCCTATCTTGCTTAGTGCCTTGGGATTAAAGCTAGCTGAAGCTGTTTTCTTGTGAGAGAAAAATACTGTAGATTCTAGCTGATAAGTTCAAGCGAACAGCCCCTGTTGTTTTGTTACGGGTGCCTTAAGAGATCTGTTTTTCGTACCGTATTTAGGAGTATGTATTAAATCTACTCTCCAAGACTAGTATTATCCACATACGCATATTTTAATCTAGACATGCATTTGTGCAAAGTTGTTTCGTTAATGTTTATTTATGCCCATCCTGTAGCAAGGAGTATATGCTTCACCTGGATGTTGAGTGGAGCTCTGTTTGTCCTGTCTTTGTTTTTAGAAGCAACTTGTTTTGGTTCATGACCTATCTAATTTGTGGTGACAATATGATGTCCTGTTCTGCATCCTGCTGCAGATTTTACATATGAATCAGATTACTGTTTCATCATCAATCAGATACTGGATGACTCTGTTTTCCTGATGAAACAGTACGACTGGTAAATGAAGTTGCAGTAACATTATCAGTAACCGTAGCCGTCTGGTACTCGCCCTTGCTTTCCGACGATAGATTGCATTCTCACAAATTATTTGCTCCTTATTCTTTTGGAAAACAGTCTTTCATGGCATTTGCCCTTGCTCCTTATTAAGTTGCAGTATCTCGGTCCCATTTGTTGTAGCTACAGCATGAAACACGAGTTTTATCTCGAATTCCGGTGGAATTTTTGCATATTTCTTCTGAGATGGAAACTGAATGGATTTCTGATGCTACAAGTGAAACGCAAACTGAACAAGCATGGGCCACTCGTTCTGATGAACTGGGCCGTAACATTTCAAATTTTAACGGCCCAGCCCAACGTTTCCCTTCACTCCCCTCTGTCTCCCACGGTCCCACCGGGCCACCGACGATCTGAAAGCCCTCGCCGTCGCTTGCCCGCTGCGCATGCTCGCCCTCGGCGAGTCCGGCGATGTAAAACCTCGCCGGGGAAACCGGGAAAGCCATCCGAATCTCCGATCCGCCACCCGTCTCTACCTCCAAAGACGACCCCCGTCTACCTGCGGCGTGCCTCCTTTGAAGAATCCCTCTCGGCGGTTGTGCAGCCAGGCAAGGCAACCCAGGGTATGCGCGAGTCGGTTCCCTGCCTCCTCGCTTCTCTGACCGGCCGCCATTGGTCGTAAGTCCCCCGCCCCTATCCCCTGATATTCGTGTCCTTCTGAGGTGGTCTGATTAATTTGGTATGCGGGTTTGATTGACATACAGACCATCTCATCTGCATGACAACACTGTTCGTTCTATCTGGATTGTTTTTTCTAATGAAAATGAGAATTCAAATCGGTGGATATTATGTGCTGATATTAGCCATAGTTTATGATTGCTAGGTGGCCAGCCCTTTACTCGTTAAATCACTCACTAGAACGTAGGAATTTCGATGGAAGTCTGCAGATTCTTCAGGAAATAGTAGAAATCCTGGAAGGATTTTTTGCCTTCTTGCACTAGTTATAATCAACATATCTGGAAAGTAAAATGAGAATTCCTAAGAACTATATACTACTAGGTCCATTTTTCTTTAAGAACTATATATTACTAGGTCCATTTTTATTTAGTCTTGTGCCATAATTCTATATATTCAGGTTGGTTGCAGTTGCCTTCTCAAATTCCATGTGTTACTTTATGCTGCTGCTTTTGTCACCAGGAGTTTACGGATGGTTATTTTTGTTGTTTACTGTTAACTTTAAGCTTGAACCGTGACCAGTGGCTCATGTTGGGTTTCAACTCTAGCCTACCTCAACTTGCTTGGAACTAAAAGGTTTTGTTGTTGTTGTTACTATTAACTTTAACTTTGTTATAATAACCTGAAAACTAAAACAGAGATAACATGTACAAAGATTTTGAAACCCCCATCCCAAAGTACAAACTTGTAGCTGCCTATCTATATCTATATACTATAAAAGAGTCAATACAAGTGTTCGAACAAGGATGCGTGTTTTCATAGTTATGTTTATTGTTTACTGTTAACTTAGCTAAAACTCTGAATCCTCGGTCACTTCTTGTTATTTGTGCAGTCTTCTTGCATGATGATGGGCACACGATCTTCACCTTGGCCAGACCTTCAGCCGGAGCTTCTGGGTCTGGTCCTTAAGAGGCTCCCCTCCTTTGCTGATCGTGTTCGACTAAGAGCAGTCTGCCGCACATGACGCTGCAATGCTCGACTTGAGCCCCTGCCCCCACCGCTCCCCTGGGTGGCCTTATTTGATGGGACCTTCCTCAGCATTCCAAGTGGTGAAATTCACCGTGTGCTTCTTGCCATGGTTCTGTGGACAACTGGTTCTTCCTCATGCACAATAATGGTCGGTGCTCATTGATGAACTCTTTCTCCAAGGCTAAGTTAGAGCTTCCTAACCTGACCACTATTTGGCATCATGAGATGAGGACCATGAGGTATAGGTATGCCTACTCTAGAAATTCATTTCTCTATAAGTTGGCGGTGCCCTCGTCCGTGACCTTGACACCAGATTCGCTTTTTGCTGTGTTTACCACGGACAGCTATTTTCATGGTACAATTTCTATTTGCCAGCCCCCAATTGCCACCGACACAGTCAGCAACAAAGATATTGAGAGCATCGTTGATATTGTGTTCTTTGATGGAAAGCTGTATGCTCTCAATATGTATGCAAATCTATTTGTCTCGGAGATTGGCGAGGGCCACAAAGGCAAGCCAAAAATATCAGCCACCAGATGTATAGTTGACTCCATTGAGGCTTCAAGGAGATGTACCTACGACGAGAGGTGCACATATGTAAACTTCAATTATCTGGTTGAATCTGATGGTAAGCTGTTGCATGTGAGGAGGGATGTCACAATATTGGTCCCCATAACAGATGAGCATGTGGTGCGTGCACGTACTGTTTGGTTTGATGTCTTTGAGGCAGACTTGACTGCAGATTCTTGCCGTAAGTGGAAGACAGTCAAGACATTGGGAGGCCAAGCACTCTTTGTTGGCAGATGCTCCAAGTCCTTCCCTGCTACAGACTGTTGGGTTCAGGAGGACTGCATTTACTTCATTTCCGACTATCTCAAGTCAGAACCTCGTGTGGATCCTCTCTGTGATTCTGGTGTTTTCAACATGAGAAATGGGAAGATCACACCATTGTTGCCCGAGGCTGTGGTGGTGCAGACACAAGGTGATAGAAGAGGTCGTCAAACATGGTTTTTCCCTTCTGAAGCTATGTAATCCGCTTTCCACAAAGCATGCTTGTTATTTTGGGTTTCTCATATATATCCTGAATTGGAGACTGGACTCTGCCTATCAGTATGTTGGTGATGGGTCTCTGCCCACAAGGCAAGTATGACCTTGATGAGATATGCCCCCAAGACAAGTCTTGCTTTGCATCATGTTTCAACTTTTTTTTTAATTATTATCTGGCTATGCCGTGTTTTTCATTCACTTGTAACATGTAAGCTCAGCTACACTGAAATAATAGACGTTTTCAGCTGAATGTTTTTTTCTCACCGTTTCCATCTTCTGTTTTGTCGTGCATAGAACCATTTTATTTATGCCTTGTGTCCTATTGTATGTGATGCATGCTGCTTCCCCGGTGCTACAGTGAGATTGATAAGCAGAGCTTGCAGTTATGTATGTATATGTTGAAACTAGAAGGAATACTTCATATCAGGAGTGCAGCATCAGTATCGTTGGAGTCACACTGCCATGGACCATTTCTTCAGAAAATTATCAATACTGAACTGAGTAGCTAGTCTTGTGTTGTGAGCTGTTTCAGCTTTTCTAGGTTTCATTGTGGTGTGTTGCCGGTCCTCTGTGTCTGTTGTGCTATGCCAGTGCGTCTGGCGAAGTGAAACGGTGGATCATTTTGCCAGCTTGCTGGACAATGTTTGGCACGGTCCGTCGCAGCCATGTGTGCGCACGACGCAGTATGAGATTGGAGCTTGGAGGACAGAGGCGGCGGCTGTGCCGTTGGAGTGGCTTGAAGAACGTCAGATAGGGCAGCGCAATCATGTTCAGTACGGGCGCCGGGACCCGGGAGATCAACCAAACCAGACCCGTCTCCAAGACGAGTTGCATCGCTACGATCGTGGACGCCTTGCTCGCGTCAATTGTCTATGTTTACAGAGCTCTTCCATACCTTTTTCTGTCACCACTCCCTCGGCTGAACCAAACAGCACCACACTGCTTTCAGAAAATGCATGTGTGGAATCAGATCTCTGAAAGGCAGTCATTCAGTAGACAAATGGACTCATCAGCAGACTTCACATTTTTGTGATCTCAGTGGTACTTCAGAGAAGGGGATTTACAAAGAGACGAACCAGTCATTCAGTAGACAAATGGACTCAATCAGCAGAACATTTTTTTTTTATTTCAGTGGTATTTCAGAAAAGGGGATTTACAAAGAGACGAACTAAGAACGAGGAAGCATCAGTTGTTAGAATGGCTTCACTATACATGTCATTCATTTCATCTAGTTAAGGGGTTTCTATCACAACAAAGCAATAGAAACTGAAGTGCACATGAGCCGGCCGCATCTCAGGACCCTTGGCTTGAGTGAATCCTAGCTTGTGCTGTTTTCAGGTGCTCGTCATTTTAGCTTTCTCCCTACTCAGCAGCAGCATACAGTCTTTGCCGAATTTCTGATTGGCTCAAAGTGGCATCAATGCTGAAAATTAACAGCGCAATGAATTAGACTTTTCATATTTAAAAAATGCTAAGGGTAGCTGAGGATCAGGGAGTACTAATACTTGAGCATCAAACATGAGTCTTAAAAAAAGGCTTACCAGCACAGAGCATCTCCGCTTCGGGCAGTTTTCTCAGAGATCCAATCTGGAATGAGCTCTTTCAACAGTGCCAGATGCTCCTCAACTTCACCTAAAGAAGTATTCATTCAATGTCAGAATCGTTGCAAAAGGTTGAGGCAACAAATGTCTCAGAAAAAAAAACAGATACAAATAAAAGTTCACACATACTTCTGTCTGCTATCTTAGGACTGCTTGCAATTATCTTGTGGATCAGCTCCTGCTTTGTCATTACAGACCGCTGTCTTGACTGATAGATAAGGAATATGATGTCAAAGGTGCTTGGCAGGGAAGCAATCAACTTCTGCCTTTTAACCTGATCAGCAAACCCAGTTTCCTTCTCCTCCAAAGCCCTCTCTTCCTTCTCTTTCACCTGTAAGCAATACATATGTTATTCTTTGTTCATAATAGAGCAAACAGTCAACTGAGAAATCATTGCAGGTATCGGCATGGACTTACTGATTGAAGGAGGGATTGTGGAAGAAAACTGAGTAACTCATCATCAGCATCAGCACCAGATATGCTTGCACTTTGGTTCTCTCCATCCATACTGGTATCCTTTGTTGGAGTGGTAAACAACTTTGCACGAGCTGATCTCTTTGCCATTTTCAGAGGCGGAGTGTCATAACCTGTGGCAGAGATCGGTCTCTTTGGTGTCTTGAGGTCTGGCGTAGGCGCCATTAACCTCACTGGTGTAGAGGCAAATTTTGCAGGGGTGTTTTCTAAAACACCAGACTTGCAGACGGCTTCTTTAGCACTTGATGTATCATCAACACACATGCTGCCAGAAACATCCCGACTGAAGAGGGAATTTCTGCTCAGTGGTGATGGAACAGTGGAAGCAACTTTCACCAGTGGACTGGGTGCACTAGCTGTTGTAGAGCTGATTGGAGATCTCTGTGAAAACCTTCTCTTGAATGACTGTGACATGTGTGACATCACAGCGGTCTGCTGTCCATTGAGTGGGGAAGAAGATTCAAGAACAGTCCTTTGTTTATCCTGGGGTATGCTTGATCTTGTTGGGTTAAATGGATGTGGCAACTCATGCTCTGGAATGTCATCTCCCTGAAATTAACAACAGAGGCAACATTATTATAATCTTTATCTTATTAGAAGAACAAGCTTGAACTTCTGATGAAACAGTAACCGACTGTGAAGCATAACACGGTTTCCTTACCTCAGGGTGCTCCCTGTAGAATTCCACAAGCCTCTGCCTAAATATCCTTCTTAATGCTAGGTATGCTGTTTCCCCCTTCTGCTTCACGACGTTCTCAACAGCACTGACTATGAGGTTCACCTGAAGATCAGGGTACATGCAGCAAGTCGTGTCATCACGCAAAAGGATCTTATTGATGACGATTGCCTCTGGCATTATGTACTTGAGCTGTGCAAGATGGCTGTGGGTAAATCTCCTGTGGACAGTCACAAAAATTAGGTAACTTATAAATACAATAATCCAGCACAACAGTTATTGTAAGATTACTTGTGAACAAGATTAATACCGCTCAGTCAAATGCTGAATGCTAGAACAGATGTTGGGGAAAGTGGCCTTGGATCCCTTCATACGGAGCAGCCGGGTGGAACTCTCCAAGCAATTGAAGAACTCACAGAGCATCTCGTAGCTGCAATACCAGTGAAGATATATCATCACCAGAGAAACGAATCGCCTAGTAATTATTTATGTTCTATTGTATTACATAAACCCACAGCTAGATGTTCTATTACATAAATTCGCTGCTATATAACATCCTAAAATCCCCCCTTTTATCGGGAGGCAAACTTCAGATTGGGGGAATAGTAAAATCAGCGTTGGTGAAAACTAAAACGAAATTTGCAAGCAGTTCGATTTGCAAGCGTAAACCAGATCCGAAATCACATCGGGGACAGGGATCTTTACCTCTCCGGCAGCTTGACCTCCGCCTTGCGCTTGACGGGGCTCCGGCTAGACCCGGCGCCAACGCCGAGCTCCCGCTCGACGGACTCGAGCTCATCCTCCACCGCCGCCTCAGCCTGCGCCGCCGGCCGCCGCAGCCCGAGCGCCGCCCGGCGGATCTCCTTGACGGAGAACGCCACGCTGCGGCCGCGCGCCCTCGGCATCTCCTCCAGCTTCTCCGGCGTCGGGATCTGCTCGGCGGCCGTCACCGTCGCCGCCGCCGGCGCCAACTTCTTCGCGGGCTTCTCCGGCGTCCGGACCTCGTCCGCCAGAGCGGCGGCCTCCCTCAGCTTGTGCGGCGGCGCCGCGGCCCTCGTCGTCTTGGCCTTCTTGGACGGCGGGGTGGTGACCATCTCGATCCTGAGAAGGGGAGGATAGCGCCGTCTCGCTGGCTGGTGATTTGGGTCGGGGATTAACGACTGAGGGACCCGGATCAGGACGGTGGATATATACGGCGGGTTACCGGGTGGGAGATGGCGCGAAGATCTGGCGGGAACGGGGGGTGGCGCGAAGACCTGGCGGGAACGGAGATGGCGCCAAGGGACGCGGGCGAGGCCACGTGGGCAAGCGAGATGGGGAGGCGTTCGCGCCACTTCGAACCAGACCAGACTACAGTTGTTACCAAAAAAAAACTAGACTACGGCCCATGAGCTGTCCCATATTTTATTATTTTACACTGGGCCCAGCCCGATGGTAGGGCCCACAAGCCCACATCTACGGGGCGCGGGCTCTCTGCCTCACGTCACCCTCTGTGCCTCCGCCCTCCGGTGTCCGGTCAGGCTGCCGCCTCGGCAAGACGGCAACGCAAGCCCCACCGGAGAAAAGCCATGATGCACCGAATCCGTCGCCCTGGCTTCCTCCACGCCGACTGCCTAAGCGCCGCCCCTTTGGAGGATCACACTACCGCTGCATTCTCTGCGGATCGCGCTCTGCTGGGCAGCTGGGGCACTGGCGGCGGCGGTGGGCCACCGCCCACCGCAGCCCGGCTCGAGCGCTCGCTGCTGCTCTCCGCGGGAAGTTGGTTGCCGGTCCTCTCATCTCATCTCCCCCATTTCATCGCCTCGGTGGTCAGCAGCAGTGAGATTCCATCCCTCCCAGCCTCCCAACTCCCAAGCAAATTCCTAGTAGTACTATTTTACTAAACAAATCTATGCCATTCGGATAATTTGGTGTGCCCAGTTTTCCCCACGCTCCTCTCTCCTCGCCTACTCATTGGTCAGCAGTGAGATTCCATTCCTCCTACGCTTTCAGCCTCTCTAAGCAAATTCTTACTACTTCACTAACCATATTTATGCCATTCGGATAGATGTGCCGAGTTTTCCCTATGTCTACATAAAGTTTGATGCTAGCTAGTAGTACATATGTCTCCGAAATTGTCATTTCAGATGGGTGATTGGTGGATGTTGCTTCTAATCGTTGGGTTTAGTTACAATCGTTGGGCTTAGTTACAATGACAAAAGTATATGTCATTACTATCACGCATTAAAGGCCCTGTTATGGGGTGGAGATGCCTGCGTTACAATACACATACAAAGACATACAGCCTGTTCTGGGAAAATCGACGTGGATTACATCCTGGTTGGAGTGTGAGAGAAAAACAACTTTCGCTGGAAATTATTTATCGTTTTCTGAGCCAAATAACAGGTGATAAGTTGAGCTGTCTTTTGCAGCGGAAATTCGTATAAGTGCAAGCACACAGGTCTTAAGAGTTCATGAATCCGGAGCACACTCAGGTGGCAATTGGAGTTGTTGATATTGTTTTGAGTTTGCACTCAGGGAAGCAATATGTACTGTTTCATGGGATGCAATTCAGAAGGCATATTTTGCAAAGTATTGCTGATGTAGTGATGTTATTGGACGGTGCTTGTAGCTATTCTGTTTCTTCAACAGTTCCTTTTCCTTGCAGGGGTCTCCTCTTATCCTCAAACATTCATTCTTCCACAACCATCCTTCCAACTTCGTTGACCTGCGCATTGGTGTAAGCCGGTGTAGATTTCTGTCCAAACATATATTTGAGTATCGGGATCTGCTCTTCATGGATGCCTGTAAAACCTCTACAGTATTTCTGAAATCAGAATCAATTATAGCAGGTTTCTTGATCCATTCCACCGCAAGCTGGAATCCTGGATACCTTTAAAGCATGCTACAGCATCTTCTGCAGTTGTGCAACGTTGGTTCACCTTCCATGCTGACAGCAGCACTTGCCCAGAGTGATCTCTGATGACAGCACCGCTACTCGATGCACCTGAAGAATGTTGGAAAACTGCATCAACACTCAGTTTTATACCCATCCCTCTGGCTGTACAGTGAAGTCCACTTCCTCTTCCTCTCCTCCTTACCATCTATCTTCAGTGTCACATTCCTTTTTCGGTTTCCAGCCACTAGCCATTAGAGATTTGCCTTGCATCTTCAGACCCGTGTCGGATGCTCAGCAGGGATCGCCAATAATAACTGTCAGCGAACCTAACTGATCCAGACACTGATGCTTTACCACTGCCATGTATTGCATCATTCCACATATGCATGCTTTCCAGAAGCAGAATAGTAGATGGGCTCTTTCCTCCGTTTCTGTGTTCTCTAGCAAAATGAGAAACCATTCGGGTCCTGTTCTCAGCAGGTCATTTTCCAGAACTAGCTCCCACTTTTTCGTGAGTTCCTCCCTTAGCAAATTGTCCCAGTCTCGAACATCAGAATGCATGGACACCCACCGTAACCTGCATCTTGTCCTTCTCTCAGTAATCTTCAACAATGGCACCTCGGAATCCAATTGCCCCTCTATATTCTGATATGATCTCCATTTCCCACCCACGGACCCACCAAATCGACCTTTTTTTCCAGTAAATCCAGCCCATGTTCAATTCCCTTCCAGGAAGGCGATGACTCAGCTGTGAATTCCGTATCAGTTAGTTCACCACTTGATAAAAAAACTACTCCTAGAATGATAATTATATTTTAAACAGAGAAAAGTCAACTTATAAATTTTTTTACTAACAACTACCAAATTATATCAAAGTTTAGAACATGTATATCAATGGATTTGTATTTAAAGTGTCTTTGAGATTATATTGATTTTTTTAGCAAAATGATAATATATAGTAAGAGAAATTAACAGTGAAAATATTTTTTGATTGAATTTTTTATAATCAAATGCGCTTATCATTTCTGAGCGGATGGAGTAGTTTTCAAAACTATTAAATCTCTTGCATACAAACTCACGCCGCTCAAAAACAAATTCTCTGTTTTTTTTAGCAGAAATTCTCTGTTCTCTGAGATAGAGAAGTCAGCCCGGTGCGATGCGAGTCATGCGACCCAACCGGCCGACTACCCAGGCGCCCACAAAGCCCACTATCCTGAGTATCCTCTTTCCTGAGGCCGGCCCACTCGTGTGGCCGTCTAGTCTTCTGTTCCAGCTCCCCAAATTGGGCCAAACCCTAGGCAGGACGCAACTCGCAAGAGAGGACGACGCGGGCGGCGCCACGGTGGCCGGCGGGCGCAGTGAGGGAGGGCCAAGCCGCCAAGGTAGGTGGCGGGCTGCGGGACAACGCGCGCGAGATCTTGCTCGCCATCGCGCTCCCGCGGGACGACACGAACGAACACAAGACACAAGGGGAGGTACGTAATGCTCAGGCATCACAAGGATCGACCTTGAATTTTGACGCCAACTGATGATTGCTACGGAGTACGAGACAATATGTCCCAGTTTATCAGAATTATAGTACGCGCCAGGGACCCGATCTGGATAGGAGGAAGCAGTGATCTAGCTAATTTTGTGTAGTTTGAATATTGGAATGCTCGCTTTAGCATGTCAGAGCAGGCTTCTATTAGTGATTTAGTGAACGATTGCCATTTGGATGAACGGAGATACTTAATTGCTGAATATAGAGTAGCATCGAAAAGTTAAAGATCCTGTACCTTCTATTAGTATTTTTTTTATTGAACTTGTTTTTGCTTCGGAAAAGGGAATACCCAAATCCAAATCCTGGCACCACCACCTGTTTGGAGCACAGGAGTGTAGAAATCCTGCAAGAATCCAGCAAAATTACAGCCCTCCAGATAAATATGGGGGTTCTTTACTTTGGAGTTTGCTAAACCCTGAGCTTATCTTTCTGCTATCCATGACTGTGTGCTGCCTTGTTGAATATTACACGGTTCTATTTCACTCATGTTAGTTACACGTTGTTAAGTCTGTTGTTTGTTAACTCTGATTCTATCTCATTTCTTCTCAGGCTTGCACTTTGCATGATGGAGGCACAATCTTCATCTTGGCCAGACCTCCAGCCAGAACTCTTTGGACTTGTCCTAATGCAGCTTCCCTCCTTAGCTGATCGTGTTCGACTAAGGGCAGTGTGCCGCCCATGGCGCTCCAATGCTCTGTTGCAGCTACTGCCACCTCCGCTTCCATGGCTCACCCTGCTTGACGGAACCTTCCTGACAATCCCAGATGGTAAAATTATCAGAATGCTGGGATCAGATGATGCCCGTTGCTGTGGTTCTGCTGATGACTGGCTCTTCTTTGTGCATCATGATGGTGGGTGCTCATTGATGAACCCTTTCTCCAAGGCCACACGGAACCTTCCTATGCTAGACATCAAGTGGTTCAATGCAAGCTCCAGCTATAATTCTTATTTTACTAAGCTGGCAGTGCCCTCGCCCATGGAATCATCACCAGGTTCCCTTGTTGCTGCGTTGATCTTGGGCAGTGGCAGTACAATTCGTATATTCCAGCAATCAATTGGAACCTACTTGGCCATAGAGAGCAACCTCGGTCGTTTTAACCACCTTTCTGATATTGCTTTCTTTAATGGGAAGTTGTATCAATATTTGAGATTAATTGTGGTCTTGATAGTAAGCCGACGATATCATCTGTCAAATGCATAACTAAAGGGGGCACACCCAGTGCCGGAGGCTCCCACATGAGTGGGGTCTGGGGAAGGAAAAAACCGAGGCAAGCCTTCCCCCGCAAAATCTGCAGAGAGGCTACTTCGAACCCGCGACCTGGTGACTCAGTGAGACAGCTCTCACCACTGCACCAGGCCTGCCCTTCATCAAATGCATAACTAGGCCTACTAAAAGACTTGCACTGCCCCAACCTTTGCCCCATGGGAAATTGTACATGCAGATGAGTTATCTAGTTGAATGTTGTGGTAGACTATTGATGGTGATACTGACGGTTGAGTGGGATTGTGCGTTAAGTCATGGTCCCAGTCAAGGTGACCGCACTGTGGCATTTGAGGTCTTTGAGGCAGACTGGAGCGCCAAACCAGGCCAATGGAGATGTGTCTCTAAGTTGGGTGACCAGGCACTCTTTGTTGGGAAGCATTGCTCCAAGTCTTACCCAGCTGGAGGGTGCACTGGAATTCAAGAGGACTGCATACACTTCAAGCCTGTTCGGGAGGCCGTATCGTATCGTGGATTATTTACTGCCGGCTGGTTTGGTGTGAGAGAAAAACACTGTTCTCGGCTGGAAATTTACGATCGTTTACGAGCAAGCGAACAGGCCTTGCTGTTGATCCTCTTCGGGACTCTGGTGTGTACAACATGACAAATGAGATCATCACTCCTTTGTTATCAGAGACTGCAATTACTCCACAGCATAGTGGTGGTCAGGGGCTCCCAACGTGGATATTCCCTCGTGATGCTATGTAATCGGCCCAACTTTGCTTTGCTGTTTTGGGATTGAGTATGCACTCTTAAATGTTGCTCAATGTTTTTTATTTTGTTTAGTCACAATTTGTTTACTTATGGTGATGTTTTGTGGCAAGGATAATTTCCTTTCACAGAATGTTTTGAGCTGGTTGTGGACTATATATTTTTCTCTCTTGGTATGCCAGTTTGTAGTTTTGTTTTGACATGTAATCAGTGTCTGTATGCTACGTATTTGGATCTGCCTGCATTTCTTGCTTTGTCATCTATTGTACAGTTCCATCATATTGGTACCCAGTACCCTTGATTTTTTTATGTTGTTAAGGGAACATGTAATTTTATGATTATTTGGCTATAGAAAAAAATGTGAATTGTGTGAGTTGTCGTTTTAATTGTACTAGTTGATTGTTGCTTGAAAATTTCTAAAGATTGAGGCAGGCAACTCCAATTTTTTTGAGCTACAATATCAAACGTTAGCTTCTCCAGTATTCAATGCACGTGTGTTTCGCCTTGATGTAATTTTATCTTTATTACGCGGTAAACTAGAGTTATCAAATTACTCGGTAGAACAAGCACAACTTTACGTGGCATTCCCACGAACAACCCAATGGCTGTAACCGACTCAAAAGCAAAGTACACACAGCTGAAGCAGGAGATAAGCGCAAGGACAGTGCATCATCAGCAACCAAAAAAGAAAAGAATATGAGAATTCTCCCGCCAAAACGGTGATCGCCAAGAGGTGCAGAGGGGCATTTCCGTCCTTCACATTGATCTACTTGCTGGCCAAGAGAGCAAAACCCGAGCCCGTCTGGACTTTGGACGTACAGGCACGGCACCGTCGCGAGCGGCGCTCTCCGCTCCGTGCTCTGGCCTCTGGCGATATAAACCCCACCCCACCACCCACTCCGTTTCAGGCTTTCAGCCGCAGCAGCCCTTTCCCTCGCCCGCAGCAGAGCAGCCATGGCGGCTCCGCCGTTCCACCTGCCCCTCCTCCTCGCCTTTCTGCTCCTCTCCACCGCCGCCGCCGCCCACTCCCAGCATCTCCACCTCCAGCACCACGGCCACGGTCACCACCACCACCACCACCGCTACCCGTCCACGATGACTGCCACCGCCCGCCTCGACACCGCGCCGTCCATGCACCAGAACCGCATGGAGTCGGCGTCGGAGGAGACCCGCCAGTCGCTGCGCGTCCTCAACCCCTTCTTCACCTCCGTGGCCGCCCAGGCTCCCTCGGGCGAGGACGCCATGGCGGCGATGGGCGCGGCCGCGGCCGCGGACGCGGGGGACACCACGCGGCTCGACCTTCCCTCGCCTCCCCCTCCCCTCCTCGCCGCGGGGGATCCGATGCCGCCCTCCCTCGCGCCGCTGCAGCCGCAGGCTGAGGAGGCGGGGTCGTCCGAGTCGGAGCCCGCGGCTCCTCCACCCGTCGTCAACGAACCGTACCGCGACGCGGCGAGCACTCCTCCTCCTCCTCCCGTCGTCGACGAGCCGTACCGCGACGCGACGAGCCCTGCGCCTCCTCTCGTCGTCGACGAGGCGTACCGCGACACGGCGAGCCCTCCGCCTCCTCCTCCCGTCGTCTACGAGCCGTACCGGGACGCGGCGATCCCTCCGCCTCCTCCTCCCGTCGTCTACGAGCCGTACCGGGACGCGGCGATCCCTCCGCCTCCTCCTCCTCCCGTCGTCGACGAGCCGTACCGCGACGCGGCGAGCCCTCCGCCTCCCGTCCACGACGACGCTGCGCGGGTGGCGTCCTCGGGCACGGGCGACGACCTCGGCCTCCAGCAGATAGCCAAGGTGCTCGCGTCGCTGGGGTACAACGAGATGGCTTCGTCGGCCACGCTCCTCGCCGACACGGCGTCCGTCGCGGCATGGCCCGGGGCGATCACCGTCTTCGCGGCCCCCGACGTATTCCTCCAGCACTCCTGCCCCGAGTGCTCGCGACGCCACCTACTCCTCGACCACATGGCCCTGGGCTACTTCCCCTACGCCGAGCTCGCCGCCGCGCCCGCCATGAAGCTCCCGTCGGCCTCCGTCGGCTTCTGCCTCGACGTCGCCGCCCAGCCACAGCGCGGGCCCTTCTCCGTCCACCACGCCAGCCTGTACGTCAACGGCGTCATGGTCTCGGAACCTGAGCTCTACGACGACGGCCGCTACGTCGTGCACGGCCTCCACGGCTTCATCCCGCCGCTCTCCCGCGCCTCCTGCGTCGAGGACGACGCGCATGCGCATCACCACCACCAGGTCCACCTCCACCACTACCGCCGCCACCACCACCTCAGCGCCAGATCGGCAGCCACCTCCGCCGCGACCGCCGCCTCCGTCGTTCGCATCATGATCCGCGAAGCCATATCCCGCCTGCGCGACAGCGGCTTCGGCTTCGTGGCGCTGGCCATGCGCGTCAAGTTCGCCGAGCTGGAGAAGCTGTCCAACCTCACGGTGTTCGCGCTCGACGACCAGGTCATCTTCACCGGTGGAGGCCACGGCTACGTCTCGGCGGTGCGCTTCCACATCGTCCCCGGGCACCGCCTCACCCGCGCTGACCTCCTGCTCCTCCGCCCCGGCACCATACTTCCCACCCTGGCCGGCGAGGACCAGAAGCTCGTCATCACCCTCGGCTCCGGCTCCGCCACCGACGAGGTCCGGATCAACTACATACCCGTGAAGGAACCTGACGTGGTGATCAACTCGCGCGTCGCCGTCCACGGCATCTACCTTCCGTTCCCCCGTCTCCACCTCGCCAACCTCGCCGCCTCGGTGGCCGTCGCCTCCGACCTCCAGACGAACTACAGCTGCGGCGTCGGGGGACCCTTCGGCGACTGCGCCTCCACACCGATGACCTCCGCGACGATCCCAGCTGATCAGGGCTACGGCGTAGGGCAGTGATGCGTGAGCCCGTCCGTTCTCTTCTGAGTTTCTTAGCAACTAGTAGGATTTTGAGCTTGCAGTTTGGTTGTTAGATGAGGGATGAGATTTTGGTAGTCGGATACTCGGATTGATGGATGTTCATGTCATCGCGTGATGAAATGTATCCGCACGTACTGCTGCATGGTGAACGAATTCTTGATGGAACTTTATGCGGCGTTGCTGTTTTGCTTGCTTTGAAAAATTACTCATGTTCTGTTCAATTCTGTTCTGCATCTGTTATTCTGTTTGCTCTGTTCTGTGGGTGGTTGTTACTGCTACATTGCATCAAGGTTTTAAATAGCCGGCTAAGCCATTTAGCTTTGTCCGAAAACAGGTTATAGCCGGCTATAGCGGCAGCTAAGAGCTAACTTGTACATGAAAAAACTTAGCTAAATCCTTCTTAAACAGCTATAGCCGGAGATAGCGGAGGCTATAGCCGGAGATTTAAAACCTTGCATTGCATATGTCTCTGAATGTCAGCGCTAGCAATGTGTTGATTTATCCATTTGTGTTTGATAGATTAAGTTCTAGCAATCTATTGTGATAGTAGTTGCTTGTGGTTTGCTTGGAACATTAAGTCGACTTTGTGATACTATAGTTGCTTGCTCTCTGAGAGCCTGTTTGGCACAGAGCTGTTGTGAGCTACTTTATTTGCCAAACACTTATTTTCAAAACACCTTCATTTATGAAGTTGTTTTTCTCCCCCTCTCACAAAGATATGAGTTGGGATGAAGCTGAAAAAAGTAGCTTATCCTAGCTCTCTCCTCATTTCTCTCTCCCATCCATGTATTAAGTTGTTGGTGAAGCTGTTTTGCCAAACAATTTTTCCAAAACAGCTCAGGTTCACCTAAAAAGTTACTCATGAAGCTGTTTTTGGAAAATAGCTTTACTAGTGAAGTTGAGCTGTGCCAAACAGGCCCTGAATATCTAGTTCCAGCAATCTATTGATCTACGTATTGTGAAATTGTGATTTGATAAATCTCTGTTGATCATGGTTTGCTTAGGATATTCAAGTTCAGATGGTCAAGTAATCATCTCCTCAAGTCTGTTCAGCTGTTAAAAAATGTGCTCTTATGATTTATCCTTTGCCATTTCTGATTGTGAGTAGATCGCAGTTACTTGTGGTGTGCAGTCTGCTTGGTCTTGGTACAGAGTCCTCTGATCAAGACCAAAGTTCGCCTAGAGTTGCACTGTTGGGAATGGGATCAGGTAGTCATATATGGTTCAGGATGCATAAGATGAGTTCATGTGGAATGTCTTGTTAGATGGTTCCGAACATGGATCGAGTATCATGCAATGGATGAGCATGAAAAAACTGAAACAGTCTATCTTCTGTAATGAGTATGGTATCCTCTTCATTGAGATGTTCCAGTTTACATGGTCTCCAGGCTTCCAATCCCTGAATCTCTTCTTTTCTAGGTGAACACAAGCTCTGATATCTGAACACAAAAGTTGGGAGTCATCGGCTTCTCTGGATTTTGTAGAGGATGTAAAAAAAAAAAGTTAAAGCGACTTATAATTTGGAACGAACGGAGTATATTAGAATTTTCAACATTGACACAGTGTTGGTGTGGGTATGTCTTTTTCCAGCATAGCGTGCTCTATTGTTTCAGGATTTTCATATGTGTTCTTATAATAACTTGGATCCTGGACCTGGACTCTGCTCACCTATATTTCTGTTGGCCAGTTGCTGAACGTTGGCATGCTTTAATATGCATGCAGGGATTTGTATCCAGTTCATTCTTTATCTGCCAATGATATGTTTTCCGTTGCTTAGAAATATAATCTGTGGCGCATGAGGTATCTACTGCCTGGCGCCCTGGCGCCCTGGCGCCCTGGTGCAATAGTGAAATTGTTCACCAGAACACTGGGTGGCTATAAGTTTTCTTATTTCCTGGTGAATATTGTGGTTCCAATAAATTTTAAATGTGAAAATGGGAAGGAATACTTGATGTCAAAGGTGCAATGTTAACTAAACTGCCGCAGCATATTTCTATTCAGGAAATGCCCAATGTATGCTACTCAGTGGCATACTGTCAACCATGCAGAGTGTCATATGTTTCAGTTCTTCCACCAATCATCTCATTAATAAGTCTTGTTGAAATTTGTGGAGTCCTTGGGCATTTTCCTGTTTTTCCGTCGTCCTTTTGCCCATGCAGTTGCTGAACTTATGATCCCCTTTTTTATTTCGGATAGTAGACTTTTCGAAAAGTCATTCACTCAGAAGTTTTTTTCGCGACCGTGCCTAAGCACGTCAGTCACTGGATTGGTAATCAGAATTCAGAGCTGCAGTCTTTTCACAGGGCTCATTATGAAACTGGCTATTTTTTTTTGTTTCCCCTTTTCATAGAAGGATTGCAGTGTTATTAACTGTGTGGACCCTGCCTTAGTCATTTCTAGAGAAATTGTTCTTAAGTATGTGGTGTAGCAATGACGCATTGTCAACTATACCATATGTTTTGAGTTGTGAAGACCTTGCAGGGTTAGGTGGCTTACTCATCTTGGATTCGGCGTGAAACAGTAAACAATTGGTTGCTCTTAAGCTTGATGGTATTGCTATTGATGTTTTAACCATTCAAAGTGAACACACAATTGGTTCGTTTCCGATGTGATAGCATCAAAGCATGAATCTGAGTCTGCTAAGCTGTTGGTGTTTTACTAGTGAAGACATTACTTGCTTCGTCATGCATCAATTGCAAATCCGGCATTACTGCAGATCTTTGGGTTCTTGAACTCTAGCTTCAGCTGTTCAAGATAAAAATCAGAGAAGAGGTAGTAGTAATGCAGTATAATACACACGTGTTCGGTGTTCCTATCATTTTTGCCCTTCAAATTCAAGGGTCGCTTGCTGTATGATGGCGTCTGCTGCCGCTGCTACGTCGCTGCCACTGCTGTTCACCTGTGGTCCTGTGCCGACCGACAACGGTAGAATCTCATACTGCTACGTAGCTGTAACGCTGTCCAAGCATGAGAAGCGACAACGGTACTAATCACGTGCTGCTTAAAGAGAGGCCGAGAACGCCGTATATGTCTGTATGCTTTGTGGCGCTCAGCTTTGAGGGAATGCCGCCAATGGAGCGCATCAACGCCGCGGTCGCGTCCCGGACGCTGGTGCCGGCGTCGGACCCGCCGCCGGGCTTCCCCGCCATGCTCGCGGTCTCCAACCTCGACCTCATCTTCGGCTCCTTCCACATGTACCTTGTTACCGTGTACCCTGCCCCGGCCGCCGGGCTCCCCGCCGTGGGCGCGGCCGTGCGCGCCGCCTTCCCCGCGTTCCTCTCCCGGTTCTTCCCCTTGGCCGGGCGCGTGGTCACCAACGCCTCCACCGGCGTTCCCGAGATCGCCTGCAACAACGCCGGCGCCGAGCTCGTGGTGGCCGACGTGGGCGTGGCGCTCGCCACGGTCGACTTCTCCGACGCCGACCGCTCCCTGAGGATCATCCCGGTGCCGTTCGAGCAGGGCCTCGCGCTGTCGCTCCAGCTCGTGCGGTTCGCGTGCGGCGGCTTCGCGCTGGTGTGGGGAACGGACCACCTGCTCGTGGACGGCCACGGCCTGATGGCCCTGCCCAATGCCTGGGCGGAGAAGCTCCGCACCGGTGGCCTCTCGTGGGAGCCCCACCACGAGCGGGCCTCGCTCTTCCCGCCGCGCTCGCCGCCGCGGTACGCCCCGTCCCTGGACGCCGAGTTCGCGCGGTACGCGCCGGACAGTCTCCCCAACTCGCTCCTGGTGGCCACCCTCGTGCGCCGGATGTACGTGGTCTCCGCCGCCGACCTCGACCGCCTCCGTGCCGCGGCCAGCGCAGCCGGCCGCCGAGCCACGCGGCTCGAGGCCCTGTCCGCGCACGTCTGGAAGCTGCTGGCGGCGGCCGTGGACGGCTCCGACACGCACTGCCGCCTCGCGTGGTTCGTCAACGGCCGGATGCACCTTGACCCCGCCAAGTACGACAAGGCCCGGCTGGACCGCTACCTCGGCAACGTGCTCACGAACGTGTCGCACGAGGCCACCGTGGAGTCCATCTCGTCGACGCCGATCGCAGACGTGGCGGCGATGGCGGGCGCGGCCATCAAGAAGGCGCTCCGGTCCGAGCGGTACGAGGAGCTTGTGGACTGGATGGAGGCGCACAAGGGGGTGTTCCGGGAGGGCGCGAAGTGGACGGAGGCGGTGGGCGCGGGCACGGGGAGCCCCGCGCTGGTGATATCCTCGGTCACGCCGTTGAGGGTGGAGGGAGACTTCGGCTTCGGGCGGCCGCGCCTGGTCATGCCGTGGGTTCGGCCGGGCCGGCTGGGGTCGGCGAACATGATTGTGGCCCGGAATCCGGCGGAGGACGGGTCGTGGGTGGTGAGCGCCAGGCTGTGGCCGCGGCTGGCCCAAACCATGGAGGCGGACCCGGAGGCGGTGTTCAGACCGGCCACCGCGGGGCGGCTCGAATTCGGCGTGCGCGAACCGGCGGCGGCGGGCCTGCGAGGCCGTTTCTAATTTGTGTCTATTCATTCATAGCGCTCCTGTGACGTCCAGTCATCGGATCTAGGTACAACGTCGTCTAATGTCCATGGGCTTCTCGTTTGGGCCTTCTTTCGGCTCGGGTAACAAAAGTGCAATTTAAAATAAAATACATTTCTCCGTTGTATTAATCCCAAAAAAAATCTCTGTTGTATTTTTTCAAGTTAAATATCTCCTGATTGTATAATTCTAAGTTAGATAAAATAAATATGATGTGAATTGTTGGTAGACAATTAGCACTTGTCAAGAAAAAGAAAGAGATTAAAGATAATCTATAGTTTTTAAGCCAACATCTAGGTTAATAAACTTTTAAGCCAATATTAAAGTATCCTAAAAATTTTGTCAAACACTTGGTAAACTGGGCCCCCTATATCTGAATCTTGATTCCGCCTTGCCGACAGCGAGGAGCATTTGGAGGCTTGGCAGGGAGGAGAAGATGGTGAGTGGTGGGGTACAACTCTAGGAGGCTAACAAAAATTATTTGGCATTTATCTAAAAAGTAACTACTCCCCTCCATCCCATATAAGTATCATTTTAGCATTCAAATTTCATCCCATAAAAAGTGCCATCATAGGGAAATATGTGGGTCTCACCTAGTAAGTTTGTAGCTCAACCCACTAAAAATGGTACTATAGACTAAGGGCTTGTTCGGCTGGTATTAAAGCTGGCTGAAGCTGATTTATTGTGAGAGAAAAATACTGTAGATTCTAGCTGATAAGCCGACTGATAAGTTCAAACGAACAGGCCCTGACTTTTTGTAGAGGTATGTTTGGTCATTTGACGATTGTATTGGTATCTTTTCAATTTTTAAAATGACTCTCCTTGTAGGATGAAGGGAGTAGCTAATTAATTTGGCTGCAGAATTTTGGGTGGGCCGTAGAATGTGGCCTCACCACCGGTGGCTGAGATTTATCTCAAAAGCTTTATAGGCATTTTAACTATGGTCTTGTCTTTAATTTCACCGTTCACGGTTAGTGAAAATCGTTGTTTTCAATAAAAGATAACGATAGCTCCATTCTCAGTCGTTCTTACGCTCTCATGATCGTAGCAACGAGCCGTGCCATTTAGTGCACTCTTTTCAGGCATCTCTTTTGTTTGATGTCTGTTGTTCTTAGTTGTGTTTGTTTGTGTTGTTTGTCTTGCTTGGTTGTTGCGAGTGGAAGGAGAGCGGTCTGTTAGCGCTGAAGATCAGGAGCTGAGGACCGACAAGTGCAACAAAAGTTGGAGACCAAAAGATAGAAGCTGAAGATTCTGAGCAGCTAGACTTTTGGGAAAAAGGCAAGTGCAGGCACCGTTTGATCATTTTGTACCTATTCATTGTAATTCACCTATACTTTCATTGCATGTGTCTAAATATTGCAAACCCTAAGGACATGACTAGTCTTCTTATTACCTTCGTTGTTTTACCTAGGATTCAATATTGGGTAGTGTAGTTATGCTTAGATGCTCCACTCACAACTATTACACGTTGATGAAAATAATGATGATTAACGATTACTATAATGATGATTATTGGCTACTATAATGATGGTGAAGTAAAGATGCTTTATAGCATCATGGTTCAGGCGATGAAGGGAGAACGAGTACTGGAGCTTGGCCCGATTTTCAGGGGTACCCGTGTCTGCCCTCCCTAAGGACCGATTCGTGGAGCAGCCACCTGGGACTTACCGTATAGCTTCAAGCCACATGGCTCTGGCTTGACGTAGTAGCAGACCTTCTGCTAGTTTGTGGTAGCTTACTGGGTAGGCGCAAGAAGGGCTCTGATTGGTTTGATCTCGGCCTGCCAAGGGGGTGCACTTTGGTTTTCTTGGTAGTCACCACTTGGAGGAGGGATCTTACCTTTTGTTGGGGAATCCTTAGCAGGTTGCTACCTACTAGTTATGAACTATGAAAAGTCTCGTAGTGAGACCCTACCTACTCACCTTAGTAGTGTTTTGGGGAGTCACAACCCCGAGCAAATGGGAATCATGACTTAAAGTGAAAGTGTACACATCTGTAGAGTTAAAACTGATATATCGGCTATGCTCACGGACATGAGCGGCACAGATCCTCACATGATTAGAATATGATTCACATGGATAGTGGAGATGGTTATGCGGTTTGAGGTTGCTACCTCCTGTTTTGGTGGGATTGCTATCCCGTGCTCTTAACTGGGGTTGCTACCCCGGGTTACTATTTGGGATTGCTACCCCGTGGTTAATGTTAAGGTTGCTACCTCGGTTATATAATGATAATAAAAATGTTATACTCACTCTATTAATTAATGGTTGGGATCTTTCACTCATCTTAGTGATTAGGTTGCAATAATAAAAGTTTGCCAACTAAAATGCTAAAACAGTCAAACTGAGTCAACCTACCTTTGTTATAGCCTTGCATGTCATTATACCTTCCGCCTATACTTGTTGAGTTCGACATGGACTCACCCTTGCAATTCCTCCCACACCCTAGTGTGTAGTAAAGTGCTGCTCAGAAGAAGGACAAAGATGCAGAGGAGTTTTCCAAGGTCAATCAGAAGTGCTTGGCGTATGGAGCCCCCAGTCAGCCATCCCTGAGAAGAACGGAGCCCGAGAAGAAGCTTAGCAACCATTTCACAATACTCTAATAGTTGTAAGTGTTAATATATGTATGTTTTTTGCTATATAACATTGTTTTCATGATATTTCTATTCTGTTGTTGTATGTGTGGACTTCATGGGCACACATATAACGAGCGCCTGGTTCTCTTTGGAAAACCGAGTGTGACAACGCCAAAAGCCTTCAAAGAACCTTTGCCCAGCCTCATGAGCATGGCTGGGGGTGTTCTTGTAAGCCTAGGGGTCCTTTATCTCGAACTTGTCGAGATGATCACATCCACACTCTTCCAAAGCTTGAGCGAAAAAGCGAAGGGAAACAAAAGAGACGTACTCCCACCCAACGGTCATGTGATCACTTACGATGGCCAGCTCATTCGCTAGCCGCTCCATGAAGTCAATAACAGGAGCATCACGAGGGGATGTTCGACTCCTCGCCCACGCTCTCGATGAGATTTTTGTACATATCCGTAGCTTTTTGAACGCCAGCAACGATCTTATTACATTCATCACGCTTCTTCCTCTAATAATCCCTAAAATCATGCTGCATCTTCTTGATCTGCTCCTTCACGGTCTTGCGGGCAGCTGCATTTTCTTCGGCCATGTAAGGAAAATGGACCTTAGGCCCATTTAATTTGGATTTTGGTGTTTGATGACCAACACAACCAAATTGGACTAATGGATTTGCAAATAATTATTTTGTAGTTCAATAGGATGCAAAACATGACTTGGACGAAGGATACATGATGATCCGATGATCAACACCTCAAGAAAGACATGTGAAGATGCATAGAAGACATACAAGGTCAAGTAAAGTCTAAGCACGAAGATTGGAACCAAGCCCGATGCAAGATCGCGAAGAAACGAGCTCGGTAGAGGTGACCGGACGCGGATGTATGAGTGACCGGACGCGTCCAATCAAGTGCCAGGCAATAGTAGGCGTCGACAGCAGTGACTAGACGCTGAGCGAAGCAGTGACCGGACACACCGGTGACATTATTCATCGTCATGGCAGTGTTTTTTGCGTGACCGGACGCAGCAGACTGGACGGCCGGACGCATGAAGTGCAGCATCCGATCGAATCTAGAGAGGTTCCAAAGCGGCGCTAGCGCGACCGGACGTGTCCGATCGATGATGACCGGACTTTGAGTTGAGTCCGATCAACGTGCGCGCTACAACGGTCTGGACGACTGGACGCGTCTGGTTAGGACGTGATCAGCGTGATGTCAGTAGCAGAAAGCTGGGTTTCATCCCCAGCGGCTACTTTCTTAGTGGGGCTTATAAATAGACCCCAACCGGCCATTTGAGTAGTGTGGAGTTAAGGAAACATACCAAGGGTGTTAATACACCATTTTAGTGATCTCCACTTGCATAGTGCTTAGTGATTCATTAGGTGATTAGCGTAGGTGCTTTGTGAAGTGCTTAGGTTGATTAGACCACCGCTTATGCGCTTGCTCTAGGTTTAGACCTAGTGTTTAGTGAGGTTTGCATACCTCTTACCACTCAGTGCTTACGCGCACCATTGTTGTATATCGGAGGGGCTTGTAATCTTGTGAGATCACACCAACTGAGTTTGTGGTGTGGCCGCCACCGTGTACCGGAGGGAACAAGGCCAGCGGCGGTTCGGCCGAAAGCTTGATAGTGAAGACGGCGGGGAGCGATCTGGGAGAGGCTTGCCAGAAGGCACACCAGAGACCCACTTACGCGTGGGGAAGGCCCAGGGCTATCCACGGAGTTACCCAACCGGGAGCTTGGCCCTTGCGAGGGATTCATTGCAAGGGGCTCCAACGAGGACTAGGGGAAAGCTTGCGCGCTTCTCTATACCCTGATAAAAATATCAGAGTCGTTGATGGGAGTTTACATATCTCTACCTTACTTTTTAGCTTCTGCATTTACATTGTTTGCATAACTTCTTTTGCTGTAGAGATAGCAACACACTAGCAAAACCGTAGTTGCACATTTAGATAGTTTACCTTTTGCATAGGTTTTGCTAAGAGTAGAAATAGAGGCCATAGTTTAGAGTTAGACTTTTAAGTTGCCTAATTCACCCCCCCTCTTAGGTGTCACAGTAACCTTTCAATTGGTATCGGAGCCAGGTTGACTCAATTTTGACCTTTGGCTTCACCGTCGTTGAGCCGACGCTACTTAGAGTGGTTGGGATGGATACCTCTAGACCTCCATACTTTGATGACACTACCTTCCCCTACTATAAAGCTAGAATGGCTTGTCACCTTGAGGCAGTAGATTTAGGTGTTTGGAGAGTCACTCGTGATGGGATGAAACCCATTAAGAATCCCGATAAACCCACAAAGAGTGAAGAAAAAGAAATTCATTTCAATGCTAGAGCTAAAAATTGCTTGTTTGAATCTTTTAGCATGGATGTGTTTAACCAAGTGTTCACTTTAAATACGGCACATTAAATTTGGTTAAAACTCCAAGAGCTCCATGACGGCATAACTAATGTCCGTGAGCAAAAATATTGTCTAGCTAAATAAAATTATGATTCATTTAAAATGAATGATGATGAGTTTGTTCGTGATATGTATTCTTGTTTGAATCTAATTATCAATGAGCTCCATTCAATAGGATTAATGAAGCTAGATGATGCGGTAATCGTGAGGAAGATCATCTCCGTGCTACCACAAAAGAAATATGCAAGCATCATCACCATCCTTCACAACATGGAGGACTTGAGCACCATGACCCCGGCCATAGTCATTGGCAAGATAGTGGCATTTGAAATGTCATGCAAGATGGGTCAAGAAGAAGCATCTTCATCAAGCAAAGGCAAAGCTCTCGCATGTAGTGAGAAAAAGAAGATGAAGGGCAAGCAAGTTGAGACAAGCTCAAGCTCAAGCTCCTCAATTGAAGACGAAGAAGAAGATGAGGATGATGATGATGAAGATTCAAGTGATGATGATCAATCTTCCTCCCCCACCTCTGACCTTGATGAAGAATCAATCAAACTTATCAACAAGGTGGAGAAGATGATCCAAAGGCTCAATGTCAAGGGTGTGCCCATCCAAATTCAAGATTTCATCTTCACCAATCAAAGAAATGAGCAAAGAAAGAAAGGATGCTATAGATGCGGTGAGTTAGGGCACTTTGTGGAAGTTTGTCCAAACAAGCCCACACCAAAAACAAAAAAGAAGACGTGCAAGGACAAAGCCCTCACATCAATAAGGTCATGGGATGATTCTTCAAGTAAAAAAGAAGACCATCACAAGAGGCGAGGGCACAAGCACTCATCATCAAGCACCTCATGTGTGTGCCTTATGGCACGAGGTAACAAAAATCCTATCCCTAGTGATAGTGACAATAATAGTGATAGTGATGATGAGCTACCTTTTTATGATAAAATTATGCAAGAAAATCTTAACTTTGCTTAAATTTGCATTAGTCAACAAAAGAAGCTTGAAAAATTAAAAGAAAAACTAGATAGCTCACAACAAGCTTATACTACTTTGCTTGAACAATATGAAACTTTTGCCAATCTTAATATGGAGCTATCTACTAAAATTGAGTAACTTGAGACTAGTGCAAACACAAATAATTGCACAATCAATAATGAGCAACTTGTAAAGAAAAATGAAAAATTAAAGAAAAAGTTAGCTAACTCACAAGATGCTTATAAAAGTTTGCTTGCTAAAATGGAAACTATGTGCAAACATTATGATGAGCTAACTAATAAAGTTGCTAATCTTGAAGCCATCGGTTCTACCCCCATAGAGGCATCTAAAAAGAAAAGTTCTATCTTTGACATGCCTAAAAAGGATGCCTCTACTTCTTGCAATGATTTATGTTTAGACTCATCCTTGTGCAACCAAGTTTGTGTTGAGAAAATTGTTGTAGATACATGCACACAAGAGGTTGCAATGGAGAATGAGCAACTCAAGCAAGAAGTGGCTCGCCTCACCAAGGACTTGACTCAAGTGAAAGGCAAGATGGAGCAAGTCCAACTTCATCAAGATAACACAGTCAAGGAAGTGAAGAAGCTTGATAAAGGACAAACCATGGTTTGCTACGTGTGCCACAAGGAAGGTCACAAGTTCTATGAGTGCAAGGTGCAAAATAGGGGAGGAGCTAAGAAGAAAGAGAAAAACAAAAAGCAAACAAGTAAGCTCTCCAACACCTACACCAACAAGGTGGACAAAAAGGCATCTACACCTTATCTCTTGAAGAAGGAGAAAAATGACAAGGTGGTGGCCATCAAGGTGAACAAGGAAGCCAACATTGGGGCCAAACATATTTGGGTGCCAAAGGAGATCATTTCCAACATGAAGAGCACCAAGAAGGTTTGGATCCCGAAAGGGAAGTGAGAAGTCCGATGGACTTCGGGGAATTTGGAGACTTGGCAAATTATGGGTGCATTTTATGGGGTGCATCGCATTGGATCATGTCAATTGCCAAGTAGGTTAGTCAATACTATGTGAAAGCATCTAGGCCCCTAGTTGGGTTTTGGTGATTAATGACAATACGAGATTACTATGACTAACGTGTGTTTTGCAGAGGCAATTAAGTTAGGTCATGGTAATGGAGATTGATTGGGCAAATATGGTTGTCATGCCCCTACGATGGAAATCGTTTCAGTTTTCAAAGGATGGACGACAAGGTTAAGAATGGACTAGTTCTAAGTGTCGTTTGGTGTTGAAGGGACACTTAGAGTAGTTTAGGACTTTATTTTTCCTTTGGCCGTACTATTAAGGGGGGTATGGACGGGTAGCTTGACCTAGGTGAGTCTAGTGGGTTAGGTGTGGTGCACACTTGCTAAATCTAGCAGTAGGTAGCTCCTAAAAAGCCCTTAGATCAATTGGAGCAAACTTCATTCACGTATGATTGAGAGTTGGAAGTGAATGGAGGGTCAAATGCTGATCAGACGCTGGTTCCGGTGTGACCGGACGCTGGCGCAGAGCCCGGTCAGTTTATTTGATCAAGGTGAAATCATTTGGCGGAGCTTGTGGATGACCCAACTCAAGTTTATTTGACCAAGATTTGACCAAAGTGAGAGTTCGTGCTTGTTACTCTTGGTGATCGCCATCACCTAAACGGCTTGGTGGTGATTGGGAGCTTGGTGATCATTTGGCGGAGCTTGTGGATGACCCAACTCAAGTTGTGAGCGGTTGTGGGTGATTCACCGCGACGGAGTGTCAAAGAATCAACCCGTAGAGAGCACTTGATCCTTGAGCGTATCAAGGGGGAGCTACACCCTTGCGCGGGTGCTCCAACGAGGACTAGTGGGGAGTGGCGACTCTCCGATACCTCGGCAAAACATCATCGCATTCCTCCTTCTCTCTTTACTTTGAGCATTTACTTTGAGCAATTTAATTATTGGCTTTACATTCATAGAATTGCCATGCTAGAGTAGGATTAGAACTTAGGTTGCAAGACTTTTTGTGCGGTAGAACATTAGAAACACTTTCTAGGCACAAGCGGTGAAGTGGGCTAACCATAGGGTTTAATAATTGCAAAGAAATTTAGAATTAGCCCAATTCACCCCCCCCCTCTTGGGCATCTTGATCCTTTCAATTGGTATCGGAGCCTCGTGCTCACGAAATTAGACTTAACCGTCTAGAGAAAGATGTCTCATGGGGATGGTCCTCCTCCTATCTTTGAGGGGGATGATTTTCCATATTGGAAAATCCGCATGGAGGCGTATTTAGAAGCTCTAGATGTTGGAATACTTAGAGCCGCCTCACAAGGATTTCCAAAACCTCGGGATCCCACTCACCTTCAAGGCGATGAAGTAAATTATGAAAAATAGAATGCAAAGGCTCGAAACACCATCTTTAGAGGCCTTTGCAAAGATGTGTTCAACCGGGTGAGGAACCACAAAGACGCCCATGCACTATGGTCAGGTATTTGTGTGCTCTATGAGGGAACTAAGAGCGAGCATGAGGAACGATATCATCTTGTTATGAAAAAGCTAAATTTATTTGAGATGCTTCCCAAAGAGAGTGTTAATGAAATATACTCATACTTGAATGTTCTTGTAGAGGAAGTCAATGGGCTTGGACTCACTCAAATGCAACCATCCGATGTTGTAAGAAAAATCTTGAGTGTCCTCCCCATTGATAAATATGGGCATATTGTGATCGTGCTTCATCAAGGTGATCTTTCCACCGCTACACCGACTCAAATCTTGGGAAAGATCAATGCTCATGAGATATACATGCACATCACACCACAAGATGACTCATCCTCTACTAAGAAGAAAGGCAAGGACTTAGCATTCAAAGCTAGCCAAGAGAAGGGCAAAGCAAGGCTTGAGTATGAGAGCTCAAGTGATGATGAAATTGATGATGCAAGTCTTGCTCTCATGCTGAGAAGAACCGCCAAGATGCTAAAGAAGCTCAACAAGAGTGGCATCAAGTTTGATGGCAAGAAAAAGAAGTTCTTCACTAGCACAAGAAGAAAGCCTATCTCCGAGATGGATTGCTACAATTGTGGAGAACTTGGTCATCTAGCACATCAATGTACAAAGCTCAAGAAAGACAAGTACAAGAATAAGAACAAGGGCAAGAAAGATGGCTCAAGTGATGAAGATGAGAAGAAGAAAGATAAGCCATACAAGAAGAAAGATGGCAAGAAGAAGGACTTCCACAAGAAGAAGAAGAATGGGAAGGCATACATCATCGGTGATTGGCTCACGGACATTGATTCATCAAGTTGCTCATCCGATGATGATAGTGATAATGAGAAGGTGGCTGCCATTGTGATTGACTCTTCATCATCTTCACTGACACCACCGCCATCATCCTCTATACACCTATGCCTTATGGCCAAGGGTGAACAAAAGGTATCAAATGATGATGATAGTAGTGGTGATGATCATGCTAATAATGATGATAGTGATAGTGATAGTGATGACGATGAATATGACTCACCTTCATATGATGATCTTGTTAAATTGCTAAATCAATATACTAAGATCATTAGAAAGACTAGAGCTAAGAATGACAAGCTAGAAGCTAGAATGATTCTCTTTTAGCTAAATATGATATAGCCGAAAAGGCTAGTGTTGAGCTTAGAGAAGCAAATGAAGCTATGCCATCCAAACTCAAGGAGCTCAAATCTTCTAAGAAAGAGCTTAAAGATAAATATGATAAACTTAAGAGGATACACAATGAGCTTATCACTAGCCATAATATGCTAAAAGAAGAATATACTACTCTCAAGATAAATCATGATAATCTTGTTATTGCTCAAGAATTTTTATCCAATGAGCCACATAATGCTACTAACGATGTTGTTAAGATTGATATAGCTACATCATGTGATGATTTGATCATTGAGAGCATTGAGCTAAGTTCTAGTAGCAAGGGTAAGCAAGTGGTTGAGACCAATAATTATGATGAGTTTGTCAAGCTCAAGAAAGATCTTGAAGAGATCAAAACCCACAACACTATTGTGCTAGAAACTCTTGATCATGATGGTGATTTGATTCTTGAGAATGAGAAGCTAAAAGAAGAGAACAAAAAACTCAAGGAAGAGAAAAATAATGATGCACTTAAGGAAGAGAACAAGAAGCTCAAGTTGGAGAAAGAGCATCTCAAGATTGGATTGAGCAAGTTCACAAGAGGCAAGCATCTTCAAAGTGAGCTACTAATGAACACCGTCATGAAGATGGATAGAAGTGGCATTAGGTACATGGCAAATAAAGATAAGAAGGCTCAAGCTCAACAACAACAACAAAAGCCAAAGCCAAAGAAGTCTTTTGAGTGTGGACAAGAAGGCCACTTGGCCCATGAGTGCCAAACACCATCACCACAACCCTTGTCCAAGCATGCTAGACCTTTTGCGTTCAATGCTCATTACATGTTTAGAAAGGATTCAAGTGGAAAGATGAAAGTCATGTTCTTAGGACCTCCCAACAAGAATAGGCCTAAGAAAATTTGGATAGCAAAGTCACTTGTTGAGAAGGTGAAGGACCCTCAACAAGTTTGGGTTCCTAAAGCTTGATCTCTTATGTGTAGGTGAACTACAAGACCGGTGGAAGTCATTGGGTAATTGATAGTAGTTGCACACAACATATGACCGATGATCCTCGTATGTTCACCTCACTAGATAAAGAAGTAGATGGACAAGAAAGAATCACATTTGGAGATAATTCAAAGGGCAAGGTTAAAGGATTGGGCAAAGTGGCAATATCAAATGATCATTCAATCTCAAATGTGCTATATGTTGCTTCATTGAGTTTCAACTTGCTATCCATTGGACAATTATGTGATCTTGGCTTTCAATGCCTAGTTATCGAGAAGGAAGTGGATGTATCCAAGAAAGATGATGATCAAGTGATATTCAAGGGATTTAGATACAACAACCTATATCTAGTGGACTTTACCTCCGAAGATGCTAATTTGAAGACTTGCCTATTCACCAAAACAACACTTGGGTGGCTATGACATAGAAGATTTGCTCATGTTGGGATGAGCTCACTCAAGAAGCTAATGAAGAATGATTTAGTGAGAGGGTTGAAGGATGTGAAGTTTGAGAAGGACAAGCTTTGTAGTGCATGTCAAGCCGGCAAACAAGTTGTAAACACTCATCCTACAAAAGCTTTCATGTCAACCACAAGAGTGCTAGAACTCCTTCACATGGATTTATTTGGACCAACAACATACAAGAGTTTGGGAGGAAATCTTTATTGTCTTGTGATTGTTGATGACTATTCAAGATACATATGGGTATTCTTCCTTCATGACAAATCCGAAGTTGCATCATGCTTCAAGAAGTTTGCCAAGAGAGCACAAAATGAGTTTGAAGTGAAGCTAAAAAAGATTAGAAGTGACAATGGAAAAGAATTTGACAACACAAATATAGAAGCCTATTGTGATGAAGTTGGGATCAAGTATGAGGTCTCCGCAACATATACTCCTCAACAAAATGGTGCAGTTGAGAGAAATAACCGGACATTGATCACACTAGCAAGAATAATGCTTGATGAGTACAACACTCCCGAAGCTCTATGGGAGGAAGCTATCAACACCGCATGCTATGCATCCAACCACCTATTCCTTCAAAAGCTTCTTGGTAAGACACCTTATGAGTTGCTCAATGGAAAGAAGCTGGACGTCTCCTTCTTTAGGGTGTTTGGTTGCAAATGCTATATCTACAAGAAGCGGCAACACCAAGGGAAGTTTTAAAGACATTGTGATATTGGTTTTCTTATTGGTTACTCATCAAAGTCCAAAGCATATAGAGTATTTAATCATGTCACCGGCTTGGTTGAAGAAACATATGATGTGGAATTTGATGAATCTAATGGCTCCCAAGGAGCACATGAGAATCTTGATGATGTAGGTGATGAACCATTGAGGGAGGCTATGAAGAACATTCCGGTTGGAGACATCAAGCCTAATGATGATGAAGATGATGTACAAGTGATCAATCCACCTTCTTCATCAAATGTGCCACAAGATGGTGAAAAAGATGGGAGAGTAGAAAATGAAGATACTCATGTCTCCCATGAGCAAATTGTGACACAAGCACAAGATGTTGATGCTCCACAACCTCCCCCTCAAGTGGTTGATAGAAGAAATTCATCTCTACTATAAGCTCATCTACAAGATCTCATCATAGGGAGTCCATCAAAGGGAGTAATGACTCGCTCTCAAAAGCTTACTTTGTTTATTGAACATCACTTTTTTATCTCTTGCTTTGAGCCTACTAAGGTAGAAGAAGCTCTTCAAGATCCGGATTGGATAAATGCCATGCATGAAGAGTTGAACAACTTCACCAGCAATGAAGTTTGGACTCTTGAAGAGCGACCACAAGGTGCAAGAGTCATTGGAACAAAGTGGATATTCTGCAACAAGCAAGATGATCAAGGCATTGTTGTGAGGAACAAGGCAAGACTAGTTGCAAAGGGGTTCTCTCAAGTTGAAGGTTTGGATTTTGGGGAGACCTTTGCACCGGTTGCAAGACTAGAAGCCATTCGTATCCTCCTTGTATATGCTTAACATCATGAAATGAAACTATATCAAATGGATGTGAAAAGTGCATTTTTAAATGGCTTTATTAATGAACTAGTCTATGTTGATCAACCTCCCGGGTTTGAAGACCCTAGATATCCTAATCATGTTTATAGGTTGTCCAAGGCGTTATATGGGCTTAAGCAAGCCCCAAGAGCTTGGTATGAGCGTCTTCGGGACTTCCTCATTGAGAAGGGCTTCACCATTGGGAAGGTCGACACCACACTATTCACCAAGAAGCTTGATGGATATATCTTCATTTGTCAAGTGTATGTTGATGATATCATCTTTGGATCATCAAATGAAGATTCTTGCAAAGAGTTTGGTGAATTGATGTCGAAGGAGTTCGAGATGTCAATGATTGGAGAGCTTACATTCTTTCTTGGTTTTCAAATCAAGCAAATGAGAGAAGGGATTTTCATCTCTCAAGAGAAATATACTAATGATCTTCTCAAGAGATTCAAAATGGATGAATGTAAGCCAATCAAGACACCAATGCCAACTAATGGACATCTCGACCTAGATGAGAGAGGTAACACGGTTGATCAAACTCTCTACCGCTCTATGATTGGTAGCTTATTATATTTAACCGCATCTAGGCCCGACATCATATTTAGTGTGTGTATGTGTGCTAGATTTCAAGCTAATCCTCAGGAAACTCATTTGATTGCCGTTAAAAGAATCCTTTGGTATCTTAAGCACACACCAAGCATTGGTCTTTGGCATCCCAAAGGAGCTATATTTGAATTAGTTGGCTATTCCGATTTGGATTATACCAGTTGCAAAGTTGATAGAAAAAGCACATCCGGAGGGTGCCATTTGCTTGGTATATCACTTGTGTCTTGGTCCTCCATGAAATAAAATTGTGTGGCTTTGTCCACCGCCGAAGCGGAATATATTGCCGCGGGTGCTTGTTGTGCACAAATACTTTACATGAAGCAAACTTTGCTAGACTATGGTGTAGTTCTAGAAAAAGTTCCTCTTTTGTGTGACAATGAGAGTGCGGTAAAACTTGCTAATAATCCGGTTCAACACTCTCGCACCAAGCACATAGATATCCGGCATCACTTTCTTAGAGATCATGTTACAAAGAATGATATTTCACTAGAAGGTGTAAGGACCGAGGATCAATTGGTGGATATCTTCACTAAACCGCTAGATGAGGCGACTTTTTGTCGATTGTGGAATGAGCTCAATGTTCTTGATTTTAGCAACTTCACTAGAAAATGAGCTTGTGTTGTCCCTTGCATTGCATTGTAATATACAATATGATTACTTTGTGGTAATGCACTTAGGGCTTGTCTAACATGGTTAAGATAACCACCGAAAAGCGAGTGAAGAAGCTTAACCTTGGATCAAACTTGACAAGCAACTAGATTTACTTTCAAGTATTGCATTGCATATGCATGAATGTTGTTTTGTCGTTTCTCTTCAATCACCCTTTTATTGCCTATTTTCTTAAAAAGAATTATAGCCTAAGGCAAAATACTTTGAAAAATTTGAGGGTTTGAGAGAGGTCACTCACATTAGTCCCAATTGGTGTTTATTTGGATCTTATTGAAGTTGGGACTTGATTGAGAACAGGCAGCGTGAAGGAAATTTGAAGATTTGCTGGAAAAGAGTGACCATACGCTGCACCGGACTCTGAAGTCCAGCGTCCGGTCAGTTCACAGGAGGTGAACCGATGCTGTGATGGAGTGACCGGACTCTGCTGTTCAACGTCCGGTCAGATGGCATTCCTACATCCGGTCGAGCGAAGACGATGAAGACAGGATCGACTGGACTCTAGGTGCGTCCGGTCGTTGCCACCAGAGCGTCCGGTCAGTTAATGTCGTGCAGGATTCCAACTCTGTTCTTAGTTTCCTATTCTATCATGGGTGACCCACCATATAATCGGACCGCGCCGTGACCTAATCCCCATCCCACAAGCTCGCCGCGCCGACATCGCCTGCTCCCGCACCTGCGCACCGCCGCATTGCGCCTCCCCACTATTCCCGCGCCACCGTGCTGCACCACCGCCTGCCCATAGTCGTGCCGCCACGACCTGCTCGCGCCGAGCCCACACCGCCCGCAGCATTCTCGTGCTGTGGCCTAGCGCCGCTCTACTCCGCCATCCACACGCCAGCGCCGCCACCAGAGCCTCACCGGAACCCTAGCTGCCCTCCACGCCATGCCACATTGCTCCAGTGCCTACATTGGATATTCCCTACCATTGATCCAAGCCGACCAGTGCAACCCTAACCCTAGCTTCACTTTACCGTCCCGGTGGTCCTCTGTGATCCGTTCCTTATTCTTCGGTTCGCCGGTTTGTCATGTAGCAAGCCCTCGATTCTAATTTCGTATCTAATGCTTGCTTCTTAGGGTTTCATATCTTTAGATGTATATTGAAATTATTCATATATCCTATCTATTCTAACGTGCAACGAGTTGGTGTTTCTGAGGTCACTTTGGCAGTTGTCAGTCAACTCAGGGCCAAGCTCACGAGTACGGATCGAGGCCAAGCCTCAAAAATGACAGTTGGCAGTTGATTCTTGTTAGTGCAGTTGTTCTTTTTAGCTCCATCAGATGGCTCGTGTCAAGAATGTCGGAGGTGGTCCTGGTGATGAGGATCTGAGGCCCCCGCCTCGCCTGCCTTCTGAGGCAAAAGGCAAGGCGACGAAGAAGCTTGCAATGAAGAAGCGCAAGTATCCAGATGCTGACACAGAGAGAGCAGCAGCAGTTGTAGCCACCGTAGACCATACAGAGAGAGGAGGTGCTCGGAGTGGTGTTGTCATTGCAGATCAGCTTTCACCAGCTCAGAGGGCCGCTGTCAAGGAGGTTGAGCGTCGTCATTGTGGTCCAGCTGGGACAGCCATGGTTGGAGGACGGTGTGTCGCTATAGATGAGAGTCAGTCTTAGGGGGAGTCACAGCAGCAGCCACAGCTAGCAGAGCTGACTCAGGAGGGAGAGCCGGCCAAGGAGACAGAGCAGGCACCTCAGCCACAGCTTCGCCGCTCTAGTCATACTCGTACCCAGGTGACACCGAGACTAGAGACATACAGGAGGGGTTCTCGTCCGCCTTCTAGACCACAGGGTCCGCTTCCAGTGACTCACTTGGATTTGAGGGCCGCCACGGCCAAGCAGGTTCAGCAGCTCAGATTTGTGCCGTTCGAGGACTAGTTCCTGCCGAGGAGGGATGAGCGTGCTTCTGAGGGCTTCTACACACCACTACAGGAAGATTTTTATAATGCATATCTTAACAGTGGGGCTGCATTCATATCACAGAGGGTGTGTTCCATTGAGGCCATCGTAGCAGCAGCAGGAGAGCATATTCGCCCCTACCTATCTTACTTGCCAGGGCTGACAGACTTACTCAGACGGACAGGCATATATGTACCATCTTGGGTCCGTGAGTTCTATGCTACACTTTGGATTAACCCATAGCACAGATTTATACACTTTGCATTCAGAGGTAGAGATTATAGGCTGATGAGCTTTAGGGTCAGGGAGATTCTCAGGCTTCAGGAGCAGCCCGTCCGGCTACATGAGGTTTGCTATGGACAGACAGCACCTCCCAGATGCCCTCATGGCGATACGGTGCCTCCTACAGATTTGGTACGCCATTGCTTCACAGAGCCATTCGACGAGGGGTCGAGCAGGACACCCAGTGACCTCACTCCTACAGCTAGAGTGCTTGATGCTATCATGAGGAGGACCCTATTTCTGAGGATGGGATATCACGAGGGGTTGACTCGCATACAGTTATGGCTAGTGAACTCTCTGATGCAGCAGACTATATTTGATATCTGGGATCTCCTACTATCAGAGATGGAGGATACTATTGTAGAGGGGTTCAAAGGTCACCGACAGTTGCCCTATGCTCACTGGATTACTTTTCTGATTCATAGGGTAGTTACTATGAGGCCACCTGAGATGCTTGCAGAGTATAGTGGTGCTACTATAGAGTTCCCTGCATACAACATGACTCAGATGCTCCGCCATAGTGTAGTGAGGACACCCAGCCAGCCGCGTCATCGTCTAGAGGTGCCAGAGACTGTAGCCCAGCATGATGAGACCATTAGGGGCATAGCAGCTATAGAGGAGGAGCAGTTAGATGCTCAGCAGGAGGGGATGGTCGAGAGTGACCCTAGCGATAGCACAGATGATGACTACTAGGATATCCCTTAGATGCCTCCACGATGACATGACCATGAGGCCGGTAGCTCCAGTTCAGCTCCACCTACACCACAGACAGATCCCGCTCTACTTGCTATACTTGAGTGGATGTGGCAGGATACACCTCAGCTTGGTCAGCCTGCCACCACTTCACAGACTCCAGTTGTACAGCCTAGTGGGCTTCAGAGTCAGGGACAGACTACTACTCAGTTTGCTTCACCTACAGAGTAGGTGTCCCAGTGGTTTGCCTCGCTAGTGCCAGCCCTGTAGTTCACACCTTTTTAGATGGGCTTAACACAGGCTCAGACTTCCTCGCTGCTTGTGCTAGATACTACAGTCTCTAGGAGCCTTGGTGCTACCTTCAGTGAGTTGACACGGCAACCTACTCTGCCATATCTACATGTCCTAGGTCCTTCCATAGTTGCACCTATTACCGGGACTACAGAGATGCTCCCTTCTTCAGTTGCATCATCAGAGCCGCCTGCCATAGTCATACCTGCAGAGTCTCAGGCAGCACCAGTCCCTGATCCAACCCAGACCACTTCAGCATTGCTTCTAGCTACAGAGGGTCAGACTACTCAGAGCTCATGATCAAATGATGATGGCACACAGTTCCAGTTCGCTCCTCGCACCTCAGCGCCCGACTCGTCCGCTACAGCCCCGCCGACCGACCCTTAGGTTTTGGTGTTTGACGCCAAAGAGGGAGAGGGATCGAGTATGTTAGACTTAGGGGGAGCGATTCATTTAGGGGGAGTTTATCTATTATATTTGGCTTTTTATGTGTGATACACTATTATGCATTCATGTGTTTACTTTCATGCATCGAATTATATTCATGTGATAGTGATATCTACGTGATCGTGATATTTATGTGATATGTGACATGTGTGCTCTCTATTTTGAATTATTTATATGTCATATCACTTGTGTTATGCTCATTTGCTTTGCTTCCGTGTTTTACTCCGATACAAATGAGCTTTATTACTTGTACTCATGTTTATTTCATATCTATTGAGTACATCATGTTGGCTTGGGTCATATAAGCTTGCCTAACTCTTTTGTTCTTATTATCAAAAGCATATATGATCCAAGCATGTTAAAAATCTCAACTTTTTCACATACTCGAGGTGGTATTGTCATCAATCACCAAAAAGGGGGAAATTGAAAGCATCTAGGCCCCTAGTTGGGTTTCGGTGATTAATGACAATACGAGATTACTATGACTAACGTGTGTTTTGCAGAGGCAATTAAGTTAGGTCATGGTAATGGAGATTGATTGGGCAAACATGGTTGTCATGCCCCTATGATGGAAATCATTTCAATTTTCAAAAGATGGACGACAAGGTTAAGGATGGACTAGTTCTAAGTGTTGTTTGGTGTTGAAGAGACACTTAGAGTAGTTTATGACTTTGTTTTTCCTTTGGCCATACTATTAAGGGGGGTATATACGGGTAGCTTGACCTAGGTGAGTCTAGTGGGTTAGGTGTGGTGCACACTTGCTAAATCTAGCAGTAGGTAGCTCCTAAAAAGCCCTTAGATCAATTGGAGCAAACTTCATTCACGTATGATTGAGAGTTGGAAGTGAATGGAGGGTCAAATGCTATCCGGACGCTGGTTCCGGTGTGACCGAACGCTGGCGCAGAGTCCGATCAGTTTATTTGATCAAGGTGAAATCATCTGGTGCGACCGGACGTTGAGAGGTGAGTGACCGGATGCTGGGTGCCAACGTCCGGTCGACTCCAGTAAGGTTCCAAAGAGGGAAAATCGTGACCGGACGCTGTCCAGCATCCGGTCACAACTTAAACACTCAGTTTCGGGGAGAACTGACCGGAGCATCCGGTCAACATGACCGGAGCGTCCGGTCACCCCGCAGAGGCACATAACGGTTCTTTTTGAACACAGGTGTATAAATACTTCCTCCATTCGTGTGAGGGGGATACTTTTGCTCATTCCAATAGCTGAGAAACACCCTTGAGAGTGCCAAGATGAGCAAGGTCTTAGTGAGGTGATTGAGATTTGAGAATCCAAGAGTGAGACCTCATTAGTGAAAGCAAGAGTACCAAAGTGTGCATCCACCCTTCTCATTAGGCTTGTCGTGGTCAAGTGAGAGTTCGTGCTTGTTACTCTTGGTGATCACCATCACGTAGACGGCTTGGTGGTGATTGGGAGCTTGGTGATCATCCGGTGGAGCTTGTGGATGACCCAACTCAAGTTGTGAGCGGTTGTGGGTGATTCACCACGATGGAGTGTCAAAGAATCAATCCGTAGAGATCACTTGATCCTTGCATGGATCAAGGGGGAGCTACACCCTTGCGTGGGTGCTCCAACGAGGACTACTGGGGAGTGGCGACTCTCCGATACCTCGGCAAAACATCGCCGCGTTCCTCCTTCTCTCTTTACTTTGAGCAATTCAATTCTTGTCTTTACATTCATAGAATTGCCATGCTAGAGTAGGATTGAAACTTAGGTTGCAAGACTTTTTGTGTGGTAGAACATTAGAAACGCTTTCTAGGCACAAGGGGTGAAGTGGGCTAACCGTAGGGTTTAATAATTGCAAAGAAATTTAGAATTAGCCCAATTCACCCCCTCCCCTCTTGGGCATCTTGATCCTTTCACTATGGACCCAAAAAATCCCCTTCCCATGTTAAGTAACTAGATTTAATTTATTGCAATCTCAATTAGCATCTAGTTCCTTTTCATGCCTAGGTTTGCATTTGCATGCTTAAATATTTTGTCTTGCATACACTAGGTATATCTTATGGTAGACTTGCTCGATTTCACTCTTAACCCTTGGAGCAAACCTACATGGTTTGAAATTGTTTTGGAGCACGACACATAGCTTGTTTTAAAATTGTTCATCTAATATGTGCCAAAGTCCAAATTGTAGATAATTTCTCCCGAATATCACTTTCGAAAATGATTCTCACATTCATGTGATGTCATCTTTCAAGTGGTATTTTTTATTCTAAAATCAATGTGCATGTCTCCTACAAGTATTCCATACTTGTGTGCACAAATTTAGGGAGAGGTTACTCTACAAGTTAGATGCTTTGAGACTAACACCTATTCAAGCTTATCATGTGTCTAGTAGTCTCATTGCAAGGAAAATGGAGTCCCCGGAGTTAAGTATCATACTTCAAATATCCACCACCTATTGTGAGTGGTATAAATCAAATTGGTTTCTACATGTGGTATTTCTAAACCGATATCATCATGTTGATTTCATTTTGGTATTTATATGCTTTCTCCATGCATTATATAGATTAAACTCCCTTGAGCATTAATTTGCCAATTATGCATAAACTACATTCTCCATCATTTGTATGCATATATTTAGGAGGAGCTTAGTCTATGTAATGTGAGAGTCAAAATTTGTGACTTATTCCACTCCACATACAAAGGATCACAAAGTTTGACCCTCCCTTGTGCTACTAATGTCTATCTTTTCAGTGTTTGATTCCAAAGGGGGAGAATTTGTAGGACCAAAAGCAAGCCCGATCATAATAATTTACATGTTGTAATGGTTCGAGAAAGGGAGGATAGTGGACTATGGAGTTAGGGGGAGGCTTAAATCCATAATGCCACATGAGGATATTTGCAAGGGCAAGATAAGTTTCCAAAGATGTTTACATGTGGTATCTCTTAGCATCATATAACCTTGCCCTTTGCATTGCATCCTAGCAAGTAGATAGTTTTTAAAATTCCAAAAAAAATTTATTTGCTTGTTTTGGTCGTGTTGTCACCAATCACAAAAAAGGAGGAGATTGTAAGGAAAATGGACCCTAGGCCCATTTACTTTGGATTTTGGTGTTTGATAACCAACACAACTAAATTGGACTAATGGATTTGCAAGTAATTGTTTTGTAGTTCAATAGGATATATAAAATGTGACTTGGATGAAGGCGACGTGATGATCCGATGATCAACACCTCAAGAAAGACATGTGAAGATGCATAGAAGACATACAAGGTCAAGCAAAGTCCAAGCACGAAGATTGGAACAAAGCCGGACGCAATATCACAAAGAAACGAGCCCGACAGCGGTGACCGGACGCGGCCCTATGAGTGACCGGACGCGTTCGATCAAGTGCCAGGCAACAGCAGGCATCGGCAGCTGTGACCAGACATTGACCAGACACTGAGCGAAGCAGTGACAGGACGCAGCAGACTAGACGATCGGACGCATGAAGTGCAGCGTCCGATCGAGTCTAGAGAGGTTCCAGAGCAACGCCAGCGCGATCGGACGCGTCCGGTCGATGATGACCGAACTCTGAGCTGAGTCCGATCAACATGCGCGCTCCAACGGTCAGGACGATCAGACACGTCCGGTCAGGATGTGATCAGCGTCTGGTCAGTAGCAGAAAGCTAGGTTTCGTCCCCTACGGCTATTTGAGTAGTGTGGAGCTAAGGAAACATACCAAGGGTGTTAATACACCATTTTAGGGATCTCCACTTGCATAGTGCTTTGTGATTCATTAGGTGATTAGCGTTGGTGCTTTGCAAAGTGCTTAGGTTGATTAGACCACCGCTTGTGCGCTTGCTCTAGGTTTAGACCTAGTGTTAGTGAGGTTTGCATACCTCTTACCACTCGGTGCTTGCGCACACCATTGTTGTATATCGGAGGGGCTTGTAATCTTGTGAGATCACACCAACCGTGTTTGTGGTGTGGCCACCACCGTGTACCGGAGGGAACAAGGCCCGCGGTGGTTCGGCCAGAAGCTTGATAGTGAAGACGGCGGGGAGCAGTCTAGGAGAGGCTTGCCAAAAGGCACATCGGAGACCCACTTGCGTGTGGGGAAGGCCCGGGGTTATCCACGGAGTTATCCGACCGAGAGCTTGGCCATTGCGAGGGATTCCTTGCGAGGGGATCCAACGAGGACTAGGGGAAAGCTTGCGCGCTTCTTGATACCTCGGTAAAAATACCGGAGTCGTCAACGGGAGTTTGCATATCTCTACCTTACTTTTTAGCTTCCACATTTACATTGTTTGCATAACTCCTTTTGCGGTAGAGATAGCAACACACTAGCAAAACCGTAGTTGGACATTTAGATAGTTTATCTTTTGCAAAGGTTTTGCTAAGAGTAGAAATAGAGGCTATAGTTTAGAGTTAGACTTTTAAGTTGCCTAATTCACCCCCCTCTTAGGCGTCATGGTACCCTTTCTGGCCAACTTCTTGGCTGCCTCCAGCTCCTGTTTGAGAGCTCGCATCCTCGCATCCTTGGCCGTCAGTTCTTTCTCCAGGCCCTAGCGGAAAGGTTGGCCTTGGTGCTCGAGCCCCTAGGCTAGAAGCACGGCCTACGAGAATCACATGTGTCACAAACAAGCTACCGCCAGGCAAAATACAAAGACAAAAGTCAAACATCCATCCACTTACACTAGTAGCATGAGAGTTTACCGCCTCTATAAGAGACAAGTTAGAGACCTTCAGCAGGTCCCTCTCTACCTCAGGGCCCGAGAATGAGCCAGCATACGCATCGGTGAAGCTAGCTGCACTTAGGGTTGGCACCAGACCAACGCTGCGATAGTCCACATTCACGATGACCCGAGAATTCAATGTGGCCCCCTAAAGAACGAGCAATCCGGTAAGTCTCCTACTTCATGGAATTCATCTCGCTAGAGGAGCTCGACCCCGAATAGACTAGCATATCACCATAATCCTCAGGCTAGGAATTCAGTCGTAGCTCCCATGATCGAATAGTTGCCCACGGACCAAATCTTCGCTTAAGCGAACATACTCCGCATAAAATCTAGACTTACCCTACAACTGAGAGCTCAAAATGTTAGGAGACGCCACAGAGGTCAGTCTTGCCTTTTTTTGCGCCACCGTCCTTCAGGGGGTCGCTAGACTTACGGGAATTCTTCTTAGATTTCCTCCCAAGAACATCACCAACGGACATGGTTTCCGCAAGACCGAAGGCATCATAAACATCAGCAACTTTAGCCTTGCCGGCCATTACGTCAAAGCTTGAGGAATCCTAAAACATCAGCAGCAACGACGCATTAGCGAATGGGTAAAACAAGAACGAACCAAGAAATGAAACCCCAAACCAAAAATAACAACGAAAATACACAAAAACATAACACTACCATTTCGGTCCAGACTTGCCCAAATCAGCGGGTCTGTCCTATCATGACCTTTTTGCTGTTTCCCACCTTGCCGGCAACTTTTCTCCCAATCTACACATCGGCAGGCTCCATGGGACCGCGTCCTCTGCCGCTAAGCTTTTGCTTACAGGATTCCATCGCAATAGTATTTGTCCCACGTCCGGCCATCACCTTCCACGCCCTACCTCTTCACCCTTAGGCCCCACGGCCATGGCCACGAGGGGCGGTGTCGTCGGCCAGGAGACTGGTCGAGGGGCTCGATCGATCAGCATAGCAAAGGCCCATCGCTTTGAAGACACGGTTTAATCGCCTCTTCCCAGCCAGGGATTGGCACCGGCCCTTCGCTCCTTGTCGCCATAAAATCCAATGATTTACTTGGCCTTGTGCTCTATCAGGTTTACAAAGCTAAAATCGGTGGTAAATGCATCCGATGGTGCAACGGCAAAACACGGAAAGACATGTCCATCCCTTCACTCTATATCAGAAAATTGGTCTCATAGCTCAATGGAGGGCTATCGCAAGCTATCCATTCTTCAACCAAATCCTGACTAATCTGCCAGCATGATGTCAAAGCGAAGGCATCGGCGGCTTCAGTGTCACGTGGACCATCCGCTAGTACTTTGGCCAAGCAAAAACCTTCCATCGGTATCATCTTCGAGACAAGTATGTGCGCTTTCGGCATACCATTTATCATCACCTCGGCCACATCTTCATCAGAGTGGTGATAAAACCAATAATCGGTCCAGCGTGGTGAAAGCTCTAGTTTGGTTTTGGTGAATTGATGAAACCCTAAGTGCTAACCTAGTTTATCAAGTGATCATGAGATAGGTAGCACATTCCAAGTGATGAAGCAAATGAAGATCATGACATAAAGATGGTGATGCCATGGTGATGATCAAGTGCTTGGAATTGAAAAGAAGAAAGAGAAAAACAAAAGGCTCAAGGCAAAGGTATAAATGGTAGGAGCCATTTTGTTTTGGTGATCGAGACACTTAGTGAGTGTGATCACATTTAGGATCGATAGACGTACTATTAAGAGGGGTGAAACTCGTATCGAAATGCGGTTATCAAAATGCCACTAGATGCTCTAACTCATTGCATATGCATTTAGGATCTAGTGGAGTGCTAACACCCTTGAAAATGTTTGTGAAAAAATGCTAACACACATGTGCACAAGGTGATACACTTGGTGGTTAGCACATTTGAGCAAGGGTAAGGAACTTCATCGGCGGAGTGTTCGCGCGTAGAGTGCGGATAGTCCGACGGTGCCACCGGCGCCCTAGACAGAAAAGACGAAGGTCACTAAAAGTGATCGGACGCTGGCCTTGGTTGGATCGGCGCGTCCGGTCAGGTGGAGCATGAAGACGCTGGCGTCGGTCTCTGACCGGACGCTGGGTCACTTAGTGACCGAACGCTGGAGGGGTGCGTCCGATCCTGCTGCGTGTGTCTGGTCGAGCATGACCGGATGCGTCCGGTCGAGAAAAGTCGTCTCTGGATGCTTACTGGAAACGACCGGACGCTGGGGCTTAGTGTCCGGTCACTTTGAGCTGCTGCGTCCGGTCATCACATGACCGTTGAGATCGAGCGCTCAGTATTTGAAGAGAGGGGACACGTGGCACGCATCGCGTAACCGGACGCTGAGGTCCAGCGTCCGGTCAATATGACCGGAGCGTCCTGTCACCCCGTGTTGTGCCCAGTGAAGGGGTACAACGGCTCTATTTCATGGGGGCTTCTATTTAAGCCCCATGGCCAGTTCAAGCTCACTCTCTTGGCCATTTGCATTGACATAGCAACCTTGTGAGCTTAGCCAAAGCCCTCCCACTCATCTCCATCATTGATTCATCATCTTTGTGAGATTGGGAGAGAATCCAAGTGCATTGCTTGAGTGTTTGCATCTAGAGGCACTTGGTGTTCGTGTTTCGCTACGAGATTCACTTGTTACTCTTGGTGGTTGCCGCCACCTAGACGGCTTGAAGCAGCAAGGATCGTCGAGCGGAGGGTGGTGATTGTCTCTGGCTCCGATCGTGGTGATTGTGAGGGGTTCTTGACCTTTCCCCGGCGGAGAGCCAAAAGGTACTCTAGTGGACTGCTCATGGCTTGTGTGATCCTCATCTTGTGTTGGTTGTGCGGCGCCCTATTGAGGGTTTGGCGTGTAATGCCAATTAGCGCGTGAACCTCCAAGTGAGTGAATCACCACAACGAGGAGTAGCTTGCTGGCAAGCAAGTGAACCTTGGTAAAAAATCATTGTGTTCATCATTTGATTCTGAGGTGATTGGTATTCATTCTTGTGATTGATTGGTTCACTCCTTGACATGGCGGTATAACTATCTTGCTCTCTCTCTTTACAATACCAAAACCTGTTATCAAGCTCTTTAGTGTAACTAGTTGTGAGAGCTTGTTAGTTTGGTTAGTGTGGCTCTTTAGTTAGCATTTGAGAGCACATTAACTTAGTGTAGTGGCATAGCTATTGTGTGGATAGAAACTATATTAACTAGAATTGTGGTGGGTGGCTTGCATTTTTAGTAGGCTAGCGCAACACTTGCTTCGCCTCATTATTGTCTAACCGATTTGTCAAGTGTTGTTGTAGAAATTTTTAATAGGCTATTCACCCCCCTCTAGCCATTAGGACCTTTCATGTGGCCACTTATTTCGATAAGCCACCATAATTTGAACGGTGCCCTTCGTCTTCTTTGGAATAAAATTATACAAGTCATAATGGGCCACCTTCTCGACCTTGGTCCGCTTGTCCTTCACCACCTTCTTGTGAAGATGGGTTTCATAGTAGTGTGCGAAGGTATTCACACTTAGAGCACACCCCGACATTTTGAGCGTCATGGCGAACACGCTCATCCGCGCGAAAGCATTAGGTATCAGCTAATGAATTTGTAGATTGAAGCGCTGCAAGACTTCTCCCACAAAATCGTCACAGGGAAACCTCAATCCCACTGCGAAGAAGTCACGAAAGATGACGGCCTCATAAGGCTCCGGGCACTGTACTTCCTCTTGATCTGGTGCACAGCACAGACTGCAGAGTGCAGGCTTGAGAAGCCCTTGAGAAACATACTTGTCAAGCTCCGCCTCAGTGACGCACGAACGCCCTATCTAATAAGTAGCCGGAGTTAAATTAAGTTGCCCTTAACGGCGGCCGGCACTGGACCCAGGGTTTTGCCTTCTTCGTCCTCTTCAACAATCTCAACATCCGTATCTGTTTCTTCGCCAATATCAATACGCGAAGGGCCTAGGCAGCCATCAACAGGGTGATCCACTGCCAAGCCACCACCTTACGCAATTGGCGACTGAGCCACCTCTCGCTCAGACATACTTTGTGACTGAGTGCGAGATCCCGAATCAGAACCATCGGATGAGCTCCCGCTCGATGAACTACCACCTGACGATGACTCACTTGACATCTATTCAAGCGAGTACATACAAAAACCCCAAAAGAAACCAAAAATAGTAAAGAAGCGAAATGATCTAAACAATAAAATAATACAAGTACACAATAAGCAAATGAAAAGTGAATAGGAGAAATCAAAGAGCCAACCTGCTCAAGAGCTCGGTGAAGAGTGGAGTCCTGACGAGAGCAAGAAAGCCGCCAAGCAATCCGAGCGAAAGTCCAAAGAGCGAAGGCTTCTCTCGCGAGCGCAGGATGAAGGAAAGATGAGAGCGCATGACTCCTCTGACCTAGGGGGGGGCTTATATAGGCACTCGCCAGGCCGAGCAGCGTGAACCAAGGAAGCGACGCGAACGGTTCGCTTAACCGCCGTGATGGTTCGAATTTTGAGAAACAGTTACACGGCGCGATAACCGGAAAATGGTTACACACTATGCAAAAAGAAATCATTCATCATCACAATATTAATAATAATAAAATACACACACATAGCAACAACATATACCTCCACCCTTCGCCTGGGATGGCGTACGAGCCCCATCATAAGACAATCCCATAAATTCACAAGGCAAACGCGCTCGGACTGAGAGCCTCCTCACGCATTTCCAAGGGGCTGATGTTGGGGGCGTGCCCCATCTCTGGGCACCCTGTGTGGCTCAATCGCCATCCTGGTTCCTCGCAAGAGCGAAATAACGGGAGTTGGACTCCGGTGCACTCAGCATTTCGCTATATGAGAAGTGAAAGGGTTGGTTGTGTGTGAAGAGAAGGATGAGTCGGTCCCCCTTCTTGCTTCAGCGAAGTAAAGGCGCCGCTTGCCGTCCCATTCTTAGGATCCCCTTTTTGCCATGGCAAAATGAGGAACTCTGCGGCCGGGACCAGGTCGTACCTGGTCATTTTTCCTTTCGCCCTAGCTGCAGGCCCACTGACGGTCTCGGTTCTGTCAACAGGTTTGTTTGATCGTTTCTGCAGGTTTCGCCAAAGGAAGGCGCGCGGCTGGTCTCGAGCAAATAGCTGTTAATAGGTTTGGTTGATAGTTTCGTAGGTTTCGCTAAAAGAGGAGCCACTGTTTTCGCATGGCCGATAACTGTCACCGGGGGCCCCACCCGGTCAGCTGGACAGGCGACATGAGGCGGAGCCGGTCGGGCCTATCCGGGTTCGGAGTTACTCAGGGAAGGCGGGTACTCCGAATGGCGAACAAGCCCAAAGCCGCGGGGAATATTCCTCGAATTTGTAGTAGTTGAGAGGGCATTTACGTCCTATGAAAAGCCCACGGGCATGTATAAATAGCCCTATTGAGGGAATGTAAAAGGGGGAGAAATAAATTCAATGAAACCGTTCGTCTCATTTCGCTCAAGTCTTGTTTTATCCGCTTTTGGTGCTTGATTTCGCTTGAGCGGCAACTGGTCTTCGAAGGCCGTGGACTAGAACAACACCAATCTTTGTCCTTAGTTCAATTTATATATATACTACTGATGGAAAGTAGTATACTAGCTAGTATATATATGTGCTAATGGACACACAAACAAACAGGTCGTCCTCATCAGCAGCTGGATGTTGGATCAACCACAACCAGGCAGGCATGTAGCCTCCCAAGCACAGCACTAAACGAGGGCAAGTGGTACTCATATTTTGTATGGAATTTTATTGTGACATTAAGCACTTGCTGCACAAATGAAAAGCCGAAACCATTATGTTATGACACTTTGCGTGAGTGTCGGGACTCATGCCCTGTTTGTAATCCAACCTGCCCACCAGTCCAGGCACCGACTGCATAATTATGGTTTTAAACTGACGGTGGATATATAAATAATGTATTCAACGTCGGTAACAAGAAAGAGTTCTAAGCTAATTTGGGATGGTGTAGGAGACACACCATGTGCTACGAAAATTCGAACGGTACACCCTCTGGCTAGTCTGTTAACATTTAGTGTAGCAACTGATGTCTCAAAATATTTTTAGAAATTTTTTAAATAATACTTTTTAATGATTAATTGCAAATGTAGAAGCTGTTATACAAAAGTTACACATATAGCAGCATGTCGGCAGCTCACTAGCCGATAGGATTCGTGGCACACATGATAACCATTGCACGCCAAAATAGCCTGTCAGCATCTGGACGGCCGACATGTCCATTCCAACTAGATAATCAGCTTTTGAAAGGCCGATAGGTCAGTAGGTCCACCAGTAGCCAATAGGCCTGTCAGGCCCCACGCGGCCGACAATACTATTTCATGATGTATTCCTTCTGTTCTAGACGCAGCCATCACCCGATGTGATACTTTTTCACGAACACAACCATCTCCGGATAGAAAACTAACTTTCCCACTTTTTGAGCAACACTAAAAACATTAGATTAGTTCGCATCATAAATCCAAGAGTACATTAGTCCTTTTACGTTTTAATTGTCCTTTGCAATGATGCAGGCGAGGAACAGTATTGGAGCGTTGCCTCCTTTGCCAAAGTGCGCACATTAGTTCATTAGTTCGCATTACAAATCCAAGAGTACATTAGTTCGCATCCATACATCCACGCTAGCATATAACCATACAGTAGTACACGCTTAACCTACACGACGACCACGCTTAGGTGCTGCGCACTTCGATGATGAACCTGGGCCATAGGGTAAGTCCACTGGTTTGGAGGCGTCGCTATCATGCTGGTGGGGTCGACTCCATATGCTCAGTACCCTGAGTCAGTAGAGGTGCACTAGAAAGCTATGAGGGCCCGACCTCCTCAGGAAACCAAGGAGGAGTGTCGTCCATGTAAAAAGTCTCGAAGTTGCTAGTACCCTTCGTGTAGTCACTGCAAGAAGCATGTGTACCTATAAAAAAGAAGGTTAGGTTAGATAGAGCATGTTACGTACATAGTACATAAGAAATCAGGAAGGTAATCGCTGAATTATCTAGGACTTGAACACTCTGCTGCGGCTCGTCACTACTACAGACTAACCAATCACCAACGCATCTATCACTATCGATATCATTAAAAATGATGGTGATAGCTATCACCAATGGTTTGTAATATGAACCGTTGGTGATAAGAGTATCACCGCCAGTTTGTAAGAACGTCCGGGTCGATAACTATCACCACCGCTTCGTCTTACCAACCGACGGTGATAGTCCATCATCATAGACTGTTTGCACCACCAGCCGGTGGTGATGATGTGCTCCTCATCACTGCCGCCTCGCCATATGAACAAGCGGTGAAGACATTTTCACTGCTAGCTCGTTGTATGATATGGCGGTGATAACCATGCTATAGTATAAATAAATTCATAACTTTTTCAAATAAAGTCAGATAAAAACAAACTTTATATCAAAGTTGTAGATCTCGACGCAATCGACAACTTTGTAGTTGATGACTTTTTCATTTGAAACCATGTACGGTCCTAGAATTCTATTTTAAGCGCTCAAATTTTGAAATTCAATTTTATCGAATTGTACAAATGACCCTAGATGGAAAAAATGACCAAAACCAAAGTTGTAGATCTTGATGAGATATACAACTTTGTAATTGACAACTATTTCATTAGAAATCATTTAGTCTCAAATTTGTATATGAAGTTTTAAAATTTAAAAAACCAATTTTTTCAAACAACCTCGGATGGAAAATCGACCAAAACCAAAGTTGTAGATCTTGATGAGAACAACAACTTTGTAGTTGATGAGTTTTTCATTTAAAATCATTTGAGGTCCTAAAGTCTGGCTGAAGTTTTGATGCTTTGAAATTCAAATTTGTTAAACGACCTCGGATGGGGAAACAACCAATATCAAAGTTGTAGATCTCGATTAGAGCAACAAATTTGTAGTTTATGACTTTTTCATTTGAAGCTATTTAGGGTTCTAAATATTTATTTTAAATCCTAAAAAGTGAATACTAGGAGAAGTGGTTAGAGGAGCAAAGGACAAAGGTCTCATGTTCAAATCCCAACACCGCGTACTATGAAAAATAGCGTGGAGTTGGAGCATGGAGAAGCTTCCCGGTACCATGAAGCTAGAGCTAGTGGGTGGGCTTCCCAGGATTGAAATAAATTTTTTTGCTATTTTTTGGCCCATTTTTGGATATTTTGAAAATTCAAATCACCGCCGGCTAGTAATACAAACCGACTGTAATAAGCTATTATCACCGCCGGATGCAAAACCACCTATGATGAGAATGTCACCACCACCGACAGCTTACTTCCGATACCAAAAAGCGCTAGTTATGAGCTTTACGAACCGCTTGTGATAGGTCTGAGTGTAGTAGTGCGTGCTGGGATGGACGAGAACGCCCTCCTGATCCGTTGACTGGAGGTGGTGGTGGAGGTGGAGGTGGAGGCACACCCTGGTGGGCATGAACAACTACGTCAGTGGTGTAGCGGCATGATGCCCGGCGTACTCCCGCCAAGCAATGTTGACCTAGTCGTCAAAGGGTGGCAACCAACTCGAGCCTAGCAACCGTTGGGGGTTGTGCTCGAACTACTAGGCATACAAAAGTAGCTCGTTGCCCACATCACTGCAGATATCTGTCTGCAAGCAAGGCATGTATTGTCTCATGCATTGTTATGCTTCATTTGCAAAGTAAGGATAGGACAACCTATGTAAGAAATTTGCTTACCAGCGCATGGAAAGCAATTGGTGGTTCCATCGTGAACGTGTCGGTGATCTCGGCCTCGTGTGGCGTAGCCTCTGACAGCACGGGGAAGCAACAGATGTGTGTGGCTCCATGGAATGAACACAAGTACTCTCGGTATGTGGCCTCGTTGAATGGGTCCCAAGGTAAAATATTACATAATCTTCCAAAACAAAAATCTTAAACGCATGACAGTCCCAAACTAAAATATTACACTGTAGACCAAAACTAAAATATTACAAGCCCTAGTTCAAACCCTAGAGTTGCATTTTGGAATACACCGCTCTTCCGTTCCATTTGGAAGCCTATGTGTAGGGTACGCATCGTAATTTTTCCTTAGATGATCTCCACTGCACGCTAGGCAGAAAGGATGCTTGTCTGAAGCCTCCAAAGCATCCATATCATTCCTAATACGACGACTCTTGCAATGACCCCTTGCCTCCACCCTTTTGCCCGGATCTAGAGACCATTGACGGTCGGAGTCATGAACTGCCTTAGTGAAATCAGAAATGGCCCTCCAAACTCGAAGCTCACCACACCAGGTGTTCAGTAAGGCCGCCTTCTTAAAATAAGAGGACACAATGTCATGGGAACTTTGGCTTTTCCAACAGCAGCAAGCACATGGGAGCATGGATAGTGGCAGTACTAATTGTAACATGCACTTGTTCTCCGATGGCCATAACTGACATTCCATAGTTATTTCGCTTGGACCAATGCCAAGTCCGCCCTTGTCACGCAGATACACTTCATACACAAGGTCCTAATTGCCAACGTAAAAGACCCTATGCAGGGATCCTTTGGCACTCTTCTCTTTGATATATGCAGAAATCTTTCGCTGAATATGTCATGTGTGGATTCTGAATGACTGCAATTGCCGCTTAACAATGCTCTTGTAGATACAATATTGTGCCCCTTAGGATACCCTCCACAATGGTAACCAATGGAAGGGAACGTGTACCTTTGAGCACCCAATTGTAAACCTCCGCGAGATTCGTCGTCATTATGCCATACCAAGCTCTGAAGGTGTCTTACAACAAAGACCACTTCTCTAGGGGCTCCTCTTTAATCCAATTTGAGAAGCACTTTAAAAACCTACCTCCCTTATGTCGATGAGTTTTGCTTTTAGGCTCATTAGGATCTGGACCAAGGCCTTGCGGCTCCTCCTCTCGTGCCACAACAGGTTGACGACGCACCTCTTTCATGTGGCTTGTGGTCAGCTCCTCTAACCGTTGCCAAAAGAAATCAAATTTTTGTTTCTGATCTGCTTGCACAGTCTCTTGAACAGGTCCATCAAGCGCTTGCTCTTGAACTGCTTGTAGAAATTAGCAGCAAGATGCCTCATGCACCAGCGCCTTTGTATATCGGGCCATTGGACCTCTGGATCAGTACCGTTCTTCAACTTTTCCACTGCATTCAATAAATGCATTACGATCATGCAGGACACAAACATTCTCCCTTTCTTCGACGAGAGCTTGTTTCAACAACTTTAGGAACCACAACCAACTTTCGCTGTTCTCCGATTCAACCAGGGCAAAAGCAGTAGGCACAACCTGGTTGTTGCCGTCAACCCCTATGGCTGTTAGCAACGTACCTCCTTATTGTCTAGTCAAGAAAGTGCCACCGACACATTGTAGAGGTCGACAATGCTTGAAGGCCTGTATCATGCAACCGAAAGAACAAAAAGCTCGTTTAAGCACACGGTCTCCCTTCTCGTTTATATAGTCATCAATATCAATTATAGTGCCAGGGTTTCTCGATTGAATGGTTTCTAGAAGAGCTGGATGGTGGTGATTTGAGTCCTTATACGTACCGAACCTCTTCTCCAAGGCCAACAGTTTTGCTCTCTAAGCCATGTCATAAGAAATCTCATAGCCAAATCTATTCTCACGGTCATGGTGAGAGTGTACAATCTCTACAGAGTGTAAAACTATTATAACAACCATGCTCATGATCACGAGCGGCCCTGAGAACTCACAAAATAGCGGACTATTATTGTTGATGGTTAACTATGAGATAAAATGTTGCTTTATATTATCATGTGGTTTAATTGGGGCTTAAGCACAACTATATGCTAATTTAGTGTTAAAACTGTGACTAATTAAAATGCGAACCGCAGTAAACTAGTGTCATCCTTTTGAGCTTCAAAACCCCATGTTATATTGCTGAAATCGATATGTACTCATGCTTGCTTTATTTTTACTACTTGGATAAAAATCCCGGATGGGTACCAGATTGCTAGATTCTGGAGCAGTTGGGCTTGTGATCAACCAGTCAGTTATCCCTGTGGTGTTGGAGCTTTCGCCTCAAGGATGGAGTTGTCTTCCCGCTGTTTGTTGTCCGAGGTTGTATTTCTTGTAATAAATATGTTATGTAATATGCATTGTCTTTTGATATTACCCCTGTTTGTAGCCATATGTGATTTGACTTCCTAGGCTCACATATGGTATTATCCGGTTGTGTCCTTAAAACCGGGTGCTACAAGCAACTAGCTTGTTTGTAATAAATTTGATGGAACACCTTTTCAACCACCTCTCCACACCTTTAGCAACAATAGTACATGCTTGTAGGTCCAACATATGGTGGAAGCTAGAATTTAATAATTTGATCAAATTTACATCTAATTTGTGAGATACATTACAATGAATTCATTATAGATTTCGAGATTCACTAGATCAAAATCTAGCTCCAATTTATGGTAGAGATGGAGATAGAGATAGAGATAGAGATGAGATAGAGATAGAGATATATAGAGATAGAGAAGGAGAAAGACGAGAAGAAATAGAGATAGATAGCGACAGAGAATGAGAAAAGATAGAGATAGAGATAGACATGCAGAAGAAAAGATAGAGATATAGAGAAGAAATAGAGATTATAGATATAGTGATCGATAGACAAAGAGCAAGGTTAGGGATACATATAGAGAAGAAAAGATATAGAGATAGATAGAAAAATAAATTAATTTGATGTCTTTTCATGAGGTATTGGTTTTGGTATTCATATATATATACCACTTAACAACCCAAGGCAAGATAGTGTAAGGACACGGTCAGATCATTCAAGGTCCAGTATGAATATGAGTGACAGATGCAGAGCCTTGGTACTTATATTGCTTCTCTTTGTATTTCTTGCGCAATGTAAGTGTCTCATCATCAGCTACTCTTTATCTTTGAATTTAGATATGCATATATGTACTACATCCTCATGAACACATAATCTATCAGGTCGTCCCCACGAGGACATTGATGTTGGAACTGCAAGGGGCCGAGCTGCTTTTAACCTCACCCGAACTGGATTTTGTGACACGGAGCACCAAAATAATAAAGTGGTCTACTGCTGCTCGTATGGAAGGCCAAAACATTGTTATGGAACTTTTCAGCAGTGTCAGGCCAATTGCTACGTTCATGATCAACTGATTGCCCATGCAGTCAATGATGCATAATCTGAGCAATCCTCAGGTCCATTTGATTGTAATAAAACCATCATTGTTAACTTAAATAATGTACTCTACAATGATTGGTAATAATATGGGAAAGTTCTATGCTTGTTCCATCTATCTGCACTTGTTTTGGTTTCATGTTATCAATGTTACTGTCCTCTTTATCTTTTCCTTTTTTACAGTTGTCATGCAGAAAAATTCTTCCAATAATTAGAAACATTTGTGTTTAATTTGGTAGACTAGTCATCATCACACTATACCACATCCAATCTATAGAGTCAGACAATAGTCGCTAAAGAGGAATATTAACAACCAACAATCGGTCAGTACAAATCAGAAAAACATGCATCTCTACCATTGTGAAGTACATAAAGTAACCCTATATGTTTGCATCTAAAATGCCCACGTCTATCATTATCAAAGATACTTCAGAACAATCCCCTAATTAGAATCTTGACTACCTACCCCAGGCACTATGAAACATAATTTAAAACAACATCTAAATTTGAACCTAAACTCTCTACCCCTAGCATTGTCAAAATAAAGTGACCTAACTGTTGCACCTGTATGCATCGAAACCCAAACTTAAAACTGATGACCGCCCATCCATTCAACGATCGATTGCATGCATGATCGACCATTTATGGTGGTCTTAAACTGTCATTGCTAATCTAAAATACTCTACTGCATGTTGACTGATAATACTAAAAGAAAGTTTTATACTTGTTCCATCTATCTGTGTTTGTTGCTGTTTTCACATTTGGTATGTCACTTCTTGTAACGAATCCACGATTTCCACGAAGGGAAATCCACAGATATGAATTATAACTAGAACATCAGGCGCCCGATACCATGACTTATCTTTTACACTCTTGAATCCCAGCAGGTTAATTAGATAATCATGCATTAATAGTGTATAAGAGATTAATTTCTGATGAAAGCATTTCTAACGATTGCTTTTCAAAATTGTACTGCATGTTCATTGACTCAAATGACAAATCCTATCTTGAGATTATAATTGTGTGCTAGGAATGACTCATTTCACTTCAAAAGAATCCTGCCATTGCATGCCCCTAGAGAGCATAAAAAGCAGGCTAGACAGTTAGCCACTAACCAAAAAGATCCAGAAAGATTTGTACATGCAGCACCTCGCTCAATGTCGTTCCTCATAATTTAGTGCATCAGAAAAATGATAGAACACTGCATCAAACCAAAGTTTCTCCTCCAATTCCAACATGGGCTATTCAAAGCTAGCTGGTTAGCTCAACAACTAACAAATGCAATTCACAAAGCAGAACCATCTTAGTAAAACAACTGCCTGAAACCTAACATCAGTACAAGAGGATGAGAACATTTCTGGAGTAGACGAAAAACTATCCATTGGTCATTTGTTCACATGGGCAAAAGGAACAGAATATAAAACAACTGCCTGAAACCTAATATCAGTACAACAGGTAGAAAATATGAGAACACAAACAATCTCTAAACTTAGAAGGGCAGAAGCTCAAGCATAATCCACCGAACTGTATGCTGCACAGATCTGTTGTGTAGGATGTCATCACTTATTCACTGTACTCTGAATCACAGTTAACAAACATGTTGTAATGTCGAGTTCCAAACATCCCCGGCATCATATATACCATAAATCAAGAATTTGCACTGTTCATTTAAGTTAGTGTCACTCATCATTTACAACAAAATGTACATCCCGTTTTGATCCACTTCACTTCGCACGAAGCACTGGGATTCATATATATTTTTTATGGAATTATGAAAATTGAATCATGATCCACAGCTACACATATTTGTCATTGCAATTCCCACTTTACACTAAAATCATATAAATGTATGGATCTCAATAAATCTATCCGGCAAAACCGATTACTTGATAACTACATTCAATTATTACATATGAGGAAAAGTTGTCCACATAAGACTGCAGTTGGGTCTCACTCACATGGCTTTTGTTTGTAGCTGTAAACACATCCCGATCAAAGGCCGTAACTGAAAACCACATGGACAAACAGGTTGCTTGAAATTCAGAACCCCAGCAACAGGAGCAATGCTAGTAATGGCTGGTAGTTGCAATACTCAACATCAAAGGCAGTGACAGAAGATATGTTAAAGGATCATACTTTAAAGGCTGCCTACTTTAAATCATCTACTCTCTCAGCATATGAAAAAAGAGGTAAGATAACAGCAGATGGATATGCTATAGTTGGAACAGAGGGAAAAAAGACCAAACAAGCAGAAAGGATAGCCAAACAATAGACATTGGTGTGGTGCTCAAAGTTTATTGTACCCTGTTTGGTCATCATGTTTGCAAATTAGAAAATACTAAAGATTCTAGAATATTATAAACCACTGTCTGATTTAATACAAGCATTACCTAGTCTTGTTTGTTTCGAATAAGTTGGCTGCTGCTTGCTACCAGCAAGAAGCTAGCAACCAAGACGAATAAATGACGCAAACATTTTCTAGAGCTAAATCAGTACATCTCATATGAGCTGTAGCTGCAAGCAGATGGAGAAGTAAATCTAGGTATCTCAATGTAATATCCAAATTAGAACGTCAACCACTATGCAAAAGCGTAAGAAAAATATGGGAGCACATAATACCACATAAGAAATATGCAAAGATCGAGGATGCGATGCAAAATCCCAACTAACCAGCTGTCGCGGGGTTGAAACCGTGGCAAGCATGTTATTCGAGTCGGTATCAGAGTACGGGGTCCCCGGTGGCTCAGGTGGACTCAGGAACACAAGAATCACACAGAGAAGACGCAACGGTTTATCCTGGTTCGGACTAATTTGGTCCCTACGTCCAGCAGCTGATGATCCTTATACTCAAGAGCACCCAAAAACTAGGGGGTTACAACAGAGTGTAAAGGAAAAAAGTTTGGTAGGGGGGTTAGCTCGGTGCTAATCCTAAGGTTGCCTCACCGCCGGTGGAGTCTCCCCCACATCGGAGAGGAAGGAGACAGCGGGATGTGGTGGAGGAGGGGCTCTCGGTGCCCCTCTCCGGGTTGCCTTGCTCTTGGAGCGGAGCGGAGGCGGATGGAATGGAATAGAGTGTCTGGTGATTGAACTTCGATCCTCCCCCCTCTAGGTCCGACCGTATCCCTTATATAATGAGATAGGTCGGCTACAAGGTGGTTTGGGGGTTCTAGTCTATAGTCTACGTGCGCCGAAGTCCAGGAGGGGCTTGCAACGGTGCGCCATGGACCGTCGAGGTGTCTTGGAGCCGAAGAAGCCTGGGCGTCGTCTGGCTGCTCTGTTCTGACAATCTGCATGTCAGAGGGTGTCGGCTTGGACCGGCCTCCCCTGAGTGAGACCTTCTGGAGTCTTCTTGGTGGCTAAGGAGGTCGGCTCCAGGGGCTGACGAGCAGGCCCGGAAGCCCCCAAGCCCCCAGAGGTCGCGGGAAGCTTTGTCTTCTTGTGTGACGCCCTAGACGTAACCCTATCGGAGGAGTAGTTGGCAGGAGCACGCCTAGGGAGCGACGCTAGGGAGCCCGGTCGAGCCTTGGCTGGCATCGTTAGCCGGGCAAGAGCCAAGGGACCGGACCCAGAGGTGGCGTAGATCGGGAGCCCAAGGCTCGAGGCTTCCCCGAGCCCCAGGCAGAAGCTACGGTCGAGTCAGGCTCGGGCAGGTCTCTCTGCCAGAGGGTGCGCGCGAGCGTGCCTGATGGGCATAGCCCTCGAGCCCCCAGGTGATCCTAAAGGGCTCAGTCGGGGGGTCTTCTTCGTTTGGAAACCATTGGCCCCGAGGCTTAACATACCTATATGTTAGGATCTCGTCAGGAGCCAACGAGCCCTTCATGGCCTCACCTAGCATGATGGCGACGAAGGGCTGAATTCATTCTTCTGGTGACCAAACCCTCCTTGGCGGGGACGGCTTCTTCTAGTGATAGTGATGTGCCCTGCTTGGGGCCTTCTTCTCCAGTGTGATGGATGGCGCTTGGCTATCAAGGCTGAGCAAAGAGGATGTTGATCCCTTTGTGAGTCCATGTCGCATGGGTCTTCGACTTGAGCGAGAGCTTGGTGGACTTGTCTAGGAATCAATGACTGTAGGCCTAGGGGCGCCCTCCTTTGTGATCGGAGCCTGCCGTGGGCCAGGTGATCAAGAGCGTTGGGCTTTGGCTTGGGGCCATCTGATCATCTGGAGCTCCACACCCTTCTGAGGGCTGTAGTAACAGGTCTTGGTCCTCTCAAGCCGGCCTTCTAGGCCGACCCTCTACAGCCATAGATCAGGGAAGTGGGAGCATGCTGAGGCTCGGACGTAGGCCCTCGTTGGGCCCATTACTCAGCGACTCTCGACCCAACTCTGGGGAGTTGGTTGGTTTTTGGGGGATGCGCCACCCGAGTGCCCGTTGATCGGGGGGTCAGGCTGCTCCATCTGGGGAGTTGGCGCAGCCCCTGAGGCCATTGTGGGGCCTCCTTGCCAGCGAAGGGGCAGCTTCTGGGCACATCTTGTCTATTGATGCCTTGTACAGGCGGTTGATGGTGTCTGGGCCATCGTGCCTGGTGGAGGAGTTATGACACGTGCACGCCCCCATGCTATCCTGTCTTGTCTAGGAGATGAGATGTCGGGGCCACGTGGAGCAGATCTGGTGGAGGAACCACAACACTTGGTGCACGTGGATCCGAGCCGTCAATGATAGCCGGTGGGCCTGGGGGGTGGATCCCCCCAAGTCCCACAAGGAGGCATGCACAGTGTGGGCGGCACGAGCGGGGGAAAGTGGAGCGAGGACTTGACTTGTCACCAGTGGTTCCCTAACTCTGCCTTTACTGCACGGCGATCATCACGCAATCGCCTGGAGGCGTGCTGCGGGGATTGAAGGGACGCCTAGCTGGTTCCCTAGGGTCCTTTGTAGCCATTGATGGCTGGTCGGAGGGCCCAAAGCCGCTCACAGTGCACCGCCTTTGTCTATAAAGGGAGGCCCCCAGGGGACGCGGTGTCTTCAATCCCTTCCTCTGGCCTCCTCTCTTCTTCTTCCTCAGATCCATCTTCTACGGTGGTGATGGCGGTGGCGATGAAGTGCGATGCTTCCCTCCGAGTAAGCTTGGTTTTGTCCACGGGCGACTGCTTCTTCGAGGGTGGAAGGACTCTAGCGAGGCAGCCCCCACAACTACATGAGGTGGCGAGAGATACTCCATGATGCTGCGCGGATCTCGCTTCATGTAGGGTGGGGGTTGCCAATCATTTCTGGCCTTCATTCATGGCGGGTTCTGTCAATCCCTCGGAGGCCCTCAACCTATTAGCCCAGTGGTGCAAGTCGCACAGAAGGGGTCGGGATGGTGTCTTGCCGAGCCTCTTCCTGCAGGATTCCCTACACACGCGCCTGAAGTAGGTCTAGGGAGGCAGGCCCTCTCTGGTGTGGTAGGTCAGCCTTCATCGCTAGCATCCCTTCCCCTCCCCGAGGAGGAGAGGAGATCATCACGGGGTCGGGGGGGCCGACCCTGTGCTGAGTAGAAGCGGTTTTTGCCACCGTATATTGTAATTGGGTCATTGCCAATCAATAAAATGAAATTACCTTCGTGTGTAATCCCATTTTGCTCTTGAGTCGTACTCAGAGACTTGATCCCTCGTTGGGCTGGCCTATTATGATGATGGCCTCATTGGCCAATATCACTATGCCTGTGTTGCTAGCGGGTAAGTCCGTGAGAACCCTGGGTTTACGGTCGTTCCATGCCCCCATCATGTCCCCTAGAGGGGAGATCCTCAGCTTCCCAACTAAGCTACTCATATAGTTCCTAAGGTCATCGGTCGGTACTAAGCGGCTTGCTGCCTCCCTCGTTGGGTCACCACGAGCGGCTCGAGTCAGTACTCAGACATCATTTGTCACAACGGTCGGGGCACTTCTGGGCGCCCCGGCTATAGCCCCGTGGGCTCACCTCCTGAACGTCCCTCACACTTTTAGTTGCTTTAGGTGACCTTGAAGCCCAGTGGGCCGGCCTTGAACCCTCAGCGATGCCTCTTCTAGGGGCCCTCGGACCAACATGCAGTGGGGTGGAACGATCTGGTGAAGGATCGGGAGATTGGCAGAAATATGCAAAGAAAACAGAATGGACACAAGAGAGGGGAAAGAGGACATAGCTAGTAACGCGATGGCCAGGACTGCTCTGTTAGCACCTTGCCGATCTCTTGTAGGCTCCTCCTGCTCCATCTGCTCATCCTTGCCTAGCTCAGGGGCCTTCTACAGCGGTCCTCCTTTAGAAAAGGTTAGCAAGTGGTTAGCTCAGTCGATCCTTCGGTGCGGCTGAGCCATTGTTGGGATGGCACGGGTCAAGGAAGACAACGAATAGAGTAGATAGAGGTAAGCGAAGCAAGAGGGTTGGGACTTATCTTGGTTTTTGTAGTTAAAGAGGTAGGCCGACGAGGGAGGTCGGCAAGCGGGCCTTGGCTCGGGAGGCGTCACTTCTGGGCAGATGGCTCGGTGATGGCGTCCCTCATGGGGAAAGGTCAGAACTCGCCTTGATCGGGTCAGCCCCTTCTAGGGAGCCGAGCGCTTGGATGGAGGGGCCAGCCGAGCCATCGCTGCCACTAGAGGTCTTGACCACCTTGCCGATGCTCGGTTGGTCAATCACCACCGCCATCTTGGTTGCCTCCTCCGTCGACGCCCTTCCTGTGTCATGGCAGGGGCCGTCGGGAGCATAGGGGGCCATGAGCATAGCCCCTGTGTTGTGGTTTGGGCAACACAGTCTTGCTCGCAGTAGTTGGCTTGCTCGAAGCTTCCCTTGACGGTGATGACCCCTTCAAGCCGAGCATCTTGAGCTTAAGGTAAGTGTAGTTGGGGATGACCATGAACTTGGCAAAGCACAGTCGAATGAGGAGGGTGTGGTAGACACTGGGGAAGTTGATGACCTCGAAGGTGAGCGGCTCCTTGTGGAAGCTATCCGGCTGGCCAAAGGTGACATTGAGCCGGATGCGCTTAAGGGGTACAGCTTCCTTCCCTGGCACAATCCCATAGAATGGTGCCTTGTTGTGGCATAGGCTACTCTAAGGGACGCCCATCTTGTCGAGGGTGCTAGCGTAGAGTATATTGAGGCCGCTGTCCCCATCCATCAACACCTTGGTGAGGCGTGTTGTGCCCACGATTGGGCTGACCACGAGCGGGTAGCGCCTTGGATGGGGGACGTGATTGGGATGGTCCTCTTGGTCAAAGGTGATGGCCGTCTAGGACCACCCGAGCCATGTCAGGGCAGCGAGGGTGTGGATGGCATTCACCTCCTGCTCGGTGATGCGGCGCTGCCGGCGGGATTCATACGCCTGGGAGGCCTGGAAGATCATGATGCAGCGCTCAACCTCGGGGAACTCGTTGTCTTCCTCCTAGGCACCGTCCATCGGGTCGCCGGCCTTTAGGGTAGGCTTCTAGGCCTTGCCCTATTAGCCTAGGGTGCTACAGATGTAGCCCTTCATGGTAGCATTGTCCTTGAGAAGATGCTTCATTTGCCCCCTGTGGAACGGGCAGGGGGACTCGAGTGCCTTCTCAAAGTGCTCTAGTCATGCAGCACGCCCGTTGGGCTAAGGTCTAGCGACGCGATCGGTCGTGGCGACCATCTCTTCCGTGCGATGCTTCTGATCCTTGTTCCGCCTATCACGGCATCGCTGGGACGAGGCAGGATCATCGGCGCTGTCGCTACCACTGAGGTGCCCGACAGCCTTAGCTTTCCCGCTGAAGTTGGCCTGGATGGCCTCCTTGCCGGTGGCGTACTGGGTGGCGACGCCTAGGAGCTCCCGCGTCGTGTGTGGGGTCTTGCGGCCGAGCATGTGGATGAGCGCCTCGCAGGTCATGCCGCAGATGAAGGTGTTGATCATGTCGGCTTTGGTGATGTTTGGGAGCTCATTGCGCTTCTTGGAGAAGCACTGAATGTACTCCCGGAGGGTCTCGTCGGCCATTTGTTTGTAGTTGCGGAGATCCTAGGAGTTCCTCGGGTGGGTGTAGGTACCCTAGAATTGGCCGATGAAGACTGCACAGAGATCGCCCCAATAGCAGATGCTACCGGGCTTGAGCTGCTTGAGCCAAGCTCTGGTTGAGCTTGACAGGAGCAGAGGAAGGTAATGAATGGCGAAGTCATCGTCTGATCCCCCGGCCTTCATGGTGAGGCGGTAGTCCTCCAACCAATGGTCTGGGTTGGTCTCGCCATCGTACTTGGAGATGTGCGTCGGTGAACGAAAACGCCTGGGGTGCCGCCCTGAACACTACGGGGCCAAAATGATCTAGGACAAGGCCCCCACCCTGTCGCTTAGGGGTACAGGACTGCGCCTGAGTGTGGTGCCTGGCCTCGATGGTGTCACGGACATCGCAGTCATCATCGATTCGATGGCATGCAGGGGACGACGAGGAGAAAGGTCACGCCTTCGCTCCTGCCAAGGCTTGGCACCCTAGGTCCATGGCCAATCAGAATTGTTGCCACTGCCCCCTACCACCCATGGGGTGTGAGCATCGGAGCGCCCCCCGTTGGTGGTGGCCGTCGTCTGGGATGACCAGGAGAGCGTGGCGCGGCGCTGAGAAGCCGAACTCTCGGCCTGCTATTCGAGGGCGACGGGGAGGAGCCACTATGCCTCGTTCAGCCACTCGTTGGTCTTCGGGTCCGGCATGTTATAGATGTCTTCCAGGCAGCAAGTGGCGGCCACCATGTTGTATGCCATGCGGTGGAAGCAAAGGCCACTGGGAGCCCCTGTGCGGGCGTCGTCGTCGTCGCTAAGAGGGTACGTAGATTGCTGCCGTGCAAAGTCCTGCCTTTGGTGCTTGAGCTCTGCCTCGGTGGCCTCCATGTCCACCTGTGGAGCACTCAAGCGGTCCGCCTTTTCCTGAAGGTAGGCAGCGCAGTTGCGGGGACTCTGTTCGGTGGCGTGAGCCCAGGCGCCTCCTCAGCATGATCATCGCCGTCGACGTGGTAGCACATGCGTGGCTAGGCGTCGTAGTCGATGTCATTGGAGTCGTACTCCGGTCCATTCCCTGAGAGGACCTCGAGGAAGGCGCGGAGCGAGGGGACATCAGTCCCTGCTGCACTGGAGAGGATGATGCTCCGTGGCGCCTCACGACTGATGAGGTGCTCCAGCTCTAGCTGGAAGGACGTCGTCATGTTTTGTATCCCAAAAGGCAGGTCTAGGAGGTAGTACCAGAAGCGATCAGGCGGCGGGAGCACCTCACCGGTGATGATCTAGTGGTGGACGTTAGCCAGCATGTAGAACATCTGGCGGTGGTCCGACACAGTGGGGTTCGGGCCCAGACCGTGCCAGATGTGATGGGCCAGAACCTCGAGATCTGCTCCCAAGAGTCCTGGCGGAGGAGGAGGCACCGGGGGCTCGGTGCCCACTGGTGCAGCCCCGTGGAGTGGACAAACCTCACCGTAGCAGTCGGCGATGTAGGCCAGGCTCCCAAAATTGAGGACCTAGCCTGGAGTGAAGGCACCGGTCGCGACGGAGAACTCGCCGGGGAGGCGGACACCACCATCTGGGGCGGCACCGCTTGCTCCGGCGACGAGGCGGGTGGCTACGGCCACCGTAGAGCCAGAATAGCACTTGACGTTGCCCCCTACCTGGCGCGCCAGCTGTCGTGGGGTTGAAACCATGGCAAGCATGTTGTTCGAGTCGGTGTCAGAGTACGGGGTCTCTGGTGGCTCGAATGGACTCAGGAACACAAGAATCACGCAGAGAACACGCAACAACTTATCCTGGTTCAGGCCAATCCAGTCCCGACGTCTAGCAGCTGATGATCCTTGTACTCAAGAGCACCCAAAATATGGTGGTTACATCAGAGTGTAAAGGGAGAAAGTTTGGTAGGGGGTTAGCTCGGTGCTAATCCTAAGGTTGCCTCGTCGCTGGTGGAGTCTCCCCCACACCGAAGAGGAAGGAGACAGCGGGATGCGGTGGAGGAGGGGCTCTCGGTGCCCCTCTCCGAGTGGTCTTGCTCTCGAAGCGGAGCAGAGGCGGATGGAATGGAATGGAGTGTCTAGTGATCGAACTTTGATCCTCCCCCTCTAGGTCCGACCTTATCCCTTATATAATGAGATAGGTCGGGTATAAGGCGGTTTGGGGGTTCTAGTCTATGGTCTACGTCCACCGAAGTCTAGGAGGGGCTTGCAGTGGTGTGCCATGGACCATCGAGGTGTCTTGGAGATGAAGGCCTAGGCGTGGTCCGGCTGCTCTATTCTGACACTCTACGTGTCAAAGGGTGTCGGCTTGAACCGGCCAGCCCCGGGTGAGACCTTCTAGAGTCTTCTTGGTGGCGAAGAAGGTCGACTCTAGGGGCTAACGTGCGGGCCCGGAAGCCCCCGAGCCCTCGAAGGCCGCAGGAAGCTTTGTCTTCTTGTGTCATGTCCCGGACATGACCGTGTCAGAGGAGCAGTTGGCAGGGGCACGCCTAGGGAGCGACGCCAGGGAGCCCCTGGGCATCGGTAGCCTAGGGCTTGTCTTCTTGTGCCCGGGCCTTAACTGGCATCGTTAGCTGGGCAGGACCCAATTGCCAGGTCCGGAGGTGGCGTAGATCGGGAGCCCAAGGCTCGGGGAAGCCCCGTGCCCCAGGCGAAAGCTGCGGTCGAGTTAGGCTCGGTCGGGTCTTTACCAGAGGGTGCGCGCGAGTGTGCCCGATGGGCATAGCCCCCGAGCCCCCGGGCGATCCTGAAGGGGTCGGTCTGGGGTCTTCTTTGTTCGGGAACTATTCGACCTGAGGCTTAACATACATGTATGTTAGGATCTCGTCACCAGGCTTCAAAGAAGGATTGGTGTTCTCAGCCTTGTTCTTCTTAGCTCCCTAGCGGTGGCAGGGGGGTAAAAATCGCCCGTCTTGATCTCTGCCGGAGACTTCAGTGTTGATGGTGGAATCTGGGGTTGCAGGTGGACCAAAACATGGGCTAGGCGACAGGGGTATGGGGCATGCAATGCCATTGCGCGACGTCGCCGGCCCGAGCAGCCGCAAGCCATGGTCCCCACAGCTGTGAGCCATCGAGAACCCACCATGGTGCCGTCTAGAAGTCTCATCTGAGCATGAGCTCAAACAGCGGAGAAGGTGGTGGCTCGGATCTGCGAGGGGGAGCAAACTCAACTATGTCGAACAGATCTAATAGGAGAGAAGGTAAAGATAAGGACAGTGAGAAAGGAATGGAAAAGATACGCGGCCGCACTGGAGTCGCATCACCACCGTTGGCCGTTGCCCCATGTGCCGCCGCGCCACTTCTCTACCTGCCGCCGCCGCTTGCCGCACACCGTTGCCTTCCCTTGCAAAACTGGTTGCGGGCGGTTTTATGTAAAATGATAAGAAGCTACTTGAATTTTCTCTTCTTGACCTACCAAATAGGACCGCGGCTTTATTTATCAAAACTAAGGGTGATGGCCACGCATCCGCGCGCGAAGGAGCCACCGATGCTCCGAATTCTCTCATGCGTGGAGAACCGAGTTGGTTTTAATCAACCCTGATGTGATAGTCCTAAGAGATCACGTCGTCACATTATCAAACGTTTCTAGCGGTTTCGTCTGTCGGAGTTGTTTCGTCCACACCTGGAGATCGGACGGCAGAGACAGCTGCACGTGCCACAGCGCTAGCGCGCGCGACCGAAATGTAGCATTTACGGATGTTTATTTGCATCTGAAACCCGACGGGTGCGAACATGTACTATATGTGAAGCCACGGCAAGCGATGGTATTTTTATGTGTCTGAGTGAAATGATATGCATGGGGTTGCATGAGAATTTCGCATCCAAGCATCCAACATGACGTTAGTGTGAGCCTTGCATTTGGACGCCATGCTACACAGCAGGGTCTTCTATATATATGCATGGGATGAGAGAGAGACACAGACTTTGAATGGTATTCTTTGGCTGTACCTATCCATCTATTTGTATGCATGGCCAGTATATAACCATATAATCATGAAAACAACCATCGCCATGCATGGGAGGATCCGCCGGTGACCCCCACGCATCTGTACGCCTAGCCCATTCACCGACGCCGAGGCCATGATGCCGTGGTACCCGGACCCCACCTGCTGCGCCGGCGTGATGCTGTTAGGCCACACCGAGCACGCTCACGAGAAGAAGGTCGGGATCAGCAGCAGGTAATTAACCCGGGCAGCGCATAGTAGGCGAAGAAGACGATCACTACGGAAACAGGGTCTTTGCCGAGTGCAACTTTCTTTACCGAGGGCTAAAAATCGGGCACTCGACAAAGAGCTATTTTGCCAAGTGCCGCACTCGGCAAAGAAGGCTTTGCCGAGTGTCAGGCACTCAGCAAAGACAGACACTCGGCAAAGGCCCTTTTTGCCGAGTGTCAGGCACTCGGCAAACTTTGGCGCTCGGCAAAAAATGGCGTCAGGTAACGGCCGCCGCCTGCCGTCCAGGTTTGCCGAGTGCCAGCGGGTAGGCACTCGGCAAACCACTTCTTTGCCGAGTGCCGGACCCTGACACTCGGCAAAGGACTAGGGCTGCCGGTTTGCCGAGTGCCAGATCGAGGCACTCGGCAAAGATTTTTTTTCCTTTTTTAAAATCTAAACCCTAAACCGCACTCCATCGTATTTTAAAAAAAAACAAAATTACCACTTTGCCGAGTGCCGGGCGGAGAGGCACTCGGCAAACATTTTAAAAAAAAATTGGCACGCTCTTTGCCGAGTGTCCCCACGAACGCTCGGCAAAGGGAACACTTTGCCGAGTGCCTACCATCTGGCACTCGGCAAAGAGCATATTTGCCGAGTGTCAAAAGGTGACACTCGGCAACCTATTTTTTTGTATTTTGACCTCCAAACTTTTTCTGTAGTCTTCTTACAGTACTTGATACTTCATGTCGAAATTTGGTACATTTCTCGAACGGTTTACTATATTTATTTAATTTATTTTATTTAATTGAATTTTTTCAGAAAATGTAAATTTGAACTGCACGTGCATCGAATAATAGAATTTAATGATTCAAAAAATGATATTCATGGTATTGAGTGTAGTGTGAGGCCGTATCCAGGAACGGACCCAAAATTTCGAACATCTTGTTCACGAAACATGACCACGAACTTGCGGACGAATTATTTTTAAATTCTATAAAATGCAAACGAAATCCAGAAATCATGAAACTTGTCGAGATGTCATGATATCGTATGTGGAGGATGTGATAAAAATTTAAGAAGGTTTGGTGCAAGTTATCACGTACGATGCTTACAAACTAGGACATCTCCACATGGTGTATGTCCCACAAGGGCAAGGCGACGTCCGTCGTCTCCTACAACCCGGAGGACCCGCCCGAGGCGTACACCTACCCGAGCGTCCACACCCGCATCAGTGAATACACGTCGGCGGCAAGGTCGGCCCATGGGCCACAGTACGACCCGAGCACCCAGGACATGAATGCAGAGATCGTCATGAGGGTGGGTGGAGGCAAGAAGCATGGGCGGTACTGGCTTGGTGACGGCATCATCGACTCGACCTCTACTCCCTCTCTCTCCCAGATCCGAGCACGGAGCACGAGTGAAGGCCTAGCCATACGGCCACGGCCAAGCGCTTCACAACAATGGGTCGACGCACTCGAGGTTATTCCTGTTTTACTCGTCGTAGATTGATCTTTACACACCTTAATTAGCTTTGCATTACTGAAACATTGGAGTGAAATATTACAGGCCCGACTAGAAGAAGAAGCAAGGCAACGTCAGGACCTGACGGCCTAGCTGCAGTCCGAGCAGGCCGCGCGAGAGGCCCAGGTGTAGAGGATGATGGAAATGATGCAGTTCATGCAGACTCTTGGGCAACATACGGGTCTAGCTATGCCATCTTGGCTGTTCGCTCCACCTCCGACTCCTGCAGTTGCAGCTACTCCTGTGAGTTTTCGCTTGTGCTTTGCTTGTATGACCTAGATTAGCTATCCAAGTAATCTTGTCTAACACATGCAATATCTTCTCCTTTATGCAGCCTCAGTCGGAGGGTTCAAATAATCCAGCTCATGCGCCTCCGACTGATCCAGCTTTTCCTTCACCAAGCACTCAGTTTCCACCTTTATGATGAGTAGCATTAGTTGTATTTGCATTTGTTGTTCACTTGGTGATGGATTTCTGATATACTTGTCATGCACTAGTGGTATATTTGGATAACTGTGATATATGCGATAGATGTTTGGATTGATGTATGTGATATATGTGATGAATGTGATATATGCGATGGATGTGATAAATATGTGATGCATGTTTGGATGGATGTGAGATATATGTGATAATTTGTGTTTGTCGTGATGGAATGTAAAAAATGAAAAAAAACACTGTTTTTGTCGGGCTTGTCGAGTGTGCGATAATCTTGACTTTCGGCAAAAGTGAAAAAAGTAGCAACCCGTTTTCCAGCTTTGCCGAGTGCCATGACCATAGTACTTGGCAAAGATTTTTTAAAAAAATAATTAAAAACTTTGCCGAGTGTCACCCGCCCGGCGCTCGGCAAAGAAATTTTAAAAAAAAAAATAAAAAACTTTGCCGAGTGCCATCCCAGGCGGCGCTCGGCAAAGAAATTTAAAAAAAAATTAAAAACTTTGCCGAGTGCCATCCCAGCGGCTTTCGCAAAGAAAGAATTAAAAAAAATAAAACAAAAAACTTTGTGAAAGTGCCGGCCGAGCGGCGCTTCAAAGAATTTAAAAAATGAAAAACTTTGCCGAAAGTGCCGTCGGGTTGGCACTTTCAAGCAAAGCCAAATCACCGTTTCTCGGCCGTGACCGCTCGTTTTCTTTGCCGAGGGCTGGCTCGGCACTCGGCAAAAGCTTTGCCGAGTGCCCGACAAATGGCTCTTGGCAAAGGCTGCTTTGCCGGCCATTTTTTCCCCCGAGTGGCCTTTGCCGAGTGCGGCACTCAGTAAAGCCTTTGTCGAGTGTATTTTGGGTTTTGCTAAGTGCTGAGCGCCTTAATCCAGTAGTGGATGGGGAAGAAGCGCATCCCATCCACGACGGGCCGCCATGCATGGGACTTGCCGCTGTCACCCTTTTTCTCGTGCAGCGACCCGCGCACGCATCAGCACAAGCACACCATAGACCATTACCATTACCACCCGCTCACAAAGGGCTACTACTAATTGAGAAATTAGTCATCAGTATGAACGGAGTCATAAATAAATTACCATCCCGGAGTTTCCATTTTCCAATAGCCTAAGAAATTAAACTACCCTTAGAAGAAACTAAACCCTACAACCCATACATTTGAATCTAACAAACCAGCTCCTACCTAGGGTTCAAAATTTCAGCGAAATTTCACAAAAAATTCATGAATTTCGGTAATTCGGTGGGGGACGAAAGAAAAATTGAAATTTTGTTATACACTAATACATATGTTATATAACTCTATGACTCATATTTTCTATTGTTTATGTTGCATATTCTTCTACTCAATAGATGTGTAATCATAATATTTGTTTAGATCTAACTTTTTTTTTAGAAAAAGCATACTTTCAGAGAAATTTCGGCCGAATTTCACGAAATTCGGTAATTTCAGGAATGGCCGAAACTTTTGTAGCACCGAAATCGAAAACCCTGCTCCTACCTCTCATTTTCTCTTCCCTGTTCTTCTTTTTTCTTTATCCCCTCACCTTCTCCTAGATCCATGGCTGTGCCCAGCAAGCACGGTGATGGATAGTGTGAGCGTTATGGCGGACCGTGCAAGCACATGAGGACTGCAAGCCTGACGGCGAGGGCGCGGAGCCCTACGAGTGTGGTGTCGACCGAGCGGTGCCAGATAGCATGAGCGTGTGAGGCCTAGCGAGCGTTGCAGCAAGAGTGGCAGCAGGCAGCACGAGCGGCACGCAGGGGCCTGCAAGCGCACGGACCACGGAGTCCTGTGAGCGCTAGCACGCGGGGCCGGCGAGTGTGCGGCGACAGGCATTGCGACCGCGGTGGCTAACGCAATGGTGTGAAGATTTGGGCCCATGTGTGACAGGAACGATTGTTACGTTTAGTTCCACATCAAAAATTGATGATGGGAGCATAGTAGATAACACAGTCGAGACAACCCTCATCTATGATTATGATTTTAGGTTAAGTTAGTTCCAAGGCCTTGACTTGTTTTGGACTCTCATGGTCATAGGCTAGTGTGGCACTAGCTCGTGGGTATAGCAAGCTTGCCAGATCCACTACGCACTCGAATATGATCGGGCATGCATGGGGCACGGGTGCCTTGCTGGAACGGCGGTGGGGGGGCAGCGATGGCCAACAGCGCAGCGGGCACCGAAGAGGTGGCGTTAGTGGCTAACATCTAGCTCATTTCTTTTTTTTTTTTAAAGCTATATCACTGTCGGTTGTAGTCCTCCATCGTTACTGAATTTGAACATTTCTTAAAGGTACATACTGCCGGTTGTAGAACTGGTAGTCATAGTCCTCAGCCATTACCAGTGGCGGACGCAGGTCCCAGGCTAGTCGTGCTGCAGCCTGGGTCTCTGACCAAATAAATCAATGATAAATTACCTAAACAGTGAAAGATTAGGCTCTATTAGTCCATCTATATATCACTTTTTTTTTGTATCTCAGCCCGGAGCATAGCTTGATCTTTGATCTGCCCCTGGTCATTACACAGTCCGACAGTGACGGCGTTCATGTCTACAAGGTATGACTAGTCTTTGATTGTTGGAAACCACGCATATCCAAAGAACGACATGTAGAAGAAAGTTGACGTATGTCTAGTGCCTAGTGGTCATATTTGTGATTAGTAGTATGGACTGAAATCAAACAAATATGACCTGAACTTTTTTGAACCTTATACCCCACGTATTTTGGATAAACTCATAGCACACTGCTGAACCGTTCAGTTATTTTTATTGAGAAACATGATAGAAGCAATACACTCAGCCAAAATTGCTGTGTAACAGGCTGACTAGAGGGATGAACTCACATACGTGGAGAAATTTAATCATTGCAGCCAATCCCAATCTCAGAGGCATGTGGAGGTTGAAGAATATATACCATTTACTTACACGAGCCCACGTCAATGGACCTAGGGAAAGCGGGAAGATTTTGACTCGATTGGCATTGGTTGACTCCAATATCATCACAACACTAAGGCACGGAAAATAGTTTGGTTTAATAAGGAAGGCACTGCAGTTCAGACAACTACATTCACTTCTGTCTGTGCCAGTAGGCACCGCTGACTGGTATGAACGTGTATACTATATATATATACTAGCCACTGCTGCCCGCGCTTCGCTACGGGTGATGTGCTTGGTATAGGTGGCTGATATGTCTAATATGTTTTCTCATCGTGTTGGTACGAAAGGCTAATCTATTTGGTACATTAAACGGGAAAATATGGGAATAAAAGGTAACATGGCTTTTTTTATTACAATATTGTAAACAAACATAGAGGTTGGTTGTTATTACATGATGCCTATTGTAGGCCAGCAAATCAATGACATGTTAGTGGAAAGAAGTATTTGATGGAGTTGGGATCAAACAACTAACACACTTAGATTCGAAGCACAACATTGGCTAGGATTACAATATATGTGGAAAGAGCAAAAACTACAACACAAGTATGTCTCCTAACGCGAGGGTTTACAAAAGAGTGAATTAGGATCCACTCCCCATAGGCGAAACTACAACACATTTTGTAAATCTGAAATCACACGAAAGATTACACGACGTCGAACACTAAATTACACCGGGATTTAAAGTTACATGGTTAAGAGCAACCTAGTACAACCAAGGCTTACTCCAGAAGTCGGGATAGACGAGGGCAATGGAGAAACAACAAGATAATGATTATTCAAAATATGGCGTATGACCAACAAATCCGGAAACAGGAGACTGAGAAGTCAAACATCGTGAACCCTAAGACCAAACTAACCAACGGTAGACTTGAACTTCTTCAAAAACCAGATCCCTTCTTCTCAGATTACACCATCACCTCTGTCAGACGAACCTAGTCCCACAATGATGACTAGATCTCATAGCTCTACTTCGGATTCGAGAGGGACGAGGATGAAGAAGAAGAGCAAGGACCGAGGGCATCTTATAGTGGCGAACGGAGATGGGACACAGCGCACCAGAAGTGGAGACGGCATGGATGGGATACACTGCTGGTTCACGATGTGGGGATACAACCGGCCATGGCGTGCTTCCTGTGCAAGCGAGCGGAGGGGGGAATAAAGGAGAGGAGAGAGGGTTCGGTCGACGAGGGAGGCGTGCGGGCGGCCTTGTCCCCAAAAGAAGAAAGAAGGGAGGGGGTACGGTACGAGGACGAGGGCGAGTATCAAGAGCGGACCGGAGGCCGAGAAAAGTAGAAACGCACAGTGCACGAGGACGGCGAGTGCGGCATGATGTCGCGGCCATGCGAGGATAGGGTGCTAATGGGCCCGACACCGATGGCATCCGCGGGGCACGCGGTGACAGCGACTCGGTGTGCGTAGTGTGGTCGAGCTGGGCACAGTGCTTGGGACTTGACATCCACTCAGGCTTTTCTAAGCACTCCCTACTACCCAAGGCTAACTTTTCCCAGATGTTCTTCTTTCCTTCTCTTCCTTGTCCATAAATATGTGCCAACCTTTGTATGAAGTGAGATCGCAACATACATGCTTCCTCCGAAATCACCTCCTCTTATTTACTTTGAGAGAACACTATTTCATCAATCCGTTGTGGATTTCCCGTTCAAACACCCAAACATTTGTATCAAAAGTGGTATGGCGGTGTAACTTAGTAAAGGTACTTGATCAACAATCTCGATACCAGCACGTGCCGAGAAGCGTCACCATGTGGCAGCTATTCCACAGGGGCCTTCAGTTTCGTCGCGGCACCATAAGCTATTAACCAGGCAACCACTACCAACTTACACGCAATGAAGACGGTGGGGTCATAGACCATAGAATCAGAGGAGTATTGCAAGGGAAGATTCAAACAACAAGGGTTCCTTTCGCAACAAGGGACAAGGACTTCAAATCCAACAATAGATCTGATTTAAAGAGATTCAAGTGTTCTGCTGGGACATCCACAATTAGTCAATACAGTGTCTTATGTTATCCAGTCACGGCTGGTCTGCTCGCATCCGAATGGTAATTTCTCTTGTAACCCACTTAACATCGCCCTCGAAAACTCTAAGCACGACTAACAAGACTTAAGGTAGATGGACGCAATAACACAGCGAAATAAATAAAATGCATATTCCAAACGTCCTTATGCTGGTACAACATATAGGTAATTACTCTCCCATTCTCGACACATCGTTCACCTTTCCTACGATCGGACTACCTCAACAACTACGGACGAAATACAATGAAAAGATTACAATACCGGTGGACAACGACGAAAGACACTACTAACTACGGGTATATCATCCAAAGGCAACTAATCTACTTTGGACCACGCATCTTCATTCTCGGGCTCGGTGGATTCTTCTACCGCCCTGGCTATAGATCTGCCTCCTCACTTGGCAATGGCTGAGTGAGAGGAATCAAGGGTTCTACTTCTGACACTTCCGAGGGTGGAGGTGCTGGCGGTACTGCAGCACCGGTTCTCCTTCTTTCTGGCGGGTGGACAGGGATCCCCTTCACGATCAAGAGATCCTGCCGTTCAGCAGCCAGCGTCCTCTGCTTGGCCTTGGTGACAAGGTAGGCCTCTCCCAACCGATGGGCATGTCGATCTTCAGCCTCCTTCAGAGCTTCCGACATGGCAGTCTCCCGAATCTCAGCGGTTGCCGCACTGGTATGCGCCTCGGCAAGCTGCACCTGGAGCATCCTGGAGAAGATCTCGGCTTCCTCGGCTCGCCGAAGGCACTTCCTCAGCTTCGAGGCTTGCCAGTCATACTGGTCATCCAGAGCAAGCACGTACGTTGTCAAGTGCACCATGGTAGGACTATCTTCTTGTGCATCCCGCCCTTGCAAAGCCTCCATGCGAGCCCTCCATGCCCGTCGATTCTTTTCCAAAGGTGGAAAGAGCCTCATGGGGGTACGGGCAACGGGCTCTTCATAGATCTGGCAAAGGTACCGCAAGGCTTTGCGGGCCACAACTTGGTAGGTGTCGACGAAGCGAAACTCGGTTGCGGTCACATTCCAGGCTTCAGTGATGTCGGGGAACTCTCACTCTTCCCAATATAGATGGTAACTTCACACCGCTCAGTGCCATGCTTTTCATACTCACGGCCCTCATACTCGGGATGATCTTTGACTCTGAGCTTTTGCAGGATGGCCTATAGGATCTTGGGAAAACCCTCAGTGTTCAGACAGTAACTACTAACCCAGCCTCCTGCCATCGCTGGCAGTGGTTTCAAGGAAGGACTGAGCTAAACGCTGGCTCAAAAGGAAAAGCTAGGCGAGCTAAAGTGCACCAAGTGGTGGTACCAATGGTTAAGCCAGACCCTGCTTATAAAGGCAGAGCGGTCAGTGGTCCTGGCGCGGTCCACCAAGGTTTTAGCACGAGATCACTATAAATGAATCGACCGAATTTTTTGCGCATTCGGGGCGAGCGATGTCCGAGGCCATTAATGACTAATACGGCTGCAAGACAAGGTTCTGACAAAGAGGCCAAAAAAGAGTACGGGGAGACACGGGTCACGGCAGGCGTGAACCACAAGCGATGCGAAGCACAAAGCCACAAGGAATGGGCGCCTCTGCATGCATGGGTGCAGATGCAAGTATGGTAGCCGTATTAATGGCGACCAACCCCAACCACCGACCACCTCGGGAGCAAAGTGCACACAACCCAAGCCATCTCTTAGATGCATGGATGCATGTGTAAGTACAAATGTTCCTGCATGATCGGTGAATTATTTTTATCTGATGGTAAGGAGGAGAGGCATTAAATGTGTCCACCTGCCCGACTTGTTTTTATCTGATGGTAGCATGGAGGGGAGGCATTAAATGTGTCCACCTGCTTTCGACCCACCATGCATAGGTGAAGATGTCTAGTGCTTTCAAATTTACTGAGTGAATTTATGGATACCTTAGGGAATGGCCTCGGACACTGCTCATCTCGTGCGCGCAAAAATCATGCCACTTTCCTTTTATTGGTCTCCGCACCAGACTCAATGGTGGACTGCGCCAGGACCAATGACCGCTCTGCCATTACAAAAGGCCTAGCCTAGCCACTTGGTACCACCACTTGGTGAATCTCAGCTCACCTAGCCTTTCTCCCGAGCAAGCTTCTCGCTCGATCCTTCCTTGTAACCACCATCCACCAAGGATGGTAGGAGCCTAGGCTAGCAGCTATTGCCTGAACACTGAGGGTTTTCCCAATATCCTGTATGCCACCTTGCAAAAACTCAGAGTCAAGGATCGCCCCGAGTATGAGGGTCGTGAGTATGAGAAACATGGCACTGAGTGATGTGAGGTCATCGTCTACATTGGGAAGAGTGAGGAGTTCCTCGATATCACTGAAGCCTGGAATATGACCGCAACCAGGTTTCGCTTCGTCGACACCTACCAAGTTGTGGCCCACAAAGCCTTGCGACATCTTTGCCAGATCTATGAAGAGCCCATTTCTCATACCCCCATGAAGTTCTTTCCACCTTTGGAAAAGAATCGATGGGTATGGAGGGCTCGCATGGAGGCTTTGCAAGGGCAGGACGCGCAAGAAGACAGCCTAATTGTGGTACATCTGGCCACGTATTTGATTGCTCTGGATGAGCAGTATGACCGGTAGGCCTCGGAGCTGAGGAAGTGCCTCCGCCGAGCCAAGGAAGCCAAGATCTTCTCTAGGATGCTCGAAGTGCAACTCGCTGAGGCGCACGCCAATGTGGCAGCCGCAGAAAGTCGTGAGACTGCCATGGCGGAAGCCCTGAAGGAGGCTAAAGATTGGCACACCCAGCAGCTGGAGGATGCTTATCTAGTCACAAGGGCCAAGCGTAGGACGCTTGACACAGAAAGGCAGGAACCCTTGGTCTTGGAGGGAATCCCTGTCCACCCGCCGGAAAGAAAGAGAACCGGTGTTGTAGTACCACCAACACCTCCACCCTTGGAGGTATCAGAAGTAGAGTCATTGCTTCCCCTCATTTAGCCACCACCACGAGAGGAGGCAGATCCTTAGCCAGTGCAGAAGAAGAACCAACCGAGCCCAGGAATGAAGCCGTTTGGTCCGACGAAGTAGATGAGTTGTCCTAGGGGACATATACCCGTAGTTAGTAGTGCTTTTCATCGCCTTTCTGTAGTGTTGTAATCTTTCCGTTGTATTTTATCCATAGATATTAAGAATCATTGGGTCGTAGGAGGCAAATGATGTGTCGAGAATGGGAGAGTGAGTACCTGTAGGTTGTACCCATATAAGGGCGTTTGGGACGTGCATTTTGCTTTATCCGTTGTGTTTGTTATGTCGATTTACCCTTAGACCTCGTTAGATTTACTTAGGGTTCTCGAGGCAAAAATCAAGCGGGTTACAAGAAAAGCAACCATTTAGATGCAAGCAGACCAACTATGATTGGATGATGAGAACATTGTATCAACAAATTGTGGATGTCCCAGCAGAACACTTGGATTTCCTTAAAAATTAAATCCGTTGTGGGATTTGATTTCCTGGCCCCTTGCCGTGAAAGGAACCCTTGTTGTCTGAATCTTCCCCTGCAATCCTCCCCTGGTTCCGTGGTTAGTGACCCCATTGCTTTCATTGCATGTAAGTTGGTAAAGTTGCCTAGTTAAATGCTTATGGTGCCGCGACGAAATAGAGGGCTCTGTGGAACAGCTACCACATGGCGAGGTTGCTTGGCACGCGCTGGTATAGAGGTGGTTAACCAAGCACCTTTGCCAAGTTACACCACCGTATCGCTCTCGCAACAAAATATTCTCCTTTGAAAAAATATCCTTGTGTTCTAACGGAAAATCCACAACAGGTTGATGAAGTAGTGCTTTTTCGAAGTAACTGAGTTAATACGGTTTCTGAAGAGAGAGAAGAGCAACAAGGAAAAGTTAGTATTCGAGTAGTCTGGAGTGATTGAAATGCTTAAACTGACGCCATGTCCCAATCCCACTGTTTGGTTTGACCGCGCTACGCACGCATCGACACCTGCGGACGCTGTCAATACCGGGACCCACTTGCGTTCAGCTCTCGCTTGGCTATGCCGCACTCGCCTTGTTCACTCGCACAGTTCGTTTTCTCTCCTTTTCCCGCACCTTGTCGGCTCTCGACTCTCGCCCTCGCCCCCGTACCGGACCCCTCCTTTTTCTTCTTTTTGGGCACGGCCGCTCACACACCTCCTCATTGAGCGGACCCCTCTCCCCTCCTTTTTCCTCCCTCCACTGAAGCTCGCGCAGGGAGTGCACCATGGCCGACGCTCTCCCCACCTCGTGACCCGCCAGTGTTTCCCTTCCACGCCGCCTACACTTCCCGGTTGCTTGGGTGCACCCAAGTTAGCTACATTTACTCCACACCCATGCAACCAGCAAAGTGCACAACAGACCGCATGGAAATTAAAGCCGTGCGCACCGCCAGTGGCCACTCACCCTTGCTCATTTTCCCGCACACTGGTGCCGTCCTCTCAGCGTCACGCCGCTGTCTCTTCTGCATCGCCACCCACCGCACGTCGCACCACCGACCCACGACACCGCTCGTGATGTCACCTCCATTGGCCCGATGCTGCCACTGTTGTGCCGTACAAACCTGATTCCCTTAGGCCCCGATGTTGCTCAGTGCCGACGATAATGGCGCGCACCCACCCTCTAAACCCGTCGTCAATCGCCTATGAAAAGCCCCCCCGGCTCCCCCTTCACAACAATACACTCCACACTCAACACCAATCACCCGCATAAGCCCCCTATTCAAATGCCAACCTATTTCAAGATTTTAAGAAAAAAAGCCTGAGATAAGTGCTGCAAGTTGGAGACTATCGAAGAAAACATCAAGCAGGAGCCGGAGTACATTGTCAGAAGCAAGAAGCGGACAGTCTCAAGATGTGGTTAGATGAAGATGAGCTCACCATGACCATCTTTGGTATCCTAATTCCTATTATGGTGGCATCAATCATATTGTATATCCTTGTAATGCGCCCGCTACCCTACGAGAGGCCCTGACATAGGTGTTGAAATAAGCAGAGTTTTGTAATCCATAACTATAAATTTGTTACATCCAGAAACTTTATAGCTCTTAAAACTAAAGATTTTATAATCAATGCTGCTTCTTTAATAGAAGCCCAAAAATTTTCGTATGACTAAATGACTAATGTAGGTGATTAGTGAACCGGTTGGCCAATCACGTCACGGAGACCGCAAGTGAGCATTCCTGGTGAGTTGTGGGCTGGTGACGCCCGACCGAGCCAGAAGACCACGACGTGTCGCAACGGACCGGCCCGTCCGTTAGCCCGTGAAGGCCACGTACGCGGCCCGTCGGTGACGCACGGCACGCAGCCACGCACCACTTCCTGGAAATCTCCGTGATGCCACCCGACAGCAGGGAAAAGTAACAGGGAGGCCGGAATCTTTCGATCGAGGGCACCACCGGCGGCGAGGGTAGTAGCACAGGAGGGGAGCTGTGGAGTGATCCGGCGGGCATCTGCGGCCGATGTGGGCGTGGGGCTGCGTCGAGCGCGTGGCCGCGGGCCTCCTCGGCGGCCCCCTCGCCGGCGGCGGCCGCTGGAGCACCGCCGTCGCCGTCGGGGCCACGGCCGCCGCGGGCCTCGCGCTCGTCGCCATAGTCATCTCTTCCCGCAGGTCGGTCGGTCCCCGCATACCCCACACCTTCTGGAATCGCTTATGCTTCTGCTTACGCCTGCCTCAACGCGTGCTTGGATGCAGAGGCGGGCTCAAGTCTCTGTGGTGGCGGCGGCGTAGGAAGGCGCCGCTTACGGCCCAGGAGTGGCGCCGGAGGGTAAGCTTCAGGACGGTGGAGTGAAGATTCTGAAGAAAGTTCAGAGCGGAGTAAGTTGCGCCAACTCATCAACAATGCTGTTATGCAGCGTCTGAAGCTGTGAGGCTGATTCATGTGCTTCTCTGACAGGGGATTGAACCGAGTATCAGAGCGCAAGTCTGGCCGTTCCTTCTGGGAGTGTAAGTAATCTTGAGTGTTGATCGCAAAACTGTTGTTGTCATGCTTGGAGATGTACAGTTAGATCCACAAGATACTTTGGAACAAGATATGTGCATGCTAATATCCTGTACTACTTTCTAGGAAGAGATTCTATTGTAACTTCAATAACATTAACTATGGTCCATGCTAATATCCTTCATAACTCACCCGAAGTCGTCAGTGAACCTCAAGCTGGCAACTTGTACAGTACAATCAGCCTTAGCTAATGAGAATCTGTATGGCCCATATGCATTCAGAGTTTATAATAGACATTTAGCTCACTGATTGCTGCATAGTGGATGCATCCATCATCAGATACCAGCGCAATCTAAGGTATTTGATTTTATTTTATCAGGTTGGTTGCTGAGAAAACCAAAACAATCATATTGTTTGTTGCACGAGAAAACGAAATGTTCTTTAGTATAACTCAGCTTCTAAAACAGAGAAAAATTCTAAGTAATAAGAAGGTTGTGAATTTCAAAAACAGAGAAAATAATTATCAAGAAAGGAAAAAGAAATTAGCTTCTCCCGTCACGTGAAGCCACCTGCTGCAAGTTGCTATCCCTTCTTGATGATAAGAACACCTACCTTTTTGTTACTTGTGCAGTTGTGCTTCTTTATGAGTTGCTTTTCAACTGTCTTTTTTAATTCTACTTGTCATAGGCAGATAAGGTTTCATTGCTGTCATGCAGACTGTAATTTTTCAGTTGGTAAAATTTTTAAAATACAACATCAGTGCCTTTTAGTAATCCTATGCGACTCTAACAAATGCTTATGAAAGTAGAAGCTGCAGTCACCCTTCACATTAGACAATTAAAGTGAGTAGCATGGGTTTAAATTTCAAGTACTCATCATGATGAACTGCTTGCACCACATGTCTTTTAATCAGCTAGGATAAGTTCTCTGTTTGTGTTCTATCATTGACTCACTTTTGCTATAATGGTCTTATTATGCCTGAAGCTCAAAGTGGATATTATTGCTAATGCTAAAAGTTACTGTCTCTGCAAGTATGCTTTATCCTGTTGCTCAACCCAACATTGGTAAAACTATTGAATTGGCAAATAGAATGTGTTTTATCTTCTGTATCTTGTTTAACAAATGTCTCATGTTGTCCATATCCACAGTTGATACAACTCCGCATACACCCTTCCTTCCTTACCATGTCTTTTGCACTGAATTGAGCTTTCCTCCCCTTTGCACAGTTGCTAGAGCTGAATCGGAGGAAGATGCTGCTGCAGCTGAGGTTGTTGAAGGGGCTGATCTAGGTATTGTGGGTGATGATACACAGGTTTCCAGTGATGGACCTTTAAGCCCTGCTCCTGGTGTAGAGACAGTAGTTGTCTTCCCCAAAAATGCTGGCAAAAGTGAGTATACTTTCAAGTAGCATCCATTATTTATCTTATAATTCACCATGGTCTCTGTATTTATCACCTGCGATAAACTCTAAAGTTCAAACATGCTTTCTCATGGTATGACTACTTTTTTTTTCAGTGATCCTACAGAACTTCCAATTGGCTCTATGTGCACCTGTTGACCTTTATAAAGACAAGGTAACAACTATTACTTTGCCATCACCACAATGTACCTCCACTATCAGCCCTCAAATTTATTTGAAATTTCTGTTTATTTCTATATTTCAGGGTTTTCTGCTTTGGGTTAGCAAGCAGAAACCGCTTACTTTTGACTCAAATTTGGTTTGTACCTCAACCATCAAAATTTAGTCCTTAAATTGTTGTATAGCCTGCAATGTAGTATTATCTTATCTACAATAATTCATCAGGACAGGAGACATGAAACCTAGAACTGAATTTTCATGTTGCATCTTATGGTTTGTTCTGAATTTTGATTGCTGCAAACTTGCCTAAATGTAGAATCCTAAAATGGTCCAAATTGTTTGCATTCTGCAAAATAGGATTTAGCAGTCTACAGTTCATATACTAACAGATCAATTAGTAGTTGTAGATATTTAACAATTTGATCTCTGAATGTCAGCTCAAGCAGAGCGCTCAGTTTCAGTGTGCATCTCAAGTACAAGGCTATAGAAATTGTGAGAAAACCTACCATGTTGCAAGTAAGCTTCGCGGATGTTTTTGAAGATCAACATCTCGTGACAAATGTATCCAGAAAATTGCTCAGGTCCTGTACATGAGGCTATGTTAATTTTCACTTTATCTGTCAAACATTTTGAAAAAGGGGAATTTGTGAACTGTCAGTTGAATATACAAGAACAAGAGTGAGCTGGCAAATAAGAGCGCACGGCCTATATCGGCGCGGCGGCTACCCAGCGCGGCGGTGTGCTGGCGCCCTATCTCTCTACCCCGAAGGCAAGGCAGCCACGACCGTCGGCGGTGGATCCGCACGGAGGTAAGAACCGGCTGTTGTGGTTGCGTACTGAAGCTAGGGTTGGCGGCGGCGTGACACACGAAGGCAACGCTAATCGGTGGCCGTTGTGCAGGGAGGCTCAAAGGGGAAGCCCACGCCCATGACCCCATCAGTGCTCGCCACCCCTGTAGGTGCTCATGTAAGTTTCTGGTTCCTCTTGCTTCGAATTTTACAAAAACGCTAGCTAAATAAATTGTTTTCGTTCCCCATGTTAGTAGGTGTTGGGTGAATTTTGTTGTTTTGCATATTTGTATGTACCATTCCAATAGGTGTTTATGGTAGGGATTGAATTGGCAGCGCCAGGCGCGATCACAATTACAGTCAACAAATAGATCGATTGGACTTAACACCACACACACACCTAATTCTCATTGGACATAACACAAGAATGGATAGTGGGTGTAACATATGAAGAACTATTTCTCACCAAAAAGGAAACCACAGATCCAAGGGATGGTCCCTCCCAAAACAATTGTTCACTGCCTAGGCAGCTAAAAAATACTTCTTGTTGTTCCCATGATGGTCATCAGTTAGGGCAGCTGCCTCAACGCCGGCGGTGGCACCAGCACCATCAGTACCTGGCACCGTCGCCATCAGAGGTGGTGCCGACAGGGCTCCTGGTACTGAACGGCACACGAGGGGTGCGAGGAACGCAGCACACCTTCGGCCGTAGTCTGCAGCGATCGCCCTGACGGTGACTATGGTGAGGTGGATGCAAAGGTGGTCAGGGATGGCAGGACGCTGGACGGCCGGGAAGCTGAACTTGCGTCGTCTGGGGAGGCACTCACCATAGAAGCAGAACATGGCGGCATCATAGACCAGGGCCGCCTCAAGGGCATGCCGAAACCTGCCGATCCACAGCCTGAGTCGAGTGTGTGGGATGCGGATCTCCGTAGCCCACCTGCCCCAACTCCGCTCTCGCACGCCCGTCCAGCCTAGGCCCTTCTGTGGGCGACGGCGAGTGGACATTGTTGGCACCGTAGTTGGATGCCCTCCGCGGTGCCGCTGGTTACGCCATTATCCGTGCCTGAGAAATGCCACGGCATCTATGCTGGTGGTTTTAGTGTAACAAAGGCCAGGAACAACAACACAAGCTACTGCAGGGGTGAATTATATGAACTACAAGGAGGGCACTTGCAAGCAATGGGAGGAAGCGATGAAGCACCAGGCGGCACACCACATGCTTATATAGGCAAGAGCTGGAGAGTTGGACGAGGCATGGGCGCCTCTGCCACCACCAGGTGCAAGGACCTGATCAATGGGAGTGGGGTCCAACCTAAATAAGGTGTGCATGCACGCTTGGATGGCTGTGTGAGTACAAATGCTGATGCATGTTCCTCGAAGAGGGAGCTGTTCTTCATGCACTGATAGCAAGGAGGCCAATCACTAGATGGATCCACCTACTCTCGCCTATGCTGTGCGTGTGAATTTTTTTAACCGAAGGCACATGAAGCTTAGCATGCATGGTGTAAAAGAAGTACTATTTTACCTCCAACAAAATATTTAAGAGGCACTATTAGGTAGCTACGGTGCACATGTTGATGGTAAATCTGAATGGCAAGAACACATACAATTTTTAAATAGTCTAGGGAACACTCATGCATGCAGGAAAGTTTACCACATTGTCTTAAGCCACCTGTAAATTTTTAACCACGTGTGATGTAAATCCCTGCTAACCGGTAAATTTTCTGCAGGCAAAGAGGCCCTTGCTATGGTCTCACCTGGGGTTGCTGCTACGGTGCACATATTCGTGGTAAATCTGTAGGCAGTTAAAGAGGTCCTTGCTATGGTCTCAGCTGGGGTTGCTTCCTTTCATATAAAAAATTGGTGGCAGTAAGTTCCTCTATGTAAAAGGAGAAGGCATTACATGTCCTGTAAATTCTTACCGTCCATAGAAAATTTTCTGTATGTAAAGGGGAGCCTACATTTATAGCTTAGGGAGGGACCCGTGTATACATGAATATTTAAATGTAAAAGGATAAGGCACAATAATGAAAATACCCGTGGTAACTTCCTGCAAGCAGATGATAGCTCATGCATCACAAACCAACATAAATGCCAGCAGTGTCACCAGTGCACCCACCCAAAGAGATAGCTCATGCATGCATGCAAAGCAAGCAAGGACTCAACATCATGCACGCACGTGTACCCGCATGCGTGCCGATCACCATGGTAATTAGGCACCGGCCATGTATGCTGAGAATTCATTGTCCCCTACTATGCGCCACCGTTCATTTGCGTACCACGTACAATCACTAGGGAAGCTCTACTTCATTGAATGCGTCCACCTGCTTCATTTATCCACTGCCGAATGCATGGAGAAAGGCTGGTTGTGACGCGCTTCATCTAAGTCGTGGAATTTCTATTTAACGCACCAACTAAATAGAACGTACGTGGACACCCTGATAGGCCGCCTATTCGGCGTGCCTTTATGTCTCTAATACAGCCACCACAATGCGTCTGAAATGAAATGTGTGGGGTTGCATGCGAATTTCACTTCCATCAGGAGATTAGTATGAGTTTTTCATCTTAGTTTTTTTAATGAAGTATATGCTTTATTTTAGAAAATGAAGTTATGGCATCATGTTTCTGGCATGTTGAAGCAACCTCACTCTCAGCCTGCACCGTTCCTACATGGACTATCCTTACCCACCCAGCACCCTTGTGCGCAGCCTCTGTTGGAGACTGAGGCCATGCACGAAATTAACGCGTGTTTTGCTTCCTTCTCTCTGATCAACATCCTCCGTTCAATCAGTTGTTCTCTCCGCGACCATGGGTGTGTGTCCCGTTCGACGAGAGCAGCTCTCACTCTCTCAGCCATCACATGTTATACCAGGAGTCTGAGTAATCACGCGTAGCGGGACGGCGTCTCTGTTATATATGCATGTGATGCGCTACCTAGAATGCAAACGAGTGGTCAGACATCATGGAGATAGCCAACGTGCCATCACAAGCTCATTGACCATATAAAATCTCAAGTCCAAAATTACAGGTAGCCTTTTGCGGTGTACTCACTATATAAAATAAGGGTCACGCTAACGCCCGGACATCCGGATCTAGTCACGCGGCTGGACGCCCGTGTACGCTGCAGCGCCTTTTCATTAACCTTCCGCTCTCCTATAATTTATTTAGCACTGCTATGTACGCGCTAGAGTTTCTTTAAGCCTAAAATCTGTTATCCGATCGGAGGAATAAATGCTGAACACAAAGGAAGTGCCCGCGTGCTGCTGCGCCTGCTGCACCCACGCTTGCCGCTGTGCCCGCGCCTGCTGCTGCTGCGCATGCCGTGCTGGACCGCCTGCGCTAGCTTGTAGGGGTGAAAACGGTACGGATATTTTCCGACCGTATTCGAGACCGAATCTGTTTAGAGGAGTTCAAATCTGACCGTATCCGAGTCCGGATATTCAACATCCGATACCATATCCGTATCCGAATAATTAAATCACATATTTATGATGTCGATATCCAATCGTATCCTATCCGTCATGGTTGACAATATCCGTATTCGAATCCGAATCCGGACAGAAATATGAAAACAAATGTAATATCAGTGATATTCGTTCGTATCCGATCCGTTTTCATCCATATTCCTAGCTCATGAAGCAATTGTAACATGAAGCACCTGTTGCAACATACGTCTAAAAACATATGAATATTTAAAATATATTGTTGCAAATATATGTGTATAGCCACTACAATATATGCAACATCCAAATAAAATACTTGTAACATACGTCTAAAACAGCTGAAACATTACGAATATACACTTGCAACGTACGTGTATAGCCATTGCAACACTAGATTTACTTTTGCAACATTCAGATAAAACGCATGCAACATCCATATGAAATATACATCTGAAATGTATGAAATATATGGAGCTCGACATACTAGATCTACTTTTAAAATATTCAGATAAAACTTATGCAACATCCCTATGAAACATATAAAACATACATATAAAACGTATAAAACATAAGGAGCTCGACGCTGACACTGACCCGGAGGTCGAGGGTACGGATGCACAGACAAATTAGTTTCTATTTTAATACGCATATATGCGCACATGCACACACAACTAGAGATATGCATCCTTAAAAAATAAGGATATGGAGCACTTTATTGTGTTGCATGTGGATGAAAGGATTTCACGTGAGGACCAGGGAAGAGGCAAAGCCTTCACGCGATGCAGACTGCGCGCGTGGCCGCGTGGGGACCAGGAAAGATGCAGGGACCACAGGCAGGATGCAATGCAGAATGGGGAGCGGCGGGCAGCGAAGGCGAGGTCCATCGGGATGGACGGACGTTCTTATCTCCCTACTCGCTTGTGCCGTTGGCTACTCAGTTGGCCACATACGTCCTTGCTGTTGAGGACTCGCTTCCTTCGTGCATCCAATCTAGGCGGTATCTATATCTCTTATAATTCTAAACCACTATAGAATATTATCTTGACATGTAAGTTATCCACCTCAGCAATCTATTATCATTTGTAATTAAAGTTCACTAGTACAAGCAATTATGATATCCACGTCAGCGAAACACATCATCCACTAACATATATTTAGTGTCCACATCAGCGTGTCACGCTACCCACTAAAATTAGTTTATAATAGTTAATGCCTTTCTAAGAATTGTACGAATAGTTTAATTTCATTCTAAATCAGTAGTTCCTGCAGCAACGCGCGGGATATGCTTCTAGTATTTTTTTTTTCATGAAGCAACCAACACCATACTGGCCGACCCTTTGCTTGCATGCATGCATGCTGCCTACACACTGGTCTGCTGCTGCTATCTCTTCATTTTGACATGATTAATCAATGAAGCAAAAAACCAATAAACACTAATATCATATAATCTGATCCTGGCTCCGGCCTTTTTGCTTGGACAATACTCCCCAATTAATCTAATATAACAACCATGATTAACACTAAAGTTAACCGGTTTTATTTGCTAATTGAACACACGAGTATGCACAAAACATACCTGGTCAATAATTTCTAAATAGATTATTAGTCAGCCATTAGTAATATTGTGTAGCTGATTGATCATTTTACAAAACTTGAGAGCTTTGATAATCATAATATTAAATTTGATAACTAAGCCGAGTTCAACTCAAACTTAACGAATCGGCCAAATAAATTGTCTAAGCATACTATCAAGAGCTCAAACTATAAAAAGGTGTCAAATTTAGTTGTCAACACATGCCTTATATACTTTATTTCTTTTTACAAGAGACACTCCTTAGCAGTCTTCTTGTCTTGGCACCGGACTTTGATGATACTATCCCATACAGCTTGACGTTGACCTTTCTGATCGCATCATTGGGGACGTAAGTCTTGCTAGCGAGATGCACCTCTAGCACCTTGAGGCCATAGGTGTGTGGACATGATAGAACATCACCGTTGATCCATAGTATGGCGAGTATTCATGGTGTGCCTTGTCCTACCTAGAACACGTTGTTACACTCATCCAAATACAATAATGCAATGGAACTGGATTAGCTTTGACTCTATTGGCATTGGTTGACTCCAGTATCTCAACACTGCAGTTAGGAAGGCACTACGGTTTTAGACAGAGATAACTGCTTTGACTCCTTGCTGTGCTATTAGCCACCGCCACCGGATGTGAACGTGTATGCTATATATAAAGGCACGACACAAGCGATGATGTTTGTATATGCGTATGGTACATAATGCATGGGATTGCATGCGAATGTTACTTCGCACAGGAGATTTGTGTGAGCATGTCATCATCTTGGTTTTTTTTTCAATGCAGGAAGCTTTATTTTACAAAACAAAGTTCTGTCATATCACGTGTCTTGCATGTGGAAGCAAGCCAATGCATATCTATACGATGTTCTTCACCCACGGAGGAAACGACACGAGCATGACGAATATATATGTATGGGCCGAGAGATACACAAACTTTCAATGAAATTCTTGTTGGCTGTACCTGCCGTGCATCTCATCGGCGTTCGGCTGTCATTGTGTGCGCCCCGCTCGTCCATCGCGCCGCGCAGCTTGTTGTCCGTCGCGTGCAAATCAACCGTCACGGATATCGCCACCCTACTAGGTACTAGCCCATGGCGCCATGCAGCTCACCCATCAGGCATGAAGCTCGGCCGTCATGGACGCCGCCGCCCAGCTCGCCCATCGCGTGTGCAGCTTTTGGCCATCGCAGACGCCGCCGCCCCGCTCGTCCGTCGCACCGTGTAGCTTGGCCGTCGTGCATGCAGCTCGTCCGTGGCCGCCCCTCTCAGGCCATCGCACGGTGCAACTCATCCGTCACGCATGAAGCTCAGCCGTCACGGACGCCGCTGCACCGCTCATCCGTCGCACCATGCAGCTCGGCCGTCACGAACGCCACCGCTAGCTTGCCCGCTGCATCTCCTGCACACCGCGTGTGCACCAGTCCTTTCACTGGCCATGGAGGATGGTACGTTCCAGGCTCCTCACAATCAGGATGCGGAAGTCGCCGAGATCCAACAAAAAGCTGACGGGCGTTCCTGAACTCCAATAGCCAAATCTCCAAATCTGATGGCTGCTACAGTACCAAAATGCCACCGTCTCCGATGCCAGCAAGGCCGGCCACAAAGATCTCGAGAAAATTAATGACTAAGAGAAAAATAGAAGAAAAGGAAAAATGGAGACCGGACAGTGATATGGTATGGGTATCGGTGGGTGTAATAGGTTGTGTCCTGTGGTCAATGGGGCATAGCTTGGTTACACTGTTTCCCTGTCCATGTCGGTTAAGGACCGGTCGTTGCATTGGGTTTTAGGCAAATCACAGACTTATTATCCTAAGCACATACTTATTTATGGAAACAGGGAAGGCTTGTTGCTCTCTTGTCATGGGTTCCGGCTCTTTCCGAACCGACTGATTGGAGGCGGAGATGGTGGAGGTCTAAGCACCGCACTGAGTCCGGAACTCATGTGTAGGGGCTTGGAGTCCAAGTTTGGACGGGGACCTAGATCCCTTGACGGGAGAGTGGTGGGTTGGTCTTACTTGTGCTGGGGTACAAGCGGGACGTGTGTTTCGGGGTACCCAGCTGGGCACATTGATTCGTGAATCGCCGGGCAATCCGGTACGACTTGTCTACAGTCTAGCACCGTAGTAAGAACTAGAAAAGAAAAGATGGTGAAATGGATCTGTTGGCTCAACTCTTGCTTGAAAGTAGAACATGTGCTTACACAGAATAGTTAGATAATAAACTAATCCTGACTGCTAATAATAACACATATATAAGGATTCACTATTAGTATTGCTTTCCGCAAAAAGAAAACCCAGCAAACCATAAATGTTTGTCATATCCATTGGAGTCGAAAAATTATTCCCATTAGTCGGATAAGTCTTGCGAGTACATTGTGTACTCAGAGTTTATTTACCCCTGTTGCAGGTGCAGCTTGAGGAGTAGCTATTGTGTGAAGGATTCTTCTGGTGGGCACAGACGGATCCTTGTATATTATCGATAAATGTTTCTTTTAATACCGCTATTTAATTTCCGCACTCTGAACTTGGTACTGTAATAATGTATTTCTAAGAACTCTGGTTGTATGAAATTGACTAAGTATTGTAAACTCGTTCTCATTTTTAGATCCTGGAGAAAAAATATGGATTATTCGAGTTCTTCCTTGGGGGTGTACTCGACGAAATCCGCCCGATGTAGCTGCCCTTTAGGGTGCTTAGTGTCTAGTGGAAGATGAACGCCTCCGAAGGTGTATTATTTCGGGCGGTTCTATCACACCAAATAAGCCTTGCATATCCTTGGAGTCTTTTAATTTCTTCCTGTCTGATAAGTCTTGCTGAGTACGATCGAGTACTCAGGATTTTATTTCCCATGTTGCAGGCGATTGAAGGATTTATAGAGCTGACCCTTGTATGTGGAAATATCCTGATGGGCTCTGTAACACCCCGGTGTTATGCCTACATCTAGTCACTGCAAATCATACATATCGTGCATCATCAAGCATCCTAATCATACATGCCTAATCATGTAAATAACAATTGAAACACTGCTTCGAAACATTTGAAACATGTGTGAAACCTGAATGTTGCATACACCTGTTTAAGAGTTGTTTTGCCCTGATTTTGCTTGCTAGGTTAGTTTGGCTACTATTGTAAATCATCTAGCAATGTTTAGTTCAATTTTTGGAGCAAAGTTTGTATTCAAATTAATTCAAAAATTTGGCTTCAAAAAAAAATTCCCAAAAATTAGGGTTTTGAGTTAAACGTGGACTTTGACCTTACAATTCAAAATCTAGAAAGAATTTGGCTGTGGTCATAAAAGCAAAGTTGTAGAAAATTAAATTCTAATCAACTTTCATTTTTGGTACATTGTCAAAAGATGTTATTTTCTTGCTCAAAATAATATTTGAAAGATGGTATTTAAAAATTCCTTGAAAATACAAATGAAAAAGGCTTTTCCCTCCTTCGGGGCCGTCGCCTCACTTCAGCCCACGATCAAGTCGGCCAGCCCAGCTCCCCACGCTGCGCCTCGCCTCGCTCAGCCCAAAGACCCAAAGCACACGCTTTGCCTCGCCTCGCTCGCCTTTGCCATTGAAGGCCGCCACACGTGGCGTCCATGGCTGAGAGCTTGTTTCGCCAGCGTGGCGACCATCGTCAGGTGTCGCCCGTCCAAGGCATGGCACCACGGCTGAACCCGTGCCATGCGCCATCGCCCGCCTTCACTGCCAAAGCCGGTCGCCATTGGCTCATTCTGTTGCCTCTCCTCTCTCTTGCAGAGCCGAGCGCCCTGCTCACTGCCTCTCGCGCGCCACACAGACCTGCCGCCGCGAATCGCCGCATGGCTCCTCCACCTCGGTCAACAATCACGCGCCCTCCGCTCCGCCTCGCCCTCCTTCAAGTCGCGCTCGCTTTTCGCCACCGCCGAAGCTCGGGTAGAGTTGTCTCGGCCTCGCCACCGCCGGGCCATGGTGTGCCGTGTTCGGCCGCCATGGAAGGCCCTTCTCTCTTCTCTCGGCCCGCCTAGCTACCCTACCAGATTCGCCATCTTCTCGCGCATCACGTGCGCCCGCTAGCTCGCCCTGCCAGTGGCCGGAGATGGTTGCTGGCCTCGCGGGTCGAAGCCACAGGCTGCTTGGCCTGCAAGACGCTGGCCAAGATAGCCTCGGCCGAGGCCAAAGTAGTAGGCGGCGCTTCACGGGCCGTCTTCCCCCTCCCTTGCGCTCGGGCCGCGCAGGCCGAAAGCAGTCGTGGGCCGCCTAATCCGTTCGGGCCGGCCCAGTAGCAGTAGGATAAATTGTTTTCAATTTATTCTTTATTATTTAAAAATAGAAATGGTTTGAAAAATGTTTGGATACTCAAATTTGCTCCAAATCTATTGAAATAAATTTATCTAGGTTCCTTATCATCAGATCTACTTGGGAAAATTATGGCATGTCATTTTTGAGATACTTTGCTGTAGAATTTTATTTAATCATGTATATTGCTGATAACTTGAAAAATATGTAGAAAATTCTATAGGCTTCAGAAAAATATGATTCCAAGTTTGTTAATCTTCTTATGTCATGTACTTCCTAGGAAAAATATGTTTCATACATGTGCTGTGGGAAAATTTTGAGGTGTAGTTCAAGTGCCTTTAATGGCTGATTTTTGTTATTTTAGTTAGAGAGCAAACTTTGTATAAAACATGCATGTGATAATTTTTGTACAGTCATTGTATGCTATGAAGAACCTAGGAAAAATACTAACTCTGTTGTTTGACACTTTTCACAGTTCAAAGTATTTTTATGTTCATAATCCTGCCATGCCTTGTTATTTTTGTGTAGACTATTTTACTTATCCAAACTCCATAAAAATTTTATGGTAGTCTACTTAGAGTAGTACTATGCTACTGTAATTTTCTTAGATTTTTATAAGCACCAGAAATATAGGTTGCTGTTGTAGCCCTAGTTTAAAATGAAATAAAATAATCCTCTTTAATGCAAGTTAGTTAATAATGTTAGCTTTGGTGTATCTTTGAAGCATTTAATAAGATGTGTTGACTTAACATATTAGTAGTAGACGAGAATGCAGTAGATGACATGTGCTTGTAGTATATTTTCTTGGATGATGTTGACTACCTTGCATTCAAACATATCCATTGTATTCATCTCATCCGATGCACCGATTGCATAAGCACTTACGCACATTGCATCATACAGGATCGCAAACCGAGAACCCAGTCGTCATACCCGAGGAGCCCGAGGAACAGTTCGAGGTGCAGCCGCAGGAAGTGCCAGAAGCCGACAAGGAGGACGTTGAGGAACTTCTGGAGTGCCCCGATCACCGTCCGAGCTCCTTCGAGAGAGGCAAGCCCCGAAGCATTTTTCTTCCGGTTTGCAATTATTAATTCAATGCTTTACTTTAATTGATGCATTACGTTTAGGAGTTGTTTGCAACCGTTGCTGCATTATACCTTGTTTACCTTTGTTATACTATATCCTTGTTATCCTGGTATCCGCAGTCGAGTCAATGCTTAGCTGGCTTAGACCGGTAGAAGTCGGGTGATTTCCTGTCACCTGCGAGCTATAGGTGGTTACCTGGATCTGCTTGGATGACTATGAAGTCATGGTATAACTAAGTGTTAAATGAAGTTGAGATCGGACGGAGACTTGCAGAGTTTTGGACTGTAATGTTTCCGTCTGTGTCGATTAAGGACCGACCGTTGTTGGGCCTCGAGTCATGTTGAATGCATGTCTTACATTTAGCTGGCCGGATAAAGTACCTTCCGATCATGAAGCTGGGAGATTTTTTGGGCCGAGTAGATTGCCCGCAGCGCACTGTGTCGGAGCAGGTGTGGTAGGACACGGGGGCGAGATGATAAGACCAAAGTGCAGTCGGTCGGCCCCCGGGTACATGTGGTTCCTGGCAAACTCGAGATACCTGGAAAGTTGACTCGGTGATCAATATCTCACTTTAGCGGGTGAGTGAGGTTTGTGTAAGGAATAAATCACCAGCTGGTTAGGAATCGATTCGAATCGCCATTGCTCCTGGATAGTGAGCACTTGACTTGAGTTACTTCATCGTAGTAAATGTTTATGGAACACTTGGACAGTTATAGTGAATATGACAGTATGGAAGTTGTTTAATGATCATTGGTTATCATTATCTGCTTAATCATATGTGTGCTCTAGTATAGGTGCAAATGTAGTCGACAGGTTAATAATAATTAACTTGACAATAATGCTTTTAGAAAGGTTCTTGAAATGCTAAAAATGCTTCTTTTGCAAATGAGTCAGCTACACTACTATAAAGCCTTCATAATCCTTGGTGTCATTTATTTTCGGTTATGTCGGGTAAGTCTAGCTGAGTACCTTCTCGTACTCAGGGTTTTATTCCCACTTGTTGTAGATGGGCATATGTATTACGGCTACTGTATCAACTGCCTTTATCCTACGATGGGTGATGCTTAGGACCATGGGCATGGTCATTCCTTACGTCTCGTCTAATGCTTTTGTTGGAGATGATCATTCGTTGGCACTGTATTTAAACTCCGTGTGAGTGTGTGTGTGGTTTGAACAAATGACTTCCGCTACTTTTATTCGAACTTGTTTTGTAATAACTATGTTTAAACTCTGATGTATCTGAGATGCAAACTTTTATGTAATATGTGATGGTGACCGCTAAACTTATTACGATCTTGGCTGGAATGGAAATTGGTTTGAAATCCTTCGTGATTTCACGGACTACCGGGTTATACGGGCTTAAGTTTGCTAAATCGTCTGCTTTGGCGGATGATTTTCTTACTTAATTTCGTATAATTGGTCGGTTCTGTTACAGCTGGTATCAGAGCATGGTTTAGCGTGTTACTGTTCACAAGTGTATTTAAAACAAAAAGACATTTGAAAAACGTGATTTCTAAACTATAAAGTGTGCCAGTGGTCATATCCTTTATGCCTAATTAAGGACTCTAGGTGGCTTAATTAAGTACTGACTTGGGGTTTTTGCATCATATTTCTCTTTTGTCGCTCATACGGCGTGCTATTGTATGAGTGCCACTTGTTTGAGTGGTAATGTATGGATCAATTGCCTCTACGCCTCGGTAAGTCGGAGTTGTGAGAGCAGGATCGGATACACCGCCGATCTAGGGTGAATGCTTATATGATGCTGGAGTAATTACATGTTCTACGCATGTTTTACAAAGGTATCTCATGTATGGGTCTTCCGTCTGCATGGGCGATGCCGTCAATAGGGACGGTGGTTGGTTAGTTACTACCGTTGTACACGATCTCGGGGATTCGTGTAGGCGTGTAGATAAAACTTTCTTTGCTTTTATGCATTCATTGGGAATTGAAATTTGAAATGAATCTTCTGCTGGTACATAACAACGCTTATCGTGTAGAACGTATTAGCTACGTATTTGAGAGATCGTTTGTATGCCACCGAATTAAATCGTTAAAAATTATTTATTCCTAAGTTTGTGAGAACGTCACGCACGCATACATACATCATGTTACTTGTGCATTTCATTCATATCATGCATTCCTCCCTTATAAATTGATTATCTCAATTTGATAAAAGTTGTATCACCTAAAATATGTTTTCCGAGGTAATAAAAAGAACTTTTGCTCTGAGATGGCCCTGACAAGCGGCACCACCAGTAAGTCCACCGGAGGAAGAGCACCTCAACGTCTGTATTCGAGGGGAGCACCGCACCACGGACACCTTCTTGAGCGAGTTTGGCATGCCGACTTTGCTTTGGAGAGTGCTCCATGATGTGGGGTACCCAGAGGGTCAAGAGCCGTGTACTCTGGAATGAGAGCAGCGATTAGCGAGGATGGACTTGTAGTGGTGGAGATCACGGTTCTGCTCTCGATGATGCTCCAGATTGGGATGGTTGGCATTTGGAGTTTGAGGGTCGCACTCCGGTGAGGGTGCAGAGAGGAGCAGACCTTCCGTGTCATCGGGGACATTATGAGCAGATTTCCCGGTGAGCTTAAAGCAGCTCTAGGCGTGGCACTTTTCCTAGGGATGATCCTCGTGATGCCATTTGGGTTCAGTCTTAGGGAAGTGCCCTGGTCAGAGGTCTAGCTGAAGGACAGGCTAGCAACAACCAGGCAATGAGTGCTATGTTCGCCGCCATCAGAGCATATGAGGGTATCGAGAGTACCTCTTGGACTTTGGTAGCTTGCGTAGTGAGGATAAGCTCAAGGAGAAAGCGAGAAGAAGAGAGCGAGCACGTGCTATAGCTAGCTTGCAGGAGCGGTTGGGCGATATGAACTTACAAATGAGATCGAGGCGGTTGAGAGAGGCGATAGAGCTATGCAACGGGTGCATACGTTGACTCAAGCCAACAACAATGTAGACCGCATGATTGGACAGTTGGTGCAGGAAAGGAATGAAGCCTGGGACGAGAGAAACCTTCTGCGACAAAGGGTCAATGAGCTAGAGGAATACAACGACAACCTGCACGAGGAGTTTCACGCGCTCTACAATGGGGTTGGCCCATATGCTCCACCAGACTTGTTGGCATGGATATCGACGACGACAACCGGGACGAGGCACGTAGTTTCACACAGGGGCGATGGTGGCGTCTCCGATCCCCGACGATGGCCCCGAGGAGTAGGCTAGTTGCCTTGCGCTAGTATCTAGGTCCTGTCGCGACGACCTTTCTTTTGTTGGCATGTATCCTATTGTATGTTGCTTTGAACGTATGAGACTTGGCATATGGTTGGAACTTGATTTAGAATGTGATATCTGAACGCATAAAAAGTCCATTGTATGTATCTTTGGCAATTGGATTGTATGGACCTTGATGTTTGCCGTTGAAGTAATTTGATTAAGTGTCTTTGTTGTTTTAATTGGGATGCGATTGTTGTGCCTCTCTTTTTTATTGTATGAATTTATTCTCTCCAGTAAATTGAGACGGCATAATTTTTCCTTCACTCACAATTATTACAAGCTTCACTCAATCATTACTTGTTCTTTGAAATATGCGAGATGACAAACACTCGCCGAACCACATATGAGGCCATTTGAGACCGGTGCTAGCGGTGCAAGGGGACCGGTGGTGGTGGAAACCACAGCAACAACAATGAACCTCCCCATGAACCGCATTTGCCACCTCCTCCCCATTTAACCCGAGATGTTCCTCCTGACAATTGCTGCCGGGAGTCGGTATAACACGGAACAATCCCAGAAGAACATGGAGGATTTTCTGCGCACCATTGCCAACAACGTTCAACGTGGTAACAATCAAGGTGGTGGCATGGGAGTGAACCAATATAGCAGCTTCAAAGATTTCATGGACACCAGGCCGCCAGTATTCAAGGAAGCAACAGAGCCACTCGATGCTGAGGAATGGATCAACACGATGGAAGATAAATTCCGTGTGTTGAGAATGACTGAGGTGTTGAAAACGGAGTATGCTGCACTTCAATTGCAAGGACTGGCGGGAATGTGGTGGAAACACCATCGCACCACCTTCCCTCCAAATGCTCAGATTTCTTGGAGAGAGTTTGCTGAGGCCTTCCGTGGAGTCTATATTCCACCCGGGCTGACCGAGATGAAGTTGGGAGAGTTTCTGGCATTGAACCAGGGCACCAAGACCGTGACGCAATATTTGCATGCCTTCAACAACTTGTGTCGCTATGCTCCCGACATGGTTGACACAGATGCTAAAAGAATAGCCAGTTTCAAGAGGGGACTCAATCCAAAAATGATGAAGCATGTTGGTACCAACAACCACGTCAGATTCAATGACTTCATCAGCGACTGTCTGAAGCAGGAGAAGAATAACAATGCCAGCACCGCAGCCAAGACACGCAAGAGAGCCCTTGAAGGTGGTCCGTCGCAAGCTAGAGCACCTATGGGAGGTCGTCCTCCATATCGCCCATCGGCACCTGGCGCTAGGTTCCGGCCACCTCAGCAAAGAAGTTAGAATTTCCGTGGACCCCAGAAGCCTTACAAGATGGCAGTGCAGTCCAACAAAGCAGCCGTAACTGTGGTACAAGGCAGTTCCAAGGGAACTGTGGGATCTGCCGGGACAGTGAGGGGACCCTGCTATAACTGTGATCAACCCGGCCATTTTTCGAGGTTTTGTCCGTACCCGCCCAAGAAGAAGCAGCAGACTTATAATGCTAGAGTGCATAGTACGACAGTGGATGAAATTCCTGAGGGAGAGCCCGTCACTGTTGGTATGTTTCTTGTCAATGAAAATCCTACAGTTGTTCTATTTGATTCTGGATCATCGCATTCTTTTATGAGTCAAGCATTTGCATAGAAACATGAACAACTATGCATAGAATTGGGTTATGGTTACCGTATAAGTTCAGCAGGGGCTGATGTTTTGACCAACCGGATGGTTCAAGGGGCAACCCTTGAATTAGGTAGCAGGAAGTTCCGGGTGAACTTAATAGTTATGCCTGGATTAGTGTTGGATGTCATTATAGGGATGAATTGGATGAAGGATTGGGGAGCAGTCATAGATACTGGAAGTCGAGTACTTACCCTTAAGGATCCCCTGGGTGAGGGTACTTTCCAAGTACCATTGCCTCGGAGAACAGACCTTATAAGTGTTACATGTGCTACGGCAGTCATTCCTATTCATCAGATTCCGGTAGTGTGTGAATTTCCGGATGTATTCCCGGATGAGCTACCTGGTCTTCCGCCGCATAGGGAGATTGAGTTAGTCCCCGGAACAGCTCCGATTTCAAGGAGACCATATCGGATGCCTCCAGATGAACTAGCTGAGCTAAAGAAGCAGTTAGAAGATTTATCAAAAAAGGGGTTTATACGGCCAAGCAAGTCTGAATGGGGATGTCCCGCTTTGTTTGTGAAGAAGAAGAAAGAGGGCACGTTGAGAATGTGCGTAGATTACAGGCCACTCAACGCCGTGACCATCAAGAATAAGTATCCCTTGCCTCATATTGATGTTCTGTTTGACCAATTATCCAAGGCCAATGTGTTCTCAAAAATAGATTTGAGATTCGGTTATCATCAAATCAAGATTAGGCCACGAGGATATCTGAAAAACTACATTTTCACGGATCACGGGTTGTATGAGTATCTTGTCATGTCCTTGCTTGACAAATGCTCCCGCATACTTTATGTTTTTGATGAATACATTTTCATGCCGAATTGGATAAGTTTGTGGTAGTGTTCATCGATGACATTACGGTGTACTCCGAGAACGAGAAAGATCATGAAGAGCATCGAGAAGCTGTCTTGACCGGACTTAGGGATCATCAACTGTATGCTAAGTTTAGCAAATGTGAATTCTGGTTGAAGGAAGTTCCTTTCCTTGGTCACATTCTATCAGAAAATGGAGTTTCAGTCGATCCAAGTAAGGTGCAAGAAGTTATGAATTGGAAAGCACCGACCACAGTTCCTGAGATTAGGAGTTTCTTAGGATTAGCCGGTTATTACCGTCGCTTTATACCAGATTTCTCGAAGATTGCCAAACCGATGACGAGTCTCCTACAGAAGGATCACAAGTTTGTGTGGACAGAGGAGTGTGAAGCAGCTTTCCACACTTTATGGAAAGCTGTTGACGCTTGCTCTGTTCTAGCACAACCAGATATCAAGAAACCATTTGATGTGTTTTGCGATGCATCGAAGACTGGATTGGGCTGTGTTCTTATGCAAGAAAGGAGAGTCATTGCTTATGCATCACGTCAATTGAGAAAGCACGAGGTCAACTATCCAACACATGATCTTGAACTTGCTGTAGTTGTGCATGCTCTAAAAATTTGGAGACATTACCTACTTGGTAATGTGTGCAACATTTTCACAGATCACAAGAGTCTTAAGTACATCTTTACCCAACCAGAGCTAAACATGAGGCAAGGTGAGATGGTTGGAATTGATCAAGGATTACAACTTGAATGTGCAATATCTTCTGGAAAAGCCAATGTAGTGGCGGATGCTTTAAGCGAAAGTCACATTACTTGAATGTGCACCATTACTTGAAGATGGGTTCGATCTAATGCATCCTATTTGTGTTACATAGTATTCAGATTAGTTGCTCTTTGGAGAGTAAGATAATAGAAGGCCAGAAAACCGACAAGGGCATATTCCACATCAAAGAGAAAATAAAAGAAAAGCCATCTCAACACTTTAAAGTGGATGAACAGGGCGTGTTGTGGTTTGACAACCGTCTTGTGGTTCCCAAGAATCGAGAGCTTAGGAATAAACTCATGGATGAAGCTCACCTTTCTAAGCTCTCTATCCATCCCAAAAGTAGTAAGATGTATCAAGAACTAAGATCTCGTTATTGGTGGACCAAAATGAAGAAAGAAATTACAGCATATGTTGTCAGATGTGACACATGTTGTCGAGTGAAAGCCATTCACATGAAACCTGCTGGTATGTTGCAACCCTTGTCCGTCCCTAGTTGGAAGTGGGACGATATAAGTATGGATTTTATCACGGGTTTGCCCACTACTCAAAAAGGACATGATTTGATTTGGGTAATTGTGGACCGTCTTACCAAGACCGCTCATTTCTTGCCTGTCAAAACAGATTATCGACCACCTCAATATGCCGAGAAGTATATCGCAGAAATTGTGAGGTTGCATGGTATACCAAAGACCATAGTATCTGATAGAGGCTCACAGTTCACGGCTCACTTCTGGGAACATTTACACAAAGGCTTAGGAACTAGTTTGATTCGCAGTACCACTTATCATCCTTAGACAGATGGTCAGACTGAACGAGTGAATGCTGTTTTGGAGGATATGTTAAGAGCCTGTGTATTGTCTTCTAAGGGATCATGGGAATCATGGTTACCATTGGCTGAGTTTTCTTATAATAATAGTTATCAAGAAAGCATCAAGATGACTCCATTCGAAGCTTTATATGGCAGAAAATGTAGAACACCATTAAATTGGGTCGAGCCTGGCGATAGAAGGTATTATGGCATTGACTTTGTAGAAGAAGCCGAGAAGAGAGTTCAGATTATTCAGCAAAATATGAAAGCAGCCCAATCACGTCAGAAAAGTTATGCAGACAGAAGAAGGAGACCCCTTGTGTTTGAAGTTGGTGACTATGTTTATCTGAAAGTCACGCCGATGAAGAAGAAAAGGTTTGGAGTACGAAGAAAGCTTGTCGCGAGATTCGTAGGACCATACAAGATCTTGGAACAAAGAGGTCCGGTAGCCTACAAGTTAGAGTTACCTGAGACAATGAGTACCATTTTTCTAGTTTTCCATGTATCACATCTCAAGAAATGTTTATGTGTTCCGGAGGAAAGAATAGAACCTCAAGGTATCCAACTCAAATCAGATTTGGTGTATCGTGAGCAACCAGTCCGGGTGTTAGACACTAAGGAACGTGCTACTCGGAATAGTGTGGTGAAAACATACAAGATACAGTGGGATCATCATGATGAGGGAGATGCAACTTGGGAAATGAGAGAGTATCTACAAAAAGCTTATGAAGATTTTTATAACAAATGGTTCGTAACCCAAATCTCGGGACGAGATTTTTATAAGGGGGGAGGGCTGTAACACCCCGGTGTTATGCCTGCATCTAGTCACTGCAAATCATACATATCGTGCATCATCAAGCATCCTAATCATACATGCCTAATCATGTAAATAACAATTGAAACACTGCTTCAAAACATTTGAAACATGTGTGAAACCTGAATGTTGCATACACCTGTTTAAGAGTTGTTTTGCCCTGATTTTGCTTGCTAGGTTAGTGAAACATGTTTGGCTACTATTGTAAATCATCTAGCAATGTTTAGTTCAATTTTTGGAGCAAAGTTTGTATTCAAATTAATTCAAAAATTTGGCTTCAAAAAAAAATTCCCAAAAATTAGGGTTTTGAGTTAAACGTGGACTTTGACCTTACAATTCAAAATCTAGAAAGAATTTGGCTGTGGTCATAAAAGCAAAGTTGTAGAAAATTAAATTCTAATCAACTTTCATTTTTGGTACATTGTCAAAAGATGTCATTTTCTTGCTCAAAATAATATTTGAAAGATGGCATTTAAAAATTCCTTGAAAATACAAATGAAAAAGGCTTTTCCCTCCTTCGCGGGCCGTCGCCTCACTTCTGGCCCACGACCGAAGTCGGCCCAGCCAGCCTCCCGCGCGCGCCTTGCCTCGCTCAGCCCAGCCCAGCGTCGCGCCGTGCCTGGCCTGCCTCCGCGCGCCTACCCGCTGAAGCGCCGCGCCACGCGTCCCGACCACGGCAGAGCTTGCTCGCCACGTGGCGACCATGCTTCGGCGTCGCCCGCCGTGCGGCAGCCACGGCCTGAACCCGCGCCCACGTGCCCGCCTTCACCTGCCAAAGCCAGTGCACTCGCTGGCTCATTCCCACGCTGCCTCTCCTCTCTGCCAGAGCCGAGCGCCCGCAGCTCTGCCTCTCGCCGCGCCGCGCACCCGCCGGCGAAATCCACCGCGGCTCCTCCACCTCGGCCAACAATCACGCGCCCTCCGCTCCGCCTCGCCCTCCTTCAAGTCGCGCTCACGTTTGGGCCACCTGCCGAGCTCAGGTAGAGCCGTCTCAGCCTCGCCATCGCCGGCCATGGCGCCGCCGTGCTCGGTCGCCATGGAAGGCCCCTTCCTTCTCTTCTCCAGCCCCGCCTAGCTACCCTACCGTATTCACCATCTTCTCGTGCATCACGTGCGCTCGCTAGCTCGCCCTGCCATGGCCGGAGATGGCCACCGGCCTCGTGGCCGAGCCGCGCCACCGCGCCAGCGCAAGCGCCGGCGTAGCCCCTGCCTCAGCCAGGCCAGGGCGTGGGCCGACGCCTGACGGGCCGTCTTCCCCCTCCCTTGCGCTCGGGCCACGCAGGCCGAAAGCAGTTGTGGGCTGCCTAATACGTTCGGGCCGGCCCAGTAGCAATAGGATAAATTGTTTTCAATTTATTCTTTATTATTTGAAAATAGAAATGGTTTGAAAAATGTTTGAATACTCAAATTTGCTCCAAATCTCTTGAAATAAATTTATCTAGATTCCTTATCATCAGATCTACTTGGGAAAATTATGGCATGTCATTTTTGAGATACTTTGCTGTAGAATTTTATTTAATCATGTATATTGCTGATAACTTGAAAAATATGTAGAAAATTCTATAGGCTTCAGAAAAATATGATTCCAAGTTTGTTAATCTTCTTATGTCATGTACTTCCTAGGAAAAATATGTTTCATGCATGTGCTGTGGGAAATTTTTGAGGTGTAGTTCAAGTGCCTTTAATGGCTGATTTTTGTTATTTTAGTTAGAGAGCAAACTTTGTATAAAACATGCATGTGATAATTTTTGTACAGTCATTGTATGCTATGAAGAACCTAGGAAAAATACTAACTCTGTTGTTTGACACTTTTCACAGTTCAAAGTATTTTTATGTTCATAATCCTGCCATGCCTTGTCATTTTTGTGTAGACAATTTTACTTATCCAAACTCCATGAAAATTTTATGATAGTCTACTTAGAGTAGTACTATGCTACTGTAATTTTCTTAGATTTTTATAAGCACCAGAAATATAGGTTGCTGTTGTAGCCCTAGTTTAAAATGAAATAAAATAATCCTCTTTAATGCAAGTTAGTTAATAATGTTAGCTTTGGTGTATCTTTGAAGCATTTAATAAGATGTGTTGACTTAACATATTAGTAGTAGACGAGAATGCAGTAGATGACATGTGCTTGTAGTATATTTTCTTGGATGATGTTGACTACCTTGCATTCAAACATATCCATTGTATTCATCTCATCCGATGCACCGATTGCATAAGCACTTACGCACATTGCATCATCTGAGGATCGCAAACCGAGAACCCAGTCGTCATACCCGAGGAGCCCGAGGAGCGAGTTCGAGTGCTGGCCAAAAGTGCCGTAAGCCAAGCGAGGAGGGCGTTGAGGAACTTCCGGAGTGCCCGATCACCGTCAGAGCTCCTTGAGAGAGGCAAGCCCAAGCATTTTTCTCCCGGTTTGCAATTATTAATTCAATGCTTTACTTTAATTGATGCATTACGTTTAGGAGTTGTTTGCAACCGTTCTTTGCATTATACCTTGTTTACCTTTGTTATACTATATCCTTGTTATCCCGGTATCCGCAATGATCGAGTCAATGCTTATTTGGCTTAGACCGGTAGAAGTCGGGTGATTTTACGTCACTGCGAGCTATAGGTGGTTACTGGATCTCGCTTGGATGACTATGAAGTCATGGTATAACTAAGTGTTAAATGAAGTTGAGACCGGACGGAGACTTGCGAGTTTTGGACTGTAGTGTTTTTAAATGCGTGTCGATTAAGGACCGACCGTTGTTGGGCCTCGAGTCATGTTGAATGCATGCCTTACATTTAGGTGGCCGGATAAAGTACCTTCCGACCCATGAAGTTGGGATATTTTTCGGGCCGAGTAGATTGCCCCGCAGCCTTGACCGGAGGCGGAGCAGGTGTGGTAGGACACGGGCGAGATGATAAGACCAAAGTGCGATCGGTCGGCCCCGGTACATGTGGTTCTGGCAAACTCGAGATACCTGAAAAGTTGACTCGGTGATCAATATCTCACTTTAGCGGGTGAGTGAGGTTTGTGTAAGGAATAAATCACCAGCTGGTTAGGAATCGATTCGAATCGCCATCGCTCCTGGATAGTGAGCACTTGACTTGAGTTACTTCATCGTAGTAAATGTTTATGGAACACTTGGACAGTTATAGTGAATATGACAGTATGGAAGTTGTTTAATGATCATTGGTTATCATTATCTGCTTAATCATATGTGTGCTCTATTATAGGTGCAAATCTAGTCGACAGGTTAATAATAATTAACTTGACAATAATGCTTTTAGAAAGGTTCTTGAAATGCTAAAAATGCTTCTTTTGCAAATGAGTCAGCTACACTACTATAAAGCCTTCATAATCCTTGGTGTCATTTATTTTTGGTTATGTCGGGTAAGTCTGGTGAGTACCTTCTCTCGTACTCGTGGTTTTATTCCCACTTGTTGCGAGATGGGCGGATGTATTACGCCTCTTGTATCAAGCGCCTTTATCCTGCGATGGGTGATGCTTAGGACCATGGGCATGGTCATTCCTTACGTCTCGTCTAATGCTTTTGTTGGAGATGATCATTCACTGGCACTGTATTTAAACTCCGTGTGAGTGTGTGTGTGGTTTGAACAAATGACTTCCGCTACTTTTATTCGAACTTGTTTTGTAATAACTATGTTTAAACTCTGATGTATCTGAGATGCAAACTTTTATGTAATATGTGATGGTGACCGCTAAACTTATTACGATCTTGGTTGGAATGGAAATTGGTTTGAAATCCTTCATGATTTCACGGACTACCGGGTTATACGGGCTTAAGTTTGCTAAATCGTCTGCTCTGGCGGATGATTTTCTTACTTAATTTCGTATAATTGGTCGGTTCTGTTACAGGCTCAGAGAGGATTCCTTTCACTATACGACCGTAGTGTTTATTTATAACACTCATGAAAGTTTTTTTATAAGAAAAGATATAAAATTTGTTAGCATCTCTTGTATTTAAATGACAACTATATTAATGCTCCACCATGTCATTAAATTAAACCTGCTTTCTCTATAACTTTGATAACATTGTTATATTCCGCTGTTATAATAAATTGAGGTAATATTCGGGTACTATAATAAAGTGATGTAAGAAATAACTTCAGAATATTGTAAGCTTTATTCTCGTATTTATGATCATAATGGAAAAATATGGATTTTTGAGTTCTTCCTTGGGGTGTGCTCGATGAAACTGCGTAGTTTAGTGTCCTCTCTTAAGTACTTAGTCTCTAATGAAAGACAAGTACTCCTGGGAGGCATTAGATTAGGCGGTTCTACCACAAACGTGACCTCCCATCGGCAGTCGTCCACCATCGTCGTGCGCCGGCTGGCCAGAGCCGGCGGTTCCCCCGCTCCGCGCGGCGTTGTACGGAAGAAGGGTGAAAACACATGTTGCAAGTCTCTGTGTTCAATTGTTTTAGATGTTTCATAGGTATGTTGCAAGTGTTTCATGTGGATATTGCAAAGTAGATCGGGATGTTGTATATGTTGCAATGTTTATACACGTATGTTGCAAGCTTCTATTCCCGATGTTTTATCTATTTTCAGATGTATGTTGCAAGTGTGTTTATTTTGGATGTAGCATATGTTTCACACATATGTTGTAAGTGTTTTATCCGGATGTTGCGTATGTTTTTGCAATTGTTTCAAGTGTTTTTTAGGTGTTTTTGCAAATGTTTTAGACTCATGTTTTAAGTGTTTCATCTGCCTTCAGACGTATGTTGCAAGTGTTGTATCTGAATGTTTTAAAAGTAGATCGGGTGTTGCATCTTCCTCTTCGCCTTCTGATGTCTCGTCTCGGTGTCTCCTCCTCCTCTCGGCACTGGCTGGGCATCCGCCACCCTCTCCCCCTCTTCTTGATATTGGTGACGTTTGAGTTGACATAGGCCCACGTGGGTGCACAAAAAAGCGTAGAAAAAGGACCGCAGGTGCGGCCATCCGGACGCTAGCAAGCAAAAAAAAAACAAAAATCAAGCAAGATTGTTGCGTTACCAAAGAAAAGAAAACTTTTTGGACTAGTTCTATACTTCGTTCTCTACAAAGATATGAAAAGGGAGAGAACTTTACTGGACTTATTCACTGTCGAAATTGCATTAAAATATGACGATTGGATGCTAATGAACGGAGGGAAAAGGAAAAAATGTTTTCTTTCTGCTTGTTCGGTGTTCCTCTCTTTCACATCGGTCGCCTGTCTAAACTGTGAACGTGTGCGGGCTTGACTTGGTCAAAAACTTGATGGCCCGGGCAAGGGGGCGCTTTAGGTCCGACTGGTCGCTGACCACCAAATTCCCCTGTCCCACGCTCTGCTCTCGCGCATGGGCCGGCTCGCTGTGTAGTTCGTGGGCTCTCGCTCCCGCGCACCTTCCTGCTCCGCACGGAACTCCGCTAACTCTGATCCGCTCGTGCTCGCTCGCCCCGTTCCGCTCGTGAGAGCATCTCCAGCCGTTCGTCGATCCCACCTCCTCCTCCTCCTCCTCCTCCGTAAAACTGTCATATCTCTACAATAGTTGCACATCCGTGATGGTATGCAGGTATGTTTTCAAATGACATGCAAGCAACTTTGACCTAAATTGTGTGTTTGGCCCTTTTATGAAGGATAATGGGACGGAACCATCCGCTTTTTGATAGTGTTTGTTTATGAGATTACTGGAGCACAGTCCAATTGCTTTGAGGAATATTACATAATATTTCTTAATAGAGAGGACGTCCCCATCCATAAAAAAAAGGGGACGGTGAGGTTTCTTAATATAGAGGACGACCCTATATCCATAAAAAACAAGGGGACGGTGAGAGCCGAGAGAATGACAATCGAGACCCACATGTTAGCTTATTCTATATTTTGATGCCCTGAAACCAGACAGAGGATAGGGACGGTTCCATACCCTGCAACAGACGGTCCCGTAGGGATAAAACCATTCGATCTCTCATTGCCTCACAACCAAACGCACACAAAGAAACACACCGTTTGAAATGCACACATTTTATAGGAATCATATAGAAATTTCAGAGGTATTGATTCATTTTTCACAAAGAAGAACTCACATTCCAAACAGAGCTAGATTTAGAAAAAAAAGTCAATTTGTCTTGAATTTAACTAAACTAATAGAAAATACTATCAACATTTATGTTACCAAATATGTTTTCACTAAGAAAATACATTCCACGATTAATTTAATGATGCGTATTCATTGTTATAAATGTCCATACTTTTACACGTAAATTTGATGAAAAATAACATTGTTCAATTTCTGACAAAATTATATTCTTTATAGATAAGGGAGTTTATATAGTAACCGGGTGATTAATTTTTCCCAAAGCCTATGTAATATACTAATATTACCTACTCCCTACTCCCTTCACTCCAAATTATGAGACGTCTTGATTTTTTTATATATATAGTTTGTTATGTACACTTACATATACACTATGTTCAGATATAAAAAGAATAATATATTTAGAAAAATAAAAATATTTTATAATTTAAAATGTAGGGAGTAATAGAAAAGAAGGCATTGCATTAGCGTGCATTTCAGGCTCCCCTCACCTGATAGGAATCGCAACAAAGGTATAATGTGGACTAGCCGGCTAGGATAACGAGAAGAAAATAGGAAGCATGCCTCTGGCACGGCCAAGGCGGGTTTCGTTTGGGAGAAAATTGTTTCCATGCCATTGAAACTTATACTTGTTTGTTACGTGCCATTGAAAAGTATATGTTCTCTTCTGTGCCATTAGTTTCAATTTTCTCTTTCTTGGCTGCCATTGCCGTTAGATGCCGTGAAAAATTTCCGTTACTACCACCTGCTTGGTTCCCTCCGCGTAACGTCCGTGCCCATATCGCTGCAAGCGATCGTTTTATTAAGAAGGAAGAAGAAAAAAAACTAAATCGCAAGCCGAGGGCCTCTTCTAGTGTCTCACAGCCCAGCACACTCCTGCCGTGCGCCACGGCCCTCCCACCGTCTCATGCCGTGTGCTGCCGCATCTCTCTAGCAGGCTCCCGTGGCGCGCGCCCACGAACTCCCACACACCACACGCTGAGGCTCGCGGCTCGCAGCGTCGAGGAACTTCGTGAACATGCCACGACGGTTGATCGAGTAGTCATGGTACGCACGCCCGCAGCCCGCATGCTCGCCGCGCATTGCGGCCACCGCGGCGAGCACCTCGGGATCGAGCACCCAGCCAGCCACGCCATCCCGTCCCGCGGTCAGGCGTCGATCGCTCGCGCATGGTGGACCTGCGGCTCCTGCGCCCCACAGTGACCGCATCGCCGCCGGCACGCCTCCTACCATCCTCGCGTACCAAGGATGTGTCGGCCACGTTCGTTAGCAAATTCATGGCTCCTGGGAGGGACCGAGCGAGGGAGACAGCGCGGTGACAGAAAAAAAAACACATACTAAAATTATACTACTACGAGCTAGCTAATTTAGTACCAGTGCTCAGTGGATTCAAACAGGTATTAAATACTGCCGACTTATTCATCAAAAAAAATTTACTGCTCACTTCTTTTCTTTTCTTTTTCTGAATTCTGAGAGACGGAAGAAGCACAGTCGAAAAGTGGAGGCAACAAAGCGAATCTAGTGCCTTTCGCAGATACGCCATGGCGCGTGCGCATACCACGCAACGCAATCGCAAGCACAGCCTTTTGGAATACGTTTTTTTTTGAACCCCACAACCTTTTCAAAGATTTGTTGTTCGCTGCTGACTGACCCGAGCGGGGGGGAGTCGTTGGGGACCCGGCCACCCGGACCTGCACCAGCAGCACCGCCGGTCGCGGTTGTTGGTTGCCTGGCCACGACCGCCGCTAGTGGAGGGGTTGTCTTGCCTTTCTTCTCTTTGACCCGGCCTAGCCACTCCGTCCGGCGCTCGCCGCAGGGGGGTCGCGAATTCCCCGCCTTCTCTTCACTTACTTCCACACCTGCTGCCACTGCTGGTGCTGAAAATATCTGCCGCGGAAAATTAGCCCCCCTCGCCCGCCGCCGATGCTGGACTAGTCACCCGCGCGCGCGCAAGGTGCTCGACGGATTGCTGCTGCACCGGGGCGGCCAGACAGGCAGGCATGGCGGGCGCGGCGGCGGGCCGGGCCGACTGGGAGGACCTGGTGCGCCGGATGTTCCCGCCGGGGACCACCATCCCGGAGGCACCGCCCAACCTGGACTATTCCATCGCGCTGGAGTACGACGGGCCGGACGTCTCGTACGAGCTCCCGCGGATCGACCCCGTCTGTCTCCCCGCCATACCCACCGCCGAGCCGGTCTCGGGGCCGCTGGGGCTCGGCCTCGGCAGCAGCGGCGTCGTGCCCGTCGCGCCCGTCATCGGCCCCTCTGCGGCCCGTGCCCCTGCCAACCCGCCGGCGCCGGGGGCGTCACGGGCTGGTGGTGCTGCTGCTCACCGTGCCGCGGCGCCGCCTGCGCGAGCGAGGAGGGGAAGCTCGCCGTCGGCCGGTTCGGCGGCGGCAGCGGCGCGGGATGAGGATGCCTGCTCCGATGACGATGAGGAGGAGGACGGCTCCCGCCCGCCGCGGAGTTCCAGGACTGCTGCGCCGGAGGGAAGGCGGCCTCCGGTGGTCACCTTTGGGGAGCCGGAGGATAGCAGGTACGAGAGCAACGACTTCGACGCGGCGTCCGCCGAGCAGTACGTCGCGGTGACGAGGCCGGCGGTCGAGAGGAAGGGGAGGAGGACCTGCTGCCACCGGTGCGGGAAGAGCAAGTGGGAGAGCAAGGAGTCGTGCATCGTCTGCGACACGCGCTACTGCGGCCACTGCCTGCTCCGCGCCATGGGGTCCATGCCCGAGGGCCGCAAGTGTGTCACCTGCATTGGCCAGCCCATCGACGAGGCCAAGCGCTCCAAGCTCGGCAAGGGCTCCAGGGTACTGGCGCGCCTGCTCAGCCCCCTGGAGGTCAGGCAGATCCTCAGGGTGGAGAAGGAATGCCAGGCGAACCAGCTCCGGCCTGAGCAGCTCGTGGTCAATGGTTTCCCTCTTCATGACGAGGAGATGGCGGATTTGCTTAGCTGCCAACGGCCTCCTAGGAATCTCAAGCCTGGAAGATATTGGTATGATAAGGAATCAGGATTGTGGGGAAAGGTAATTTGCGACGAGCGCACCATTTCATGCAACCTCAGCAGCCTATTCTGATGATAACGTTCTGTTTCTGCTGATATATGTCTGTAGGAAGGTGAAAAGCCAGACAGGATTATTAGCACTAACCTCAACTTTAACGGAAAGCTTCAGCCTGATGCTAGTAACGGCAACGCTCAAGTTTTCATTAATGGACGGGAAATTACAAAGATTGAACTGAGAATTCTAAAGGTGTCAATTTTTCATTACCATTGGTTTTTTTATGAATATGATTGAGAGTTGCTATTAAATGTACATTGTAGTTCTGCTGTGTAGCTCCTCTAACCGAATCGGTCACAATCACCATCTTTCATGCAGATTGCAAAAGTCCAATGCCCCCGTGATACTCACTTTTGGGTTTACCATGATGGCGGCTACGAGGAAGAAGGGCAAAACAACATCAAAGGGAAAATATGGGAGTCAGTATGTATCTTGGTCAAACATTCCTTTTTTTTTTCTAAACATTGTTCGTTTTTTTTTAAATTAACGTGTATTTGTTTTGTTATTTTTAGCATGACTTGTTCATTCTCTTCTTTTAACAGCCTTTGGCACGTTTTGCGTGCGCCTTGGTTTCACTACCGGTGCCTCCTACAAACTTTGATGCGACAAAAGATGAAGCCCCTTATTCATCAAGAACTGTACCTGACTACTTAGATCATAAAAGAATACAAAAGCTTCTTATTCTTGGATCACCTGGAGCTGGAACAAGCACCATATTTAAGCAGGTCTCACCAAAATTTACATCCATAACGCCTTCAGTTTCCCTATATGTTTCTGCAGCGTAGTGGCAAGGTGCCACGTGACATCACTTATAGGTTATAGCAGCATGGATCACTCTTCTATAGCTAGCTATTTAGAACCTTGGACGGACTCCAGATTTGTCATCAATTCTTCTATGAAACTCAGCTGAAAGTTTATTAATAAAGTTTGTCTGTTCAAGTAGTCCCAAAACTCCGCCTATGTTGTCTCAACATAGCAGGTCCCAAGCCCCGATAAAGGAGGAGGGTTGTGATAGGCGTGGCGAGCCAACGTTAAATCTAGCCATTCTAATGGAGATGAAACCCGAAAGAAAACCGTTGGGGCGTAACCCTCTTAAAACAGCGACGCGCCGTATCGGAACCCGGGTATGGTGTTAAATGGGCAAGGCAGGGTCGGCACCCCCTTGGTGACGCGTCGTGTCACGATCTGGGCATGGTGTCAAGTGAGCAAGGATCGGGTCGTCGCTTCCTTAATGACGCGTTACATCGGCGCCCGGGTGTAGTGAAAAATGAGCAAGGGTCTTCACATATGAGTCGATGGGTGCTAAGGATAAGGAAGCTAGTCGAACTAACTAGGATCCGTTTAGGTAGTTGGAATGTAGGGTTGCTTACAGGTAAGTTAAGAGAATTAGTTGATACCGTGACTAGGAAACGTGTAAATATATTATGCGTTCAAGAGACTAAATGGAAGGGTCAGAAGACGAAGGAGGTGGACAATACATGTTTCAAGCTTTGGTACATAGGTACAGTCGCGAATAGAAATGTAGTAGGAGTTTTGATTAATAAGAGCCTCAAGAATGGTGTGGTGAGAGTGAGAAGGCAAGGAGATAGGATTATCTTAGTCAAGCTTGTCGTTGGTGATATGGTCTTGAACGTAATTAGTGCATATGCCCCCCAAGTAGACCTCGACGAGAGTGCTAAGAGAGAGTTCTGGAAAGACTTAGATGGCCTGATTAAAGCTGTACCTAGTAGTGAGAAGCTTTTTACAGGAGGAGATCTTAATGGGCATGTAGGTACTACAAGCGCAGGTTTTGAGGCAGTTCATGGAGGTTTTGGGTATGGTAGTAGGAATCAGGAGGGGGAGGAAGTTCTGGACTTCGCGGTAGCTTTTGACCTGATGATAGCCAACACTTTCTTTAGAAAGAGAGAATCTCATCTAGTGACCTTCAGTAGTGGACAACACTCTAGCCAGATTGACTTTGTCCTCGCAAGAAGAAAGGACAAACAAGCATGCTTGGGTTGCAAGGTGATACCAGGGGAGTGTGTTGTTTCTCAACATAAGCATTTGGTGGCAGACTTTCGTTTTCAGGCGCGTGTCCATAGGGATAAACAAGCTAAGATTGAAAGAACAAAGTGCTGGAAACTGAAAGGGGAGACGTCAGAGGTATTCAGGGAAAGGGTTATCAAAGAGGGCTCTTAGAAGGAAGAAGATAACATAAACAACATGTGGGAGAAGATGGCAACCAACATTCGGAAGGTGGCCTCAGAGGGGTGTGGAGTAAATAAAGGAAGTGGAGGCGAGGCTAAAGATATTTGGTAGTGGAACGAGGAAGTCCAAAGGGCTATTAAGGAGAAGAAAGAATGCTATAGACGCTTGTACCATGACAGGAGTATGGACAACATAGAGAAGTACAAGGTGGCAAAAAAATTGCAAAGCGAGCTGTAAGTGTGGCAAAGGGTAGAGCGTACGAGGATCTTTACCAACATTTAAGTACGAAAGAAGGAGAGAAGGACATTTATAGGATGGCTAAGGTTCGTGAAAGAAAGACAAGGGACTTCAACCAAGTTAAGTGTATTAAGAATGAAATAGAGCATCTCTTGGTGAAGGAGGATGAGATCCGACATCGATGGCAAGAGTATTTTGACAAACTGTTTAATGACAAACTGTTGAATGGTGAGAATACGGATATAACCTTTTTAGTTGGATGACTCTTTTGATGACACCAATAGGCGTTTTGTGCGGAGAATCCAAGAATCTGAGGTCAGAGAGGCGTTGAAAAGGATAAAAGGAGGTAAGGCGATGGGACCGGATGGTATCCCAATCGAGGTGTGGAGATGCCTCGGGGACATAGCTATAGTATGGCTAAACAAGCTGTTCAACCATATTTTTCGATCGAACAAGATGCCCGACGAGTGGAGGAGATGTATATTGGTACCGATCTACAAGAATAAAGGTGATATTCAAAGTTGTACTAAGTACCGGGGAATTAAGTTGATGGGCCATACTATGAAGCTATGAGAGAGAGTTATCGAGCATCGCTTGAGAGTAATAACGCGAGTCTCTATGAACCAATTTGGTTTTATGCCCGGAAGGTTAACCATGGAAGCCATTTTCTTAATAAGACAAGTTATGGAGCGGTATAGGGAAAAGAAGAAGGACCTACACATTGTTTTTATTGACTTGGAGAATGCTTATGATAAAATACCAAGGAATGTTATGTGGTGGGTTTTGGATAAACATAAAGTCCCAACGAAGTATGTCGGGCTCATTAAGGACATATACAACAATGTTGTGACTAGTGTTCGAACAAGTGATGGAGACACGGATGACTTTTCGATTAGGATAGGACTACATCAAGGGTCAGCTTTGAGCTCTTATCTGTTTGCCTTAGTGATGGATGAGGTCACAAGGGACATACAAGGGGACATCCCTTGGTGTATGCTTTTCGCGAACGATGTAGTGCTAGTTGATGAAAGCCGGACAGGAGTGAATCAGAAACTGGAGTTATGGCGGGAGACTTTGGAGTCCAAAGGTTCTAGACTCAGTAGAACTAAAACTGAGTATATGAGATGTGACTTCGGCACTACTACTCAGGAGGAGGAAGATATTAGTTTGGAAGGTCAAGTAGTGCTTAGGAAGGATATCTTTCGATATTTAGGATCAATGCTACAGAGAGACGGGGATATTGATGAAGATGTTAGCCATAGAATCAAAGCAAGGTGGATAAAATGGTGCTAAGCATCTGGTGTCCTATATGACAAAAGGGTACCACAGAAGTTAAAAGGCAAGTTTTATAGGACGGTGATTATACCTGCTATGTTGTATGGTGCAGAATGTTGGCCTACGAAAAGACGATATGTTCAACAGATAAGTGTCACGGAAATACGTATGTTGCGTTGGATTTGCGGTCATACAAGAAGGGATCGAGTTCGGAACGATGATGTACATGATAGATTAGGGGTAGCACCAATTGAAGAAAAGCTTGTCGAACACCGGTTGAGATGGTTTGGACATGTCCAACGGAGACCTCTAGAGGCACCGGTGCGTAGTAGAATCCTAAGTCAGGATAGTAACGTGAAGAGAGGCAGAGGAAGACCGAAGTTGACTTGGGCAGAGGCAATAAAAGGAGACTTGAAATGATGGAATATACTTAAAGACTTAGCCTTAGATAGGAGTGCTTGGAAAACAGTTATTCACGTGCCTGAAGCTTGATGGTTTCTGCTGGGTTTCAACTCTAGCCTACCCCAACTTGTTTGGGACTTAAAGGCAGTAATCCCAAATTCTGGTAAAGTAGAAACCCTTTGACTATTTTGGAGTGTCTGTTTCTGCAGTACTCCATAAAAACCTTACGCAAACTAGATCTTATATACATTTATGTTTGGTAAAATCAACACTTTGAATCTTGGCTGTCAAAAAAGTTTGAGCAACAAAACAACAAAAGGGGCTCTCTTCAGGAAATTCCTGTATGCTTTCTATAAAAGCCATTATTACCTGTCAAAAAAGGAGTCCCTTGTTTTGATAGTGTGAAAATACTATTATTGTTTTGGAGTGTCGATTTGTGTGGTTAAACACTGAAATCTTCTTTAAGATAGTGCTGATATATGTCTATGTGTCTAGTTTAGTAATTGTACATGCATCTAGATTTTAAATGAGAAATGGCGCCATTTGAGTTCATATGCTGTTCACCTTAATGATTTATACTGTATACATTTGCATGACATTTGATTTACATAACCGGCTAAATTATCATTTATCTTGTATACATTTGCATGACATTTGGTTTACATAACAGGCTAAGTTGTTATACGGCAATAGATTTACCGAGGAGGAACTTGAGAATATCAAATTAATGATCCAAAGCAACATGTTCAAGTACCTGGGGATTCTGCTCGAGGGCCGTGAACGCTTTGAGGAAGAGGCTTTGGCTGTATCAAATCACCCAAGCTCAGAGGGCGATGATTCTCAGCAAGGTATCAGGACAGCTGATACTTGTTCTGCTATTTTTTTTTTCAGGAGCTTATGCTGTATATTAAGTTGGTCTTTTCGATGCAGATGAAAGTACATCTTCAAGTTCTAATTCTTGCATCTACTCGATAAATGCAAAGCTGAAGAAGTTTTCTGATTGGCTTCTGGACATCATTGCAATGGGAGACCTAGATGCATTCTTTCCTGCAGCTACCCGTGAATATGCTCCAGTTGTTGATGAGCTGTGGAAAGATCCTGCCATTCAAGCAACATATAAAAGAAAGGATGAATTGCATTTTCTCCCTGATGCTGCTGAGTATTTCTTGAGCAGGGTATAAATCAAGCGTTTAACTTAAACTGATGCAGCCCATTTCATTGCTGATAACTTGCAATTAAGTACAGAGTTACCCTTGATGTATCTTGTTGACGACTTGCATTTCATGGATTCTACTAGATCAGCACTCCATATTATGACTGCTACTCTACTAGTGAATCCCTTTACCCACTAGTAATAAAAAAAAGGGCGGACCCAGTGCTGAGAGCATCCTGCACTGTGCGGCGTCTGGGGAAGGGTATTAGCAGCAAGCCTTACCCTTGCGATGTGCAAATGCAAGGAGGCTGTGGCTCGAACCCAGGACCTTCCGGTCACAGTCGGTAGTACTCTACCGCTTGCACCAGGCCCGCCCTTCTCTTTACCCACTAGTAATATTGTTGCTGATTTGCCTAGGGTATATCGTTGAAATTTAGGGAAATGGAATTGATGGTCCGCAGGTTTTGAATCATTTCAGAAACTTTATGTTTCCAGATTTTGCTGGCCTTCCCTCATTTGGAAACAATGATCTTCGGCTCCATGCTAACTGGATCTGCTGCTACTTATTTTTTTGCCTCCACTGTTATGGTATTTGATTACCTAAATTGACCTGTCCATTGTATGACAAATCCATGCAGGCTATTGAAGTATCAAGTAATGAATACGAACCGTCAGAGAAAGATGTGATATACGCTGAAGGAGTAACACAAGGGAATGGATTGGCCTTCATTGATTTCACTTTGGATGACCGGAGCCCTATGTCAGAACCCTTCGGTGACAATCATGATGCATACTCTCAACCAGTAAACAAGTAAAGTCTATCTTCATGCTCATGTCTAAAGCACATTGATACTGGGCTTCTTTCTTGTATCTTGTAGTCGTTTTGATGTGTTGGTATTGTGGAATCATATCTCTTGCTACTTTCTTAATTCAATAGCATAGTATGCAGGTTGCATTTTCTTTCCACTCTTCATCTGTCAAATTCTTTCTCATTGGTTGTCTCATCTGCTTCTATCTTCTCTCAGATACCAGCTGATTAGAGTAGGCATGAATGAGGGCTGCAAGTGGGTGGAAATGTTTGAGGATGTTAGCATGGTGATCTTCTCAGTAGCGCTCAGCGATTATGACGAGCTTGGAGCACCAGCGAGCGGCAGTAGTAGGACACTCATGAATAAGATGATTGAAAGCAGGGACTTGTTTGAGGCTACGATCAGGTACAAGAACTTGTTCTTAGAATTAGTTGAGCTCGATTCCAGTATATATCAACTTAAGTTACTGAACCATATATATATACATTTACTTCCTACTATATACAGACAGCCGTGTTTCCGCGACACGCCGTTCGTGCTGGTGCTGAACAAGTACGACCTATTCGAGGAGAAGATCGGTCGGTCGCCGCTGTCGTCGTGCGAGTGGTTCAGCGACTTCTGCCCGCTTCGGACGCACCACAACAACCAGTCGCTGGCGCAGCAGGCGTTCTACTACGTGGCCATGAGGTTCAAGGACCTGTACGCGGCAAGCACGGGGCGGAAGCTGTTCGTGTGGCAGGCGCGCGCCCGCGACCGCCCCACCGTCGACGAGGCCTTCCGCTACATCCGGGAGGTGATCCGGTGGGAGGACGAGCGCGACGCCGCCGGCTACTGCCCCGAGGAGTCCTTCTACAGCACCACCGAGCTCAGCTCGTCCCGCCTCATCGCCGCCGCAGAGTGATCTGACATGTGTATAGCTGTTGGTGTTGGTTCATTTGCTGGAATGCTGGCACAATTATTTGTAGTAACTGTACAGGCTTGTTATTTGTTCGTCGTAGAGCATTATTGCAGTGTTGTTTTGTATAATTGTATGCCTGCTAGTAACTTTTCCAAACAAAATCAAATATAGTGAAGGAAAGATCTTGTGCTGATTAGCAGAGCTTAAGAAATTCAGATTGTCAGATTGTCTTGTGTCAGCGTTACTGATGCTTCATTGCTTCCTGATTTGCTGATCCTGTTCTGACCTGAGAAGCTGACAGGTGGGTCCCACTTGCTGATGGTTTACTGGTCCTGCGCTGAACAGAGTGGCTGCCATGTGGGCCCACTGGAGTTACCTGGAGCCAAGAAAAGGAGGAAAAAAAAAAGAGAGAAAAATCTAACCAACCTTATCTTTCTCGTCCTCCCTTCCCGCGCCCGTGGCTAAGGTTTACCCGTGGCAATGGCTGCCGCTCCTCCTCACGGCCACACTCCAGTGGGGGCCGCAGCGGCCACGTCCGCCGCCGTATCCATTGCCTGCTCGTCCTCCGCCGCTTCCTGTAACGAAGATGACGATGACTATGGCGGCGCGTCGTCCTCCTGGTCGCTGTCCTCGCCGCGCCGCGGGCAGCCGTACCGGCGCCTCCTCCGCGACGAGGCCCAGCGGCTCCGGCGCGCGCGCCGGGGCCAGGGCCCGGGCGCCGACACGCCGCGGTGGGTGCGCCGCACCACGGACCAGATGGCCCGGTACGTCGAGGACGACCGCGCGGGGCACGTGTACGGCCGCCACGTTGTCGCCGCCGTCCGCACGGTGCGCGCCACGGCGTCGCGCCCGTCCGCCGACATGCGCCAGGCCATGGCGTCGTTCGTGACCAGGCTCACCTTCCGCGAGATGTGCGTCGTACTCCGCGAGCAGCGCGGCTGGCGCCAGGCGCGCGACTTCTTCGCTTGGATGAAGCTTCAGGTGCGTGGCCACACACGCCGCCCAACTTACATTCTTACAAAGCTTGCTGCTTTCTTAGCCTTTGTTATACATAGAAATGTAAAAATTGTTGCATATTTTTGTCTGAATTATTGGGCGATTTGGCCCAATCGTGAACTGATTGGCGTCCCTGTCCGCCTGATTCTGCTGATCCCTGCAGCTGTGCTATGAACCAAGCGTTGTAGCCTACACCATTCTGCTGCGGTTGTATGGCCGGGTTGGGAAGATCAAGCTTGCTGAAGAGACGTTTCTTGAGATGCTGCAGGTTGGCTGCGAGCCTGATGCAGTGGCATGCGGGACCCTCTTGTGTGCATATGCTAGGTGGGGGCGACACAAGGACATGATGCTGTTCTACTCGGCGGTGCGCAGGCGCGAATTAGTTCCCCCAGTCTCGGTCTACAACTACATGATCTCGTCTTTGCAGAAGCAGAAGCTGCATGGCAAGGTCATCCATGTGTGGAAGCAGATGCTGGAAGCTGGCGCGCAGCCTAATCAGTTCACATATACAGTTGTCATCAGCTCCTTTGTCAAGGAAGATCTCTTGGAGGAGGCCATGGATGTGTTTGGTGAGATGAGGCGGTGTAGGTTTGTTCCGGAAGAGGCGACTTATAGCCTTTTGATCAGCGTGAGCTCCAGACATGGCAAAGGAGAACAGGCATTGCGGCTTTTTGAAGAGATGAAGGCTCAGGGAATTGCCCCCAGTAACTACACCTGTGCATCTCTCTTGGCCCTGTATTATAAGAATGAAGACTACTCAAAGGCTCTTTTGCTCTTTTCTGAGATGGAAAATAGTAAGATCATTCCTGATGAGGTTATCTATGGAATTCTTATTAGGATATATGGTAAGCTTGGGCTTTATGAGGAGGCAGAGCAAACGTTTGAGGAAATTGAGAAGGCGGGTCTTCTGAGCGACGAGCAGACTTATGTGGCAATGGCTCAAGTTCACTTGAATATTGGAGATCATGATAGAGCATTGGAGGTGTTAGAATCTATGACTACTAGAAATGTGAAGCCTTCACACTTTTCTTATAGCGCTCTTCTCAGATGTTATGTTGCAAAGGAAGACATAGCTGCTGCAGAAGCTACCTTCAGAGCTCTCTCCCAACATGGCCTGCCTGATGCGTTTTGCTGTAATGACCTGCTCAGATTGTATATGAGGCTGGGACATCTAGAGAAGGCCAGGGCACTAGTTTTAAAGATGAGGCAAGACGATTTCCAGCTTGATGAGGACCTCTCTATGACAGTGATGGAATTTTATTGCAAAAGCAGTATGATTAAGGATGCAGACAAATTATTCAAAGATATTCAGAGAAACAGAAAAACCGTGAAGATTCCAACAATGCTTTTGCTTATAGAGATGTATGCTAGAAACAGATCCTGTGTGATTCTGAAAGAGCACAGCTCGTCAAAGGCACTCGATGAAACTGACAGTTCAGCAGCTAGCGTGGTGTTGAAATCCTTGTTGGACATGCCTGGGGGCCTGTCCAGTGTGTCCCTACTGATCAGCAAATTGGCTAGGGAAGGTGAGCAAGCTAGGAGCAACTGAGAACAGGGCACTCACACCTAATAATAGCAATCTCTGACAGCTGTCTATACATGTATTTGCTGCAGGGAGCACAGATGAGGCAAAATTCATTTATGATCAGCTGACTGAATTGGGAATCAAGCCTGATGATTCAGCAATCGCTACTTTGATTGTCCAGTATGGCCAGGCCAAGCAGTTAGAGCAAGCACAAGAACTATTCAAGTCAGCATCAGCATTCTTTCCAGAAGGAGCAAATGTTTACAATGCCATGGTTGATGCATTCTGTAAATGTGGCAAAACTGAAGACGCATATCATCTTTTCATGGAAATGGCTAAAGGCGGTAATAGAGATGTTGTGACAGTTAGCATTCTTGTCACTCACCTAACTAAACATGGTAAAGTTTTTTTTTTAATATATATTTGTACTTGTTGTATCGCTTTATTCAGCTGCTTCCTGCTATGTATCCAATTCTTTTTAAATGGCCATGGTTACTGCCACCGCCAGGGAAATTTCAAGAGGTTGAAAACATCATACATGGCTGTTTCCAAGATGAAGTTCAGCTCGACACTGTCTTGCACAATACTTTTATCAAGTCAATGCTTGAGTCAGGTCTGGCTAACATATTCTCCTATTCATCAGATAGGCAAGCAAAATTTCTGGTTGCAGGGCATCATAGCTAACTTCTGCATTTTTAGTTTCCAAGCAGGTAAACTGCATTCAGCCATCAGCATCTATGATCGTATGATATCCTCTGGCATTTCTCAGTCTATGCAGACATTTAATTTAATGATAAGGTAGATAAGTTTACAGAAACCCCTGGAAAATGGGAGCCCAAATTCGGAATTGCATTCTTTTTCTTGAATATGTTGTTTGTAGTACCACGTCATCACTCATCAGCTTCAATCTTCTATTCAGTGTTTATGGCAAAGGAGGAAAGCTGGACAAGGCTGTTGAAATGTTTGCTGCTGCACAGGAGCTAGGCTTGCCGATTGATGAAAAGATGTACACAAACATGCTTAGCTTATATGGAAAAGCCGGTCAGGTTCTTGTGCCCTGTAAACAAATCAACTAAAGATCTTCTGATTGATTATTTTTGCCCACTGCTTCAGTTTTCCTTCTATCCAGTTCTAAGACTATGGATTTTTCATATTTTCAGGTAGGCATCAGGAGGCGTCTTTAATGTTCAAAAGAATGAAGGAAGATGGCATCAGGCCTGGAAAGGTTCTCTTTCATTGAATGTAACTTTTGAAATTGCTTTCAGAAAACAAGGAGTGCTGTAGTTCCCCCTTGATCATCTAAAGCAAACATGGCTAATCTGGACCAAACTTGCAATGTGCAGATCAGCTTCAATTCCATGATCAATGCCTATGCCACTTCAGGACTGTATAACGAGGCGAAAAGCATATTCCAGGAGATGCAGGACTGTGGTCACGCTCCCGACTCGTTCTCCTACCTCGCGCTGATTAGAGCATACACGGAGGCTAAACTGTACACTGAGGCAGAAGAAGCCATCCAGATGATGCTGAACAGCAACACAACCCCTTCCTGCCCTCATTTCAGCCACCTGATTTTCGCCTTTCTGAAGGAAGGCCAGATTGGTGAAGCCCAGAGGATCTACAACCAAATGAAGGAGGCAAGTGTGGCTCCTGATCTGGCCTGCTGTAGGACCATGATGAGGGTGTACATGGAGCACGGTCTCATGGACGAAGGCATCTCTCTCTATGAGACGACGCGCGGCTCGCTGAAACCTGACAGCTTCATCTTGAGCGCTGCGTTTCATCTGTATGAGCATGCAGGCAGGGAGTCTGAAGCCCAGGATGTCCTGGATGCCATCAGTGTGAGTGGTACCTCCTTCCTGAGGAATATGAAGATTGGATCGAAGCTTTGATGAACCTGAAGGACTACCCGTGATGTGTACATAATCTAAAAGAAGTTAAGTTAGGGCACTTAAACATGCAATTTTTTTTTTTCCTTTCATTCCCTTCGGGGGGAGAGCACAAGTGCAACTGCTTCAGAATTCAGGAACACATATACCACAATGGTACAGAGCCAAGATTGAATGGTGTGACCCATGACTATTTTAGAAATTACTACCCCTTGTTTATGATTTCAGTGCATGCTAATTAGTTCAAATAAAGCAATTAGTTTGTCCTAAATATCTCCCTCGTAACTCAGCCATGTTCTTGGCCAAGAACGTAACCTGCAACCATGCTAGCTGTGTTCTTGGCAAACAACGTAACCCCAACTTCTGCCCATCTACCTACGTGGCATTCTTTAGCTGCTAGTCATGGACGTTGTCGAACAGCTCGTCTGTCGCCAGCACTACAACGTCGCCGTCCCTTAGTAGACATCTGAAAACGGCCACCCACTTGTACCACACCATTGCCAAATGACGAGATGATGAGCACAATAGCTCATTGAGATTGTGGCGTACCATGAGCGATTGGGGCGTACAGTAGACAGTGAGTGACGCTGTAAATTTCACGGCTTGTGCAATACAATGTTTTTACTTTCAAAACAGAGTTCAAACCTTGGGAACTTCAAGCTTAAAGTTGGTAAAAACTTCAGCATGAGTGCCAAACAAACAAGTGCCAATAAGTCACCCAGCTGCAATAACAGTGCTTCCAGTACTTAGTTCATAAAAACGCACAAGCATAAAGCTGGCTCATAACATGAAAAATGTAATGAATGCTAACACAAAACATAAAGTCTTCATACTCCAATTGCATAACTAGACATACCCAGGTTCCAACGGCGAAATCTTACAATTTTTAGATCTCTAAGAAAACCAGTGGTAAATTCTTACAGCAGAAAATCATTGACCGTCACTAAGAGAACTACTGGGAACAACCCATGTAGGTTGCACCATGCCCATGTGGTTGTCATGTAAGCGAGTTACATAAATAAAAGCTCGAAGCCTAGTGGCATCATCTCCAAGCAGTGGCTTGCCCAACTCAAATGCAACCAAATGGCCAGAACGAGAATCATAGCAGTATACACAGTTGCTTCTCCCTCCCCACCTCTCTGGGTTCATGCACGATAGAGCCTCAACTCTAAGGTAATTGCTGATGAATATCGCCCATTTCTCCAACCTCTCCACCTTTACCCACTTTGCAGGTTCAGTCGAAGTGTCCAGATGATAAGCTTCAAATGAAGGCCCAGTTCCTGAGGAATCGCTTTGGCAGCCAACCACAAGAAGCATGTCGCCGCACACCACCAGCCAAGCGAATCTAGGATGCCATTCGGTCATGCTATTTCTTCCACCCCAGGAAACTGGTATCTCCTGTAAGTGGATCTAGGGAGTCAAGTGAACCATGAACAGCCTACGATCAGAACCCATGCCAAAGACCTGGTCTTTGAAGACTACAAATTTGGTGAGTGGCCCATTGCGAGGAGAGCATTTTGACCAAGAGTTACTACCAATAGGCCAAAAGAAGTTGGAGGACTTAGTATAGACAATAAGATGTGGGTTGGGAGATGCTAGAGGACCTGTGAGGGCAGCACCATAGCAGAACTTAGTGTTTCCAACAACTGGCAGTGGCAGTCCTGGCAGTGGTGGGGGTGCTATGAGGTCAATACCATAGCAGAACCTAGTGTTTTCATCAACTGGCAGTGGTGGAGATGAAACATCAATACCAGTGAACACATCAAAAAGAAAACATGTTTTGTTGCTGCAGAAGATCATATGGCCAAATGAAGCACCCTTAAAACCAAAATCAAAATCAAACTCATCCAAAGCACTTGGTAGGCGGTTATTTCTATAGTCGATAGAAAGCAGAGGAATATGAGAGCAAAGTAACGTATCTTGGCTGGCTAGATCAATGACGTAACATGGGCATTTGGGTACAGAGGTGTTTCTGGTAACATTTGGAAAAGGGCGAGGGGAGCAGAAAGAGACATTAGGGTCGAGGAGAAGAGGTGGAAAGAGCGCGTATAAGGTAGATTTAGATGGGTAAGATGAGAAGGCAGAGCGCCAGGCGGGGCAGGTGGCTGCAAAGGCAAGACAGTTAGGGAAGGACCCCAACAATTCAACAATGGAGTGCAACAGACCATATGGGGGGCCTGCCCAATCTCGAAGCTTGGACATAACTTGTAGGTGAAAGCGGCTTCTCTGTGACAAATTGTAAACCCAAAGTAAATGTTAGCAGATTGAACTGGAGAGAATAAAGGGAACAAAACTGGTAAAAATTTATAGAAAACATGGCTAGCACATATGTTTTCTCAAAATGTCAAATTGTAAGCACAAGAATGTGGAAAAATATTGGGTGCAAACCACCCTCTTGGTGCAATCGTGAAAACCCTTCAAAAAACCGTACTTAGATGTTTTTAAAATTATGAAACGATGCACATCCATAGTTCATCCATAGATGAAAGGTGTAGCAAAAGTTGGGAGGCAAACTTATTGTGTAAAAATCCATACAAAATTGACAAATTTCAGGTGCAAGTGCACTAGAAGACAAAATTCCTAGGAATTTGTCTTCTAGTGCAAATAGACATGAAATTTGTCATTTCCATATGAGTTTTTCTAGATTGATTTTGTTTCCCAACTTTTACTACAACGTACATCTGTGGTTTGTGAACTTTTTTCCAATGTTATGGGTTTTCGCTTGATATTTCTCGCGCATAGAACTCCCCCCCCCCTTAAAGCATACAGATTGCATTGCATAGCACAGTAAACAAAAGCACAAATGCAATCACACCAAAGCGATTGCATCTCCACATCTGTGGTTTGTGAACCAGGGCAAATAGCAGGCTTAAATGAAGCTTAGACGTGGCCCAATACCAAACTTGTCTTATTGATATTTTGGAATTTCTAAACAACAACTGACTATTTTGATATTTATTTACATGATTTATGTCGGTTATCCAATGTTTTTATACTTTCAAAACATAAGTTCAAACCTTGGGAACTTGAAGCTTAAGGGGGCGTTTGGTAGCGCTCCCAAAACGGCTTCAGGAGCGGCTTCGCCTCATTGCCAACCAAACGGGGGCGGAAGTCCCGAGAAACGTGCTCTCACAGAAGGTGAGCACACGATGAAGCTAAAAAAAGCAGCTTCGACCAGCTCCCTGGGCGAGGCGCGGGGGCGTAGACATGGATGCCCCTCACCAACGCCTCCAGTGAGCTCCTGCAAACGGTGAAGGACGAAGCTGTTGCGGGGCGGCGCGTGCGGTTGGCTGAGGCAGGGACGGGCCTCCTCCGTGGCTCCGTTCGCAGGTGAGGGAGGCGGGAGAAGAAAGAGATGACGGAGTCGATCGAAGAAGCGGAGACGAAGCCTCGAAAAAGCTGAGGAGGATTCGTGCGGCGTGCGGTGGATGGATGGAGGCGATAAGGTGCGTGCGGTTGTTGGGGGTGGAGAGAGAATAGGGGGAAAATAAAATAAGTAAAGGGAAATTAAGAAAAGAAACAAAATAGTAAAAGAGTATTATAGACCTTTTACAATCTTCAACAATCAAGAAAAGTTGCTCTACCAAAAGTTTTTCTCAAACAGCTTCCACTTTATCAATATAAAGCTGCTTCATCAGCTGAAGTTAAAAAAAACTGCTTCCAAACGGCCGGCCCCTAAAGCTGGCTTAGCTTTCACATGAGTGCCCAATACAATGTTTTTACTTTCAAAACAGAGTTCAAACCTTGGGAACTTCAAGCTTAAAGCTGGCTTAACTTCAGCATGAGTGCCAAACAAACAAGTGCTAAAAAGTCACCCAGCTGCAGCACTGAAACAATAGTGCTTCCAGTACCAGTACTCATCAGTTCATAAAAACGCACGACCACAACAATCCTGGCTCAGAACATGAAAAATGCGATGAATGCTATACAGAGCACAAACATCGTCATGCTCCAGTTACATAATTAGACTAAGAAAAAAACCAGTGGTAAATTATTACATTGGAAATCATTGGCCATCACAGCACAAAGAGAACATACTGGGGACAATCCATATAGGTTGCACCATGCTGCTGTAACATGAGAAACCGAAGACATCAGATTTGGGGGCATCATCTCCATGCAGTGGCTTGCCCAACTCAAATGCAACCAAATGGCCAGAACCAGAATCATAGTAGTATACACGGTTGCTCCTCCCTGCCCACCTCTCTGGGTTCATCCACGGTAGTGGCTGAGCTCTCTGAGTCATTGCTGATGAATATCGCCCATTTCTCCAACCTCTCCACCTTCACCCACTTTGCAAGTTCAGTCGAAGTGTCAAGACGGTAAGCTTCAAATACAGACCCTATCACATGGAAATCCTTTCGGCAGCCAACCATGAGAAGCATGTCGCCGCACACCACCAGCCTAGGGTTGCAAAGATGCCATTTGATCATGCCATTTTTTCCACCCCAGGAAACTGGTATCTCCTGTAAGCGGATCTGGGGAGTCAAGTGAACCATGAACAAACTACGATCAGAACGCACCATGCCAATGACTTGGCCTTTGAAGACTACAAATTTGGTGAGTGACCCATTGCGAGGAGAGCATTTTGACCAAGAGTCACTACCATCACGCCAAAAGAAGTTGGAGTACTCAGTGTAGACAATGAGATGTGAGTTGGGGGATGCTAGAGGACCTATGAGGGCAGCACCATACCAGAACTTAGTGTTTCCAACAGCTGGAAGTGGTGGAGGTAACACCTCAATACCAGTGAACACATCAGAAATAAAACATGTTTTGTGTCACACCCAGCGACCACCAGTGAAGGGTGTGCCATGAAGAGGAAGCCGTATACCTCATTAGCTTTACGTATTTCATTGTATTACGTTTTCATTATTGAACTGTATTGTGGGGCCGAATGTCTAGTGACTATAATGGCACATAAGTGCCCGAATCCTGTGCCATGTCCAGCAACAACTCTTCCAATTGGTAATCCAATTTGCCAAGGCAGTGGGGTTTGCCCTGCCGGCGTCCTCGTTCCGTACTTGCTCGAGTGCTCACATCGATGGTGATCCACCGGCGGCCACGGGTGTGACAGCTGGCATCGGAGCCGACCTATCCTCGGCGTGGGGGCGCTCGCCGCTCTTTATCTTCGCTTCTACCTCGACTCCGAGCTCGCCCGACAGCAGATCCAGCGCGCCGGCAACACCACCACCACCGCAACAACAACCACCACCACCACCAGCGCTCTGCCTACCTCGGTAACATTTTGACTTCATTTGCTTAGATCGCGGTTTGTAAATCCGATCGGCAGGTACCTCTGTCCATGCCCTAGAGGTGTTCAACGTGAGGTCCTAGAAGTCCCTCCTTTGGTTGAACTGGGTCAGCGGCGGTGTTGGGGTAACCTAGCTTGAGCACCACCACACCCACTTCCACAACACCCTAAATCCCCATCCACACTGATAGTCTGCTACATCTATGGATCGCCAAACAACTGGGGGACCACACCAACAATTCTGAGTTCGGCGGCGAAAACTATCGTGAGCATATTCAATTCTTCTCCTTTACATTCATTTAGCACATTTGGATGAACGGCGAGGGTTGCAGGACATTTGTTCTTGCGTAAAATTCCATAGTTGGTTCATTCAAATTGGTGCGGAGAAGTTGGCGGGGGAGTGTCCTTGAGTTTGGGTTGCGGGGCAAGTGTTCCCGTGTCAAATTCCTTGGCTTAGCCTCACTCCTAGGCGGCGGTGAACATGACAAACAACACCAAGGGGAGGAGCAATCCGAACCTGTTGTTTGATCACCTGTTGGCTCAGTTCTATTCCGATCAGTCACCACGGCTCCAATCAAGCCATCAAAGCAGACACAGCTTCTCTTGGACAATATGTCTAAAAACACTGAAGAGGAGAACACACGGTGGGATCAGGTTATGGAACACTTTGATCTCCTATTCACAAGGGTCAATGACATTGGTGAAGTCCAGCAGCAGATGAAAACTCAAATAGATATCAGGGGACAAGCAATGGATAATTACACGGCTGAGCAGCACTTAATAGCCCAACAAGTCAGGGCCAATGGTGCAGCGGTTGCCCAGCTCATGCTGTGGCACTTTGAACATGAAGGACCATTTGAGGATGATTCTTCAGTGTCTATCATCTTCGATGAAGAATAGTTTGAGAATGTCTTTGCTAAGGACAAGGGTCCTCACAAAGCCTGAAACGTCCAAGACCAAGAAGCCACCCCAAGCACGACAAGAAGACAACCCTATCGACACAAGCGATGCCAAAAATGTAGTTCCTAAAGTTTGATGGTCACAATCCTAAAATCTAGAAAGACAACTGAAAGAGCTATTTTGAGTTATACCAGCTGCCCGAAGGCATGTGGATCACAATGGCACACCTCCACTTTGAAGGTAATGCTACCAAATGGTATCAAGCTTATAAGCAAAATCACACCTTCAGGGATTGGGATCATTTCTGCTCGGCAATGGAAGAGGAATTTGGCTCAGATGATTTTTGAACTACTATGAATGCTTTGTTGGACCTCAAACAAACTAGCAACATGGAAGATTACACCACCCAATTCCAGTCTCTTCAATATGATGTCACAATGCACAATTCTAGTTATGATGAAATGTTTTTCACACCACAGTACATAAGAGGACTTAAGGAGGAGATTAGGGCGGCAGTAGAACCTCAGATGGCAACAACAGTATAGAAGGCTTCTACCATTGCCAGAATTCAGCAGGGCATGCTGGAACGCAGTAAATCTCGCTATCACAAACCAGCTAATCAGGTCAGACCTTATGCTCCTCCAAAGGCTGACTACAAACCTCCTCAACAGGCCACTTCACTGTGGAAAGATCACCAATTAAGAGATTATCGCAAAGCCAATGGTCTGTGTTTTTCCTGTGGTGAGAAATTTATGCCTGGACACCTCGAGGTCTGTTCCAAAAGGCAAAAACCACAGGTTAATGCTATGTTGCTTAATGACCTAGATAGGGAATTGTCAGATGATGTCCTTAATGAACTGGTAGTGGAAGATCAGCTGCATGAGGAGTTTTGCCAGCTATCTCTCAATGCACTGTCTAGTCAGGACAACACCAGCTGCATCAAACTGAAAGCTAGGGTCCAAGATAAAGTTTTACTCATACTGGTTGATAGTGGAAGTACACACAGTTTCATCAGCTCCAAGTTTGTTGAAATGGCTCAGTTACAAACCGTGCCACTGTTCCTAGAACAGTGAAGCTCGCTAATGGGGAATGGCTAGTGACAGATAGACTGGTACCTCAACTCCACTGCTATTGTCAAGGCCAAAGCTTTGCTACAGACATGGTGGTTCTATAAATGCAACCCAATGATGCCATATTAGGGTGTGATTGGCTCCAAGCCCACAACCCTATGGAATGTGACTGGAGGAACCGCACTCTCAAGTTCTCATAAAAAGGCAAGACAATGACACTTCAAGGATTACAAGATCCACCCCTTCAAATATCCTCTATTTCAGCAACAAAAGTATACAATTCCACCAAAGGTAATGACATATGGGCCTTTGTCCTTGTAGACCACATATCAGATCCCTCCCCAATCAAACAACATGATACCTCCCAAACCCCAGAAGCCATCCAACATATTCTCACAGCATACAAAGATGTTTTCAATGACCCCCAAACACTACCACCCCAAAGAGCCTATGACCATGCTATTCCACTTATTCCTGGCTCTATTCCCATTAACTCCAAACCCTACCACTACTCTCCTTTGCACAAAACTAAAATAGAGAATCAGGTACAGTAGCTCTTGCAAGTAGGCCTCATTGCTTACATCCATAGCCCCTTTGCCTCTCTAGTGCTCTTGGTGAAGAAGAAGGATGGGTCTTGGCGATTCTGTGTAGATTACAGAAAGTTAAATGACATCACAATCAAGAATAGATTCCCAATGCCTGTGATTGAAGAAATATTGGATGAACTTTTAGGAGCTAAGGTGTTTACAAAGTTAGACATGAGGTCTGGGTACCACCAAGTCAGAATGCTGCCTGAGGATGAACACAAAACTGCATTCAAGACACATCAAGGTCATTATCAATTCAAAGTAATGCCTTTTGGCTTGACTAATGTACCTGCTACCTTCCAGTGTGTCATGAATCAAATTCTTCACCCATTTTTAGGCAATTTGTATCGGTGTTCTTAGATGACATACTAATATATAACACTTCATTGGAGGACCATGCTCAGCACTTAGATCAAGTATTGGATACTCTCAGGAAACATCAGTTATATCTGAAGGAATCCAAGTGCACATTTGCTAAGGACAGCTTGGAATACTTGGGCCACATTATTTCTTCTAAGTGAGTAGCCACTGATCCAAGCAAGATACATGATATGCTACAATGGCATGTGCCTACTTCCATGACTGAATTTAGGGCTTTCCTTTGATTAACAGGCTATTATAGGAAATTTGTCAAAAATTATGGGCTCATGACAAAACCCTTGACAGCCATCCTTAGGCTCAAACAATTTGCCTGGAACCCTACAACACAATCAACTTTTGATGATCTTAAAGTGGCCATGACAAGAACTCTAGTATTGGCCTTACCTAATTTCAAAGAACCCTTTAGTGTGGAAACAAATGCATGCCAAGATGGCATTGGAGCTGTCCTCATGCAGAAGGGACAACCAATAGCATATCTCAGCAAGGCTTTGGGAGAAAAGCATAGATCATTATCTATCTAGGAAAAGGAGTTCCTAGCCCTGATCATGGCGGTGGAAAGATGGAGGCACTATCTGCAGAGAGGAGAATTCTTCATTCAAACTGACCATAAGTCACTAGCTTACCTCAAGGAGCAAAACCTTCATTTAGACATGCAGAGAAAAGCAATGACAAGACTAATGGGCTTACAGTTCAAAATTATCTACTAAAAGGGCAAAGACAACATAGCAGCAGATGCTCTCTCTCTTGGGTTGGACACATGATGGCACTTCAGGCAGTATCAGTAGTTCAACCGACATGGGTCTAGGAGGTTCTTAACTCTTACACATCTGACTCACAAGCATAGTAGCTATTGCAAAGGTTAGCTATTACCAGTCCAGACACTCAGGGCTACAGTTTGGATAAGGGCATCATATGGTACCAAGGCAAAGTATGGATTGGGAGCAATTTAGCTCTCCAGAGTCCAGACAAAACTCATCTCTACCTGTCATTCCTAGTGCCCTTGGGGGTCACTCAGGCATTGTTGCGACTTACTATAGGTTCAAGAAGCATTTTGCCTGGAAAGTGATGAAACAAGATGTGGATAATTTTGTAAAACAGTGCAACATCTGTCAGCATGCAAAGCATTCTCTTCAACATCCTATGGGTCTTCTATAGCCTCTACCCATACCAGAAGGCGTTTGGCAAAATTTGACAATGGACTTTATAGAGGGTCTTCCAAAGTCTGAAGGGTGCACTGTCATATTGATCATTGTGGTCAGGCTGACAAAATATGCCCATTTCTTACCAGTCAAACATCCTTATACTGCTGCTACCATTGCCCAATTATTCATGGATCATGTGGTGAAATTGCATGGATTGCCAGCTTCAATTGTTCGTTCAAGATTTCAATACTTGTAAGAACCAACCAAGGCAGACGTTCTTGCAAGGGGGAATCCACACAACACAATGGAGGCAGAGGCGAGGGGGGAGAGGGTACAGTTTGGATGAGCAATGAGCGTACATGCCTGACCGGCAGACCGTGAGCGGTAGATGGCGATGGCGGTGCGGCGGCGAGAACCTCCTACGGCAGTCCGGCGCCGCCTTCAAGCTAGATGACCGATTCCACACTCTGGACCTAGAAGCTTCCGTGCGTTTGGGCTACCTATATAGATGGGCTTGGGCTTGGCTAGGCGCCTCTGGGGCCGTATGATTTGAGTATGAAACGACTTCATAATTTGAGAGCTGCTAGTGTTTCTTCTAGAGATTGGATTTCTGCTTCATATTAAATTTTTACAAGAAGCACAAAACTCCTTTTTTTCCTCAAGGCAAAACGGATTGCATTGCACAGTACAAGAAGCACAAGACAAGTCACAGGATGCCTGCATAGAAGCGATTGCATCTCCACATTTTGCAGGGACAGAGGAAACTACTCATTCAAATAACATTAATGGGTTTCAGCCTTCCAGGCTATCCAGCAGACCAGCACACACCTAACAAGTTCAGAATTACAGTGCAAAAGATCAAAGCTACTCCCTCCATACTAAATTATAAGTCATTCCAAGAATTTTGGAGGATAAAAGCATATCAAGTTTGACCAAATTTATATGATAAAATAATAACATTTATGATGTGAACTAAGTATCATTAGATTTCTTATTAATTATATTTTCATAGTATACTTATTTAATGTCATAAATCTTCGTAAATTTCTCTATAATTTTGGTCAAACTTAAGACGCGTTGACTCTACAAGATTCTTGAAATGACTTATAATTTACAATGGAGGGAGTAAGAGCTAAACACAGGGTTCCAAAGATGCTATTTGATCATGCTATTTCTTCCACCCCAGGAAGATGGCGCCGTCAGCGGAGAGGGCCTCCTCGGGAAGTCCAGTGCCGCCACCTTCGAGCTCGATGACTTGTCTCTGCACCACTGTGTTTCCACTCTGGAAGCTCCTCGAGTGTTTTTTTTTTCAAATAATATTATTTTAATAAATAATTACAGATCTGGGTGTTACTTTTATAAAATTGCAAAACTAGTATTCGACTATCGGCAAATGAATAGCCGACAGTACATGTGGCAGGCAAAAATTACAGTGTAGTTTCCTATCGGCAATCAGATAGCCGACTAAAGGGCCATCGGCAGTGTAGAAGCCGTCGAGCGCAATCGGCAGCTGGCCAGCCGATGGGCCTATCGGCCATTGGGAGATCGACTGCATCCACATCCAGCCACACTTTTTTTTTATGTTTTTGCTTTGTTGATCACGTTTCTTTACTATTTAAGATTTTTATATTATTTCAACCTACCCAAACAAAATATCTAAAGACCTCAAAAGATATTGTAAATTTCTAAGTAGATGCTAAAAATCAAACATAAGCTATTTTGTTTGCATCTAGCATCAATTTTTTCGAAGGGAGAAGAAATTATATTAAAACTCAACATAGTACATCTCAAAAAACTCTGAAATAAAAAGGTATAATATTCTATTCAGATTCTTCATTCCGTCTCAAGTTTTTTTTGCTCAAATTTTTTCAGCTCGTCTGCTTAACTTTTTTTTGAAGGAAGGGAGACTTATATTAAATCTTGGCACGTTATATCTCAAATCACACATGAAAAATCTTAAATATAAAATACATAATATTCTATTCAGATTCTTCCATCGTCTTCTTTTCTAATGGCTTCCCTCAAACACCTGCAACGGCGATCTCGTCGTGGCAATGACCGAAGTCATCGCAGGATACGCGACCCTGACCAAAAATCATCTGATTTCACTCAAAATTTATTTGGACTCCTAAAACTCTAGAAAACTGTGGGAAAATGATGGGTCCCCTCCGCTTCTTGTCTCTGGCAGACGCACCGGAGAGGAAGAAAGAGAGGGGCCCTAGGCGCGACTGCGGTGGCGGCGGCGGAGCGAGGAGGTGGCAAGGGCTCTACCCTAGATCGTCTACTTAACTTTTTTCCATCCGGTTGCCTAATTTGTTTTTTTTATTTATGATGAGTACCTTTGATTTCTTATGTTTTTTCATATAAACTTAAAAGAATAATAATAAATAAATATAAAATTATAAACTTTGAACTTTTGATCCCCTGATAAGAAACAAGGATTCCAACCTAAAATATAAATAAAAAAAATAAAAAAGAGCAGCAAAAGGGAAGAATGGGTGCAAAACGGACGCAACACGTAAAAAATATAAAAATAAAACAAATAAACTAACTTTCCTAACTAACTAACTAGAGTCTACATCTTCTAACTACGTAGGTATCAAAATATGTAACCTAAAATATGTACTATTTTTTATCTAAATCAGTAAAAAGCTATCATATAAAAAAGGAAAAAGAAAACAAGAGAGGCCTCTCACATGCCGATATGTGTATAGGCGCCAATAGCGCTCACATGGAGGACATCTGTATCGTGTGGCGCCACATGTCGGTAACCCAAACGCCGATGGGCTTACTGTTGGCTTTTGGATAGCCGATTGGCTTCTTAAATCTATAATTTTACTATTATAGCTTCTAGATCTACAATTAAATATAATAATAATATTATTTTAGAAAAAAATCGAAGCTCCGCCTATCTCTCGTCAAGAGGGGAGGGGAAGCAAAACAAGTCGATGGATAACTGGATGGGCCTAGGCTTTAAATGAGCTGGGTTCAACATCATGAGCCATGTGAACTGATTAGGTTTGATTTCTCAACAAAAGAGAACATGAAATTCTCAAAAAATCAAAAAATAGGAAAAGAATATGAAGTGATTTTAAAAGCTACCATCTGACCGTCTCTGGTCCAAAAAGTACGTAATTTTAGTTTTGTTAAGTAAAATTGATTTAAATTTAACCAAGTTCATAGAAATTACATCAACGTTAACTAACAACACCAAATCAGTTTTCATTAAACCTACCATGAAATATGTTTCGATAGTGCACTTATTTCGTATTGTATAGATGTTAACATATTTTGGTTTAAGAGGTTTGATTTAGAAAAAAAAAACTAAAACGACCAATATTTTGAACAGAGGGAGTAATTCTTTTTCAATTCATTTTCTGACGTTTGTTTTGCTCGAGTAACCCAGACCCTAACTGTCAAAATCCAGGCCCCCAAAATCTATCATAGACAAAGCGGTTGAAGACAAAACTTGTACACATTTGGATTTCTGCTTCATATCCAGCGAGCATAAAACGATATTTTTTCCTTCAAACAAACAGCTAGTAGAGCACAACTGCACAAGTCAACCCCCAGATGCCTGCACACAAGCAATTGCATAAAACGATATTTTTCCCTTCAAACAAACAGATAGTAAAGCACAAGTCAACCCCCAGATGCCTGCATACAAGCAATTGCATAAAACGATATTTTTCCTTTCAAACAAACAGATTGTAGAGCACAAGTCAACCCCCAGATGCCTGCATACAAGCAATTGCATGGACGGAGGAAGCTCAGACACATTATACAAACGTTTTTCTACTACTCATTCGAATAACAGTATCCAGCCTTCCAGGCTTTCCAGAATAGCTAACAAGTTCATAACTAATGCAAAAGATTAAAAGTAGCAATGGAGCACAGCTGGAAACTAAAATGCAAGTCTGCGAACTCTCATCTACCACAATGTGCATTATCCATTGCAAATGCAAGCCTCTGATCTCCGAAGAAATTTAAGGTGAAATTTTCAGCACAGGAAGATGGAGCACATAGATCACTTGCCATCAGCGATAGAGCATGCTTGGGTACACCCAGAACGGCTGCAGTCGGGTGTTCCAGTTCCTCTTGAACACAAGGCTCTTGAACACAAGGTCATCAGGGCCATAATCTGGATCACACACAGCATCTGCATCATCACCAATTCCATGCATCACCAAGGGTGGATCGTAATACCCATAGTACAAGCAATTGCTCCTCCCGCTCCATCGTCCTAAGCTGGCGCAAGAAAACGTCGAGCTCCTCACATCACTCCCAATAAACAGCGAGTAATTCTCTAGCTTCTTCACCTCCACCCAAGCTGCAGGCACAGTTGACATGTCGAGGCGACAGGCTTTGTACTTGACATGTGCTCCACTGGACGAAAGGATTATGTAATTGTCGACCATCAGGAGCATGTCACCACACACCGCGATCCACGGCCTTAGACATGGGCATTCATCCTTGCCATCCCACCACACAGTTTCTATCTCCTGCAGACCAAGCTGGGGGGCCAAGGACAGATTGTGGAGCTTATAGTGGTTGTCTATTGCAATGAACTGACCATTAAACTCCACAATCTGTTCAATCTGTGAATTATTGAACTGTAGTTTTGACCAACAATCACTCCCAATCAAGCAAGAAGCACTGACCGTCCTGTTTGGACACTGCAAACTAGGAGGTGTGAGTTTGGTGATGCAAGGGGAGCTGGCAGAATGCCACAGTAGAAATAAGTGTTGTCGGTAAATGGGAGCTGTGGAGATAAAACTTTGGCACCAGTGAACACATCCATGATAAGACAATTTCTGCCACAGCCACAAATCAGCTGGCCATAGGAAGAGCCAGCAAAGCACAACTTCTCAAATGTCTCTTCAGGAACCTGGCAGCGAAGGGTACTTTTCATGTTGGCTGGATCAAGGACCTGGCACGTGCCGAGCTTGTGACCATCGTCACTTCTGGAAGGTAGATTAGGAGCACATACACTGATATGGGGCTGGACGAGGAGAGGCGGGAGCAGGGTGCAGAATGTGGACTTAGATGGGTATGAGGCGAAAGCGGCACGCCAAGAGCGGCAGGTGCTAGCAAAGCTGAGGAGCTCCATGAAGGAGCTCAACAGAGGAGAGATGGAATGGAGCAGACCTTCTGGGAGATCTGCCCACCCTTGAGGTCCATACACAGCAGGGGCTGTAGTGGAGGCAGAGGTGGCACCGATTTTGCTAGGGCTTTGCATGATGTCAGACTCTCTGCAACGTAGTAAAAAAAAAGGTGAACAAGTTAGAACTGAATCAAAAATGAAAAATAGACAGTAAACTTGCTAGAGACTTAGGTAACATGCAAACATTTTAAACTTTATGTGTTGTCCAGTACAGATCTGAAGCAAGTTGTTAAGTTGTTATACACTGTTACAGACAAGAAATTATATGCGCTGGGTGAACCCTAATGTTCAGGCTAAGACAGATCGAAAAAATACAGTTTTTAAGTCTTGCTTGAATTCAAACTTTTCTTCAAAACTACTTAAACCCATATCTATTTACAGAACATAATATTTAGGATGACCTACACATTAGTGAAGCATGAAACAAAGGTGAAACCTATGGCAAAATGACCAATTATGTGCTGCCGTTCACAGATCAACCATGGCATACAGAAAATACTTCAAGATCCAAAGCTGAACCCCCACCTAACATAAAATTGGTGTCTTTTTATCGTAGCCATGTGAGGCATGGGCATACATCTTCTTAAATCTACCTGATCAATGAGAAGTCCATCTACTCCAGGGTACAGCAGAAGCAGAATCCAGTGGAAACAAGATACTAATGAAATTTCTTTGCTTGGTTTGGATTAAGAAATCAGAGCACCAAAGAAAAGACACAAGTGTGCCAAATGAAAAATTAAAAAGAAACTAGGAACTAGGTGCCAGAGCAAGCCTTTCTACTACCTACTAGATATTATCCTACAGGCATCTGAAAATCACAAAATTTGACATAACACACACAGGATTTTTTTTGTTTTTTTGTTCTCCAGATTAAAGGCTCCCAGTTCTACTTCCTACTTGCCTAGTCTGCACAAATGCCACACGAGTGAAAGAAAAGATGCAACGTTTGTTCAAATGGCATAATAAATACGCGGTAACGCGCCAAATATATACAGTAAGTATTGTGCTTCCGAATTTAAGGAGAGCTGAGCCCTAACATCAGGATATAAAGTGGATTACATCAATGATGATCCAAAGTCAAGCCTCATGAGTCATGAGTCATGACGGCTGCTAAAACACCTGGCCGCTACAAGGAAAACTACCAGATTTATTGACAACAATGATAAGAATTAGAATCCGAAACAAAACTAGAACCCCCCGTGCACTGATACTGCTCTTTTTCAGATTAACTGTGACATACACAAAAAAAAAAGAGACATCAAAGCCGTGTCTTATATAGTTTTATTGTACCCACATTAGCCATGGGGCATAATCCCATTCAAAATCTACTCGATCAGGTACGGTCTATCGATCTAGGGTTCTTCCATGACCTGTACATCTTACCATCAAACCAAAATCCAATCGAAACCTAAACGTAACATCTCGATTCCAGATGAAACCACAACAACAAAGAACAAACGCGTGAGGCAATTTCTCGGATCGGTTCAAGAAACCCAAGGCCAAAGGAGCAGGCACACATATGAGCAAAATGAACAGAGAGAGAGAGAGAGAGAGAGAGACACGTGAAACAGGTGTTAAGGTTCAGGACTTCAGGATCCTTAACGGGTAAAATAAAGCAGAAGCGTCGATCGGCGACCAAAATAGGCGCGAGAGCATATTTTAAGAAAAACTATATGTAGTGCCGGCGCCTTCGCCTGCGATGACAGTGTCGCTTCCAGTTCCAGAAGCGCCGCTTCTCCTGCTTCTTGGCTCCCTCTGCCTCTGCTCTGTGGTGGTAGTACTGTAGTAGTATGCTCTCTGTTGCGGGCCAAATTTGGGCTTTGTGAACCGGGGCTGTAGCAGGCCCAAATGGAGCTTACAATTGGCCCAAAAGCTACTAGTCTTGTTAAAATTTCGAAATTTCTAAATAACATCCGGCTTATGATTTTGTGATTTCGGTTGATTTTTGTAGCAAATTGATCTGCTATAGAAACTATAACTCTTATAAAACTAAACCCCATTATTTTTTTTAGTTCAAGCTAAATCCCACTAGATATTTCTCTCTTCATGCAAGGTGTTCACATCATTTCTAACTAAGTGACCCCACTAAATGTTCTATCTCTTCATGCAAGGTATTCACCTCATTCTCCACTAGGTCCGCGTCATCCCTTAGTAATTATAAAAAATGTTCATGTCATCTCTATCATGTGAAATACTTTAAATCTTTAATTTATTAACATACAAATCATTTACATACGTTATTTGTTTCATCCCCCATTCTTTTACAATGTAATCAAATATTCTATTGGTTTTTCTTCAATTAACTTGCCAATTTTTTACCTGATCTGATACAATAAAATAATATGCAAGTCAAATTCATATATGTGTATACACATTATACATAATATCTATAATAATGCTATGTATATAACAGATTTATTTTTAAGAAAATCACATGGCAACGCACGGGGTATACTTCTAGTTGTTGCTATCCATCATCCGTCATACGGTTCAGCTCCCGTTCCTTTGCCCCATGGCCCCTCTTTATTCTCGAAACATGGGAAAAAACTTTTGCCCCCGTCCCCAGCATTTCACGTAGTCTGATTTTTCTCCCTCGTGCATAAAGGTGGATTTTTGTCCTCCTTTGTAACTTTTAAAACGTTTATAACTTTATCGAATGTGGCGCCTGTTCAAATCACATGCTAGGCCTAATTTTGCGGAAAAAAATTCGGTAGTGATGGTTCTTACCAAAACACAGTGCGACTGTGCAGCTGACATGTGGATCATGAGGCATCTGATTACTATGCATGTAGTTAAAATGATACAGTGGCCCACACAGTCCGCACAACGTCCTGGTAGGAATGGTCCTCACCCAATTTTTTTTTCTAATTTTACACACCAATGATAAACTTCCTCTACGTCAAACAACTAGAAAAATAATTCGGTGCTAGTGCTCGGACGTCCGGATGGACGCCCGTAGGTGTTGGCCTGCGGCGCTGATCATCCACCTACCTGCCCGCACTTGCTACTGCACGCCTACGCCGCTCCATGGGGACTGCCCCCCAGCCTCACTTCTTACACGCATGATGGGGACCGCCTCCATCTGCGTCCGCTTCTCGCGCCTGCTCATGAAACACTTGCAACATGAAGAACTTGCTGCAACATAGATACGTCCAAAACAGATGAACCATTTAGAACATATGCTTGCAACATATGTGTATAGCTGGCAGCTGCAACATATGCAACATCTAGATAAAAACACTTGCAACATACGTCTGAAACAGCTAAAATATTTGAAACATATACTTGAAACATACATGTATAGCCATTGAAACATATGCAACATCCCAAATCTACTTTTGTAACATCCAGATGAACACATATGCAACATACGTAAGAAACAACTGAAACACTTGCAACATGCATCGGAAACACTTGCAAAAACACTTGAAAACACTGGAAAACCATTGCAAACATACCCAACATCCAGATAAAACACTTGCAACATATGTTTGAAACATATGCCACATCTAGATAAACACACTTGCAATATAAGTCTGAAAAGCAGATGAAACATTGGGAACAGACACTTGCAACACACATGTGCAACATATGCAACATCCTAATCTACTTTTGCAACATCCATAATTTTGTATGAAATACTTTAAACATACATCTAAAACACTTGAAACATAGGCTTGTAACATGTCTGAAAATGCCTGGAACACTTAAACACAACGTCGCTGACGGCCATGGCTTTACCTGGTGAGGAGCTACGGTAGCCAGCAAGCTCGGGTCAGGAGGACATCGAGAACAATGGTCCATACGTACACCTCCTATGCAGGACTTCCCATCCTGTCGTGGTGTCAGTGTTTTGTTAATCGGCTAGTAAACTTGTACGTATGTCGTGCTGCTCTAGGAAGACAATATTAGCATCCAAAAGACACGAGGAGTTACACTGGTTCAGGCCAGAGCCCTACGTCTAGTCTCAGAGATAATCAAGTGCATGTTTCTCGTTTGAATGCTCTAAAGTTCTTATAATGGGGGTGCAAAAATGGTAAAGAGGTAGGAGATGGAGCTAGAGCCTATGGATGAACTGCCTAAAAGCATAAGGAGTCTGACTATGGATAATGTAGTGGGTGTCCTGGCTGCCCTTATATAGAGTTAGGGGCCAGGGCACTATATAGAGGGGTCCTAACTAACTTGGCTTGCAATTAACGCCATCTTGAGTCGTATGTTTGGGTGTGGCTATCGTCATGGTCTTGTGCCTATGTCGCATCATGGTGTGGCGTAGCCTATAGTGCCAATCACGGTGACACTATTGGCACAATGGTAGTTCGCCAGCCATCCTATGCAACATGGTCTTCATCATCGTCTTCTGGTCTTTTGGGGGCGTCGTACAGGAGTTGGCAACCGCCCCCACGTAGTCAATCGCCTTGTTGCTTGTGGAGACTATGGCCACGATCCCTTGCGTTGGGGTTGTGGCCTTTGCTAGCTTGATGAAAGGTCCTAATATGGCTAGAGGGAAGGTGAATAGCCCATTTAAAATTCTACAAAGCACTAAGACAAATTGATTAGTAAGACAAACGGTACAATGCAATTTTGCTCTAGCTCTACAAGGGTTGCAATCCACCAATCCCAATAATTTTAGTTGCTATGATCACTAGCACACACAATGGTTAAGTCACTACTCACTAAACTAGTGTGCTCTCATGGGCTAACTAAGAAGCCATACTAACCAAACTAACAAGCTCTCAAAGACTAGCTACACTAAAGAGCTTGACAACTAGTTTGCGGGAAAGTAAAGAAGAGATTTGGATGATTATACCACCGTGTTGAGGGATGAACCAATCACAAGATGAATACCAATCAATCACCGGAAGAAATCCAAGAGACAAGTTACACACCAATTTTCTCCCGAGGTTCACGTGCTTACTAGCACGCTAGTCCCCGTTGTGTCGACAAACACTTAGTGGTTCGGGGCTAATAGGTATCACACACCTAGCCCACCACAAGAGGTGCCGCAAGAACCTACCCATAAGGGAGGTAACTCAATGACATGAGCAATTTACTAGAGTTACCTTGCGGCTCTTCGCCGGGAAAGGTGCAAGACCCCTCACAATCACCAGAGCCGGCCACGAACAATTACCAACACATGCCAAAGCTCCTCCACTGCTCCAAGCCATCTAGGTGGTAGCAACCACCATGAGAAATAAGAAATATGTAGCCACAACGATCCCCAAATGCCACTAGATGCAATCACTCAAGCAAATGTACTTGGAATCACTCCCAATCTCACTATGATGATAAATCAATGATGGAGATGAGTGAGAGGTATTTACTTAGGCTCACAAGGATGTCAAGTATGTCAAAGTGCCAAGATAGTGAGCCCCAAGCCGGTACCTTCCTATTTAAGAGCCCAAGACTCAAAGAGCCGTTGGGCACTCTCGGGCTACCTGAACGCACTAACCAGACTCAGCCTAGTGTCCGGTAGGCCAGCGCCTAGTCGCACCGATGGCCGCCATGTGTCCTCATTCAAACCTTAGCCATCGGATCCCAATGGCCACTTAACGTTCAATGCCACAATCAACGAGTGACCAGACACGCCGCTCTAGTGACCGGACTCCAAGCCTCTCAGCGTTAGATCGACTCTAGAAATGTTCTAGAGCTGATAAAAGTTGACCGGACGCGCTCGATCGAACGTGATCTAATGCACCATGGCATCCGGTCTCCACTGGCCTCCTCTCTGTGCGCGCGACGTCAGCGTATGTTAGCGTATTTGCTTTACTCCTATGCGTCCGGTTGCTTCACTACTCTTGCATCCGATCGTGCTACCGAGCGCTGCCCCTCCACTATTGTGCATGACCGGATGTGACCCCGCGTCAGGTCTAGAGTCCGATCGTGTTCCCTGCACTCTCGGCCAATGCTGTGTCACCTCGTTATAAATGACCGGACATGTCGGGGTGAGTCCGGTCACCCCATGGCTAGCGTCTGGTCGTGTACTTTCAGCTTCTTTTCTTTTTCTAAGTCCACAACCACTTCACCCTTACTTCCAACTTGCTAACCACAAAGTGTAGAACTTGTGTGAACGTGTGTTAGCATTTTTCAAAGCATTTTACTAGGGTCAAAGTTAGCACACTAGATTCCTAAATGCATATGCAAAAATCATGTCACCTAGTGGCGATCGATAAACCGTTTAGCCAAAGATTTTCCCTCTTTATAGTACGGCTATCGATCTTAAATCACTCACACCCTCTATGGTGTCTTGAGTGCAAACCAAAAATGGCTCCTATCATTATACCTTTGCCTTGAGCCCATTTTTGTTTTTCGGTTTCTCCTTTTCTAAATGTGAAGCACTTGATCATCTCTTTTGTGGCCGTCACCTTCACCATGACCATCTTTTAGCTTCACCGCTTGGGTTGGACCACCTTATCTAATTCACACACTTAGATCAAAGGTTAGTCCTAGGTTTCATCAATTAACCAAAACCAAACTAGGGCTTTCACTTGGGTAGCCTCTAAGTCAAGGCCTCCATCGTGGTTCCCATCCCGTAGTGGGTGGAATCGTACATGTATCTCGTCGAGCCGTATGTGGACGGTGAGTTGTCGTGCCGGCTGTTACCGCTTGGGTGGTATTGTCTTTTCCCTATGGCGTGACAGAGATGACCTTTGACTGGACCGAGGTGACCGTTGTCCCCTCGGTCCTTGTGAGGTCAGTGCGGCATGCCTGCTCATGTCAGAGTTGGTACTCTTGGCGGGACTTGGTCGCTTTTCGTCTCTCCTAGAGGTCGTGGTGGAGAGATCGTGAGCTGTTGCCTCGGTGCATGGCCAAGGCAGGGGGAGAGGTCATGGCAGGCCTTGGTGTCGTCACTTGGCCTGTCCTTCGCAGTATAATTGGGCCTCGGTCGTTTGGGCTTATACTACTGGCGTATTCGGCCTACCAACTAATCGATGCCTTGAGATACCTGGGGTATCATAACCTTGACACGTGGTGTCTTTGGCTGGCCGCAGGAGATGATGTCTCGGCCGGCGACGACCTCCTATTGGTGGCATTGGGTTGGTGGTGGCTCGATGACGCCGCAGCCGCGAGGGGCGAGGTGGATGGGGCGCGGTGCGGCCGGCGATGGGGTGCATCGTGGTGGGGGGAAGTGCACTGTGCAGCGAGGGGCAGGGCATGGTGGGGAAGGGGGAGCGGCGGGACGGAGTGGGGCGGGTGGACTGGAGTCTGAAGAAGAGGTAGAGTAGGAGACGGTGCCGGTAGAGGCTGAGAAATGAGTGGATAAGAATTAACGTAGAGAATGAATGATTGATATGAGCCTGGAGTCCATCCGATATTTCTGGGAGCGTCGGACGCTCGGATTGGAGCGTTTCCGAAAATAATTTCCCCGACAGTACGTTCTACACATTGGCAAATAACTCATTTTCTGTTATGATGAGTTGGATGAGCAGCGTGCAGCTGATCGCCGACAGTTGAAAGGTGGTGGTGCGGCGGCGAGGGCCTCCTCAGGCAGTCCAGCACCGCCTTGGAGCTTGATGACTCGTCTCTACGCCGCCGCGTATGCGTTTCGACATCCTGAGCCATGTGAACAGATTAGAGGTCTCTCAACAAAAAATATAAAATAATTTTTAAGAGCTACCATCTATGTTCCAAAAGGCATGGTGATTTTAGTTTTGTTCGCTAAATTCATTTTTTGCATTTTCATGGAATTATTTCATGATTTAAGTCAATTTCAAAATCCGTCAGACAATCATTTTTTTATGAAGCGTCAGCTAAATCATTCGTCGATGCTCGTAGGGGTAGGGTTGTTCACAGGGTATCAGTGTTGTGCTTGTTGTTCATAGGGACTATTTCTTTCCAAATTCATTTTCTGTCGTTTATTTGTTTAGCTCGTGTAATTCAGATTCTAACTGTCAAAATCTATGCCCTGAAATCTATGAAACGAAAGTGGCTGAAGACAATACTTATACACATTTGGATTTCTGCTGCATGACCAGTGTGCATACGACAACCTTTTTTCCCTTTAGACAAATAGATTGCGTAGCATATAGCAAACAAAGGACAAGGCAGCAACCAGATGCCTGCATGGCTGCATACACACAAGCAATTGCATCTTCACATTTTACATGGACAGAGGAAACTCAGACATATTAGAAACGTTTCTCTACTACTCATTAAAATAACAGTATCCAGCCTTCCAGGATTTCCAGAATAGCTAACAAGTTCATAAGTCATAACTAGTGCAAAAGATAACAAGTAGAAACAGGACACAACTGATAACTGAATGGAAAGAGAACCCGAATTGTAAACTCTCAGGCTAATTCAGAGCCACTGTTAATTAATCAAATCAATCAGGTGGGGGATTCTTTCCACACACACAGACTTATCAAAAAAAACTGAATGGAAACTCCAAGTCTAAGAACTCTCATCTACCATAATGGACATTACCATAAATGCGAGCTTATGTTCTCTAAGGAAATTTGAGGTGAAGTTTCAGCACAAGCTGATGGAGTTCATCCATCACTTGCCATCAGCGATAGAGCATACTTGGGTACACCCAGAAGACCTGCAGTTGGGTGTCTGGATTCCACACAGCATCCGCATCATCTCCAAGCCCATGCAACACCAAGGGTGGATCGTAATACCCGTAGTACAAGCAGTTACTCCTCCCGCTCCATCGTCCTAAGCTGGCGCAAGAAAACACAGGGCTCCTCACATCGCACCCAATAAAAAGCGAGTAATTCTCTAGCTTCTTCACCTCCACCCAAGCTGCAGGCACAGTTGACATGTCGAGGCGATAGGCTTTGTACTCGACAGGTGCTCCAGCTAACGAAAGGGTTATGCGATGGTCGACCATCAGGAGCATGTCACCACACACCACGATCCATGGCCTTAGATATGGGCATGCATCCTCGCCATCCCACCACGCAGTTGCTATCTCCGGCAGACCAAGCTGAGGGGCCAAGGACAGATTGTATAGCTTGTAGTAGTAGTCCATTGCGATGAACTGGCCATTGAACTCCACAATCTGCTCAATCCGTGAATCATCGAGCCGAAGTTTTGACCAAGAATCACTTCCAATCAGCCAGTCAAGCAGGAAGCACTGACCGCCCTGTTTCGATGATGCGCAAAGTAGGAGGTGTGAGTTTGGTGATGCGACAGGAGCTGTCAGCATGCCAGAGTAGAAATAAGTGTTGTTGCCAAATGGGAGCTGTGGAGGTAAAACTTTGGCACCAGTGAACACATCCACGATAAGGCAATTTCTGCCGCAGCCACAAATCAGCTGCCCATAGGAAGAGCCGGCAATGTGCAACTTCTCAGAGTGAGTGCCGGCGCCTTCGCCGGCGGCGGCGTGATTGCTTTCCCTTTCTCGTCTTCCTAGTTCCTACTCTACCACTTCCTAGTTTCGCTCGCCTCTGCTCTACGATCTTTTATGCGTCAAAATTGGGCCTTGTGAGCCAGGGCTGTAGAGATAGAAAAAAGTCCACATTACCTCTCTCAACTTTCGCGAAAGTCCGTTTTTCCTTCCTGAACTGCAAAACCGGGCAAAACACCTCCCTCAACTTTTAAAACCGTTCATTTTAGCTCCCTGACCCTGTTATAAGCAGTTTTAAAGTCGGTTTTGTCTTTGTCTTTTTATTTATTTTGGCGAATCTTTGAAAAATCATAATAAATCATAGAAAAATAATAAAATAGAAAATTCAATTTTGTTGTACTCCACATGAGTAGATCTACACAGTGAATATATAATATGGTAAACTTTAGTATAAAGTTTTTGTTGTTGCTTTAGATCTATGTTTTTCTGTAATTATTTGGAATAATTCATAGTTGCAATTTCAATGGTTCAATTGTGATGAAATTTTTATGGTGAGCTAATTATTGTATGATTGAACTATAGTAAAAATTTCATATTCATTGGATCATGTATAGCTTAGTTATAGATTTATTTATATTTAACAAGCATAAACCTAAATAAAATCTATAACTACGTTAGACATGATCTAATGAATATGAAATTTTTACTACAATTTTAACATACAATAATTAGCCTACCATAAAAAATTTATCACAATTGGACCATAGAAACTGCAACTATGAATTATTCCATTTAATTACATAAAAGTATAGATCTAAAGCTACAACAAAAACTTTGTACTAAAGCATACCATATTATATGTTCACTGTGTAAATCTACTCATATGGAGTCGAATAAAATTAGATTTTCCATTTTATGATTTTATGTGATTTACTATGATTTTTCAAAGATTCAACCAAAATAAATAAAAAAGAAAAAGACAAAACCGCCTTCAAAACCGCTTATAACCGGGTAAGGAGGTAAGATGAACGGTTTTAAAAGTTGAGGGAGGTGTTTTGCCTGATTTTAGAGTTCAGGAAGGAAAAAGAGACTTTCACAAAAATTGAGGGAGGTAATGTGGACTTTTTCCATAGAGATATCACGTAATTGGAACTTTGGGCCAAAATGATGAAGCTTACAACTGGCATAACAATTTCTTCCAATTTCAGAATTTTGCCCTCATTTGTTTTGAGCGACTATACAACATTTGCTATCTAAAATAAAAAAAAAACTGACGCGCATTTGAGTGTTGAAATTGGACTTCAGTTATTGTTTTACTCGAATATAAATTTGTTCACTTCAATTCCAGTTCCAAATTCTTCTGTTTGGTAACCATTATGAATTATATTTTGACTCTTTTTTTCTCACAGTATAGTTTTTTATAGACATTAGTCTCACACACACATTTCCTTCCAAATTCGAATTCCAGAATAAAAAAAAACATAATCTAAACAGGTCGGTTGAAAAGCAAAAGAATAGACAGAAAGCTGATCTTGAGTACACATAGTGGGTTTCCCCTTCATATTCCAAAAGCATACATCAACATTTCCTTCAGCTACACGCACTATTTAAATGCAGATGGAACGTTACCAACACGTCATTCAGACAGGGAAAAAGGAGTGTTCAGACCGGGGCACCACTCTAAACGAAGAAAAGTGACTTATTTCAACTACTAAGTGCTAGTACCATAGTGACATCATCTATTCGAATGCAGAAGTCTTCCTACCAGCAACATAGGGCGGGCACAGATCACTGTCCATCTAAGTAGAACATGCTCGGGTACACCTAGAATGGCTGAAGCTTGAGACACAGGCCCCTGCTGTACACAAGGTCAGGGTCAGTGGAATCATCCCAAACTGCATCTGCATCATGACCCATCCCATGCAAGACCCAGGGTTGACTGTCATGGGTGCAATACAGGCAGTTGCTTCTCCCGCCCCATCGTTCTGGGCTCATATAAGAGAATGCCGGGCTCCTCACATCACGCCCCATAAAGAGGGCATCATTCTCCAGCTTGACCACCTCCACCCAAGTTGCAGGTTCAGTGGACATGTCCAGGCAGTTGGCTTTGTAGTTGATAGGTGCTCCAGATGATGCGAGGCTCAAGCTGTAGTGAACAATTAGAAGCATGCCGCAACATACCACCAGCGATGGCTGTGTATATGGGTATCCATGTATGTCGTCCAACCACACAGTTGCTATCTCCTGCAGACCAAGCTGGGGGGCGAAGGACAGAGTATAGAGCATGTGGTAGCTGTCCCTCGCGATGAACTGACCATTGAACTCCACAATCTGCATAATCACTGAATCATTAAGATTGAGCTGTAGTTTTGACCAAGAATCACTTCCAATCAGCCAATCAAGCAGGAACGGACCGCTCTTTTCTGGTAGCGCGCAAACTAAGAGGTGTGAGTTTGGTGATGCAAGGGGAGTTGTCAGCATGCCACAGTACAAATAAATGTTGTTGGTAAATGGGAGCTGTGGAGATAAAACTTTGGCACCAGTGAACACATCCATGATAAGATCACAAGGAGACGCTGGTTGATCATGTTGATTCATATGATGAGCTTGTGAGTAGACTTGCTAGCATAACCATGTCTTTAGAAAATGAGAAAGCTAAAACAATGAAATTGGAAAATGAAAACTCATTTCTAAAGAACTCTTATGAAGAACAGAAGAAATTACTTGATGTTCTTAAATCTTCACATTGTGAGCTAAAATTGAATCATGAGACACTACTTGCATCTCATAAAGAATTATTAGAACAACATGCTTGTCTCATTAAAGTATTTACAAAGAAACTTAAAAATAATGAGAGCTCATCACATGGATCAAATGATAAATTGCAAAATGTTGCTAACCCTTGTGATGTAAGCAAGAAGCATGTATCCACCTCTTGTGATGATTTATTAGATATGCCATGCTCTTCACATATAGATGCTTGTTCTACTTCTATGTCTTGTGATACTAACTTTTGAAGGACAACAATGAGCTTAAAAATGAAGTGAAGAATTTGAGCAATAAGTTAGAGAGGTGCTACAACTCAAAAGTCACCTTTGAGCACATGTTGAAGACTCAAAGAAACTATGGTGACAAGTGTGGACTTGGCTTCAAGAAGAAGATGACAAAGAGCGAAAGAAAGAGAGAAAGAAAGATAAAGAAGCTACAACAAAGAAAGCTCTCTCATACCATGTGTTACCGGTGTCATGAAGCGGGACACCTTGTAAATGGTTGCCCTAACATTGAGAAGCTCAAGAAGATAAAAGAAGAAAAGAGGCTCAAGCATGTGAAGTGCTTCAAGTGCCGCACTTGGGGTCATCTTACCTCAATGTGCCCAACCAAGCAATTGGTGAAGCAACTAGATGAGCCTCAACTAAAGCCATAAGTTGAGCAAGAGAAAACACCTCAAGAGTAAGCCAAGATCTATCATGAAGATGGTGGTGACTTGATGACGAAGAAGAAGAAAACAAGGGGTGGAAAGGCAAGGCATCCAATGCAAACTCAAGATGCCAAGATGATGAGCAAGACACAAGATGAGAAGAAAGTCTATACTCACATCAAGTGCTTCAAGTGTGGAAATATGGGACACTTTGCCTCTAAGTGTCCTACCAAGCTTGAGAAGAAGGCTCAAGCAATCCATGAGAGGCAAGGCAATGGGAAGCACCACATGAGCATGGAAGAGAAGGCTCAATCAAAGAGAAAGTGCTACTCATGTCGGGAAAGGGGATACATGGCATATTCATGTCCCCTAGGTAACACTCCCAAGCCTATTTCAATTGATGATTATTCTATGCTTAGGAAGGATGGTAATGGTACCTCTATGATTGCTATTGCAAAACATCCCGCTACTCATACTAAGGCTATGCCTAAGTATGTTGCTCCTAACTTGAGAGGACCCAAACTTGTTTGGGTACCATCAAAAAGTGGATGAATGTGTGTAGGTACCATGGTATTGGAGGCTTGATTCAATTGTTTTCATATTGGTCACCATATGTTGAATCAAGCATTGAAGCTTAATGCAATTCTATCCCATTGCCAAGCCAAGAATTAGTGAAGTCCAAATATGCTATCAACATACAAGTGTCATATTCAAGTTGTGGTGATTCATTGGATATATTTGATGGCATGCAAATAATTGAGTTGAAGCTTGCTAGTTGGATGATAATGAGCTAACCAAGGTATATCTCTTGTTGATTATTTCATTTGGGTGCATATGAGTTGATTGAATTGGATAAATATGCAATGTTGCTTGCTATAAGATGATTGAATGGATAATTGCTTAGTAATCAAGTTTGGATTGATTTGTGTTGGATAAATTCATGATATGACTTTTAGTGAGTGGTTGAATGGATTTATGTCTTGTGAAAGTATTCAAACAAGTTGGTTTCAAGTTTGATTCATATTTGATGAAGTATAGCTCAAGTGATTGAAATCTGTCCTATATTGAAAACCTGAGTGAGCTGTGATCTTAGCCATGTTTGAGTGAACAAAACTTATTAGATTGGCATAAAAATTGGTGTACATGCTCTAGAATTATTTTATAAGATGCTATAAAAATTTAATGAGAATTGGATAAGAAATACTTCAGTTTTGGAGTGGATCTTGTCAACTATAGTGCAGCAGTTTTCAAGCATGTAATAGTGGTGGAAGAATTGAAATCTAGAAGCAATCTAGAAGTCAAATGAAGCTCAATTTTTTATAGCTGCTAGATAACTTAGTGAAGCACATCTCCAACAATTTTTGCGGTATTTGGCTTGCCACCTATATGTAGGTAAACCAAGTGTGGTACTTGAAAGGCTAACATAAAAGTGGTGATCCGAGGGACATTTGAGATGCTTAGTTGAAGCAATCAAAAGGGTTGATTAAGAAAAGCAAGCAACACCCAAAAGAGAGCTAATCATGAAATTTCAAGTAGTATTCTCACGTTGATGCTCTCATGCAAGCATTGATCAAAAAATGAAGCAAGCTAACCACAATAAGATAGTGCACTTGATCATATTAGTGGATCTCAAATCATATGGGTGAAGTATGGATTTCATTATTCATGATTGGTCTTTACCAAGCTTATAATTGGACTTCACATTGCTATTGGAGTAATGAATTGGAATCTATGTGACTATCATCTACTCCAACATAGCAAAGGTATCATTGTAATATGCATGATCATTTCATCCCATACTAGTATGCGATTAGTGCATATAGTGCATGCTTCATAGGATCATGCATAACAAATGAAATGTTTAAATTCATAAGCCTACCACTATTGCTTGAAATAATTAGTTGATCTAGTGGTTAGTATATGAATTTGTTCATGAGCTAGTGAACCCAAGTACTTGATTTAATTTGGATTGCTAACAAGTGACAAGTACAACATTGGCAAGATAACCCTTGTAAGAGGTGTGAAGAAGCTTGTCATTGGTTCAAACCGGACTTGGAAGGTTAGGCAAATCAATTTAGTTCAAGTCAACCATAGAAGTTCATGATAATGATAGGAGTACAAGCACAAGACAACAATGCAAATGGATATCTAGTTTGTTTGTTTTAAGTGGTATCTAGACTTAAGTATTTCATCAAGAATTCACAAGTGATATCTAGATTAACTCACAAGTGATATCCTATAAGTGGTACTCATGAAGATAGCAAAGGTTCAAGAAATGGATTTTATTGATAAATCCAACAAGTGGTTCCATACTAGAAAATTCTTTTAAGTGGTATCACATCTACATGTGGTATCAATCATGCAAGACGATGGTTCCACAAGTGATCCTCAACTTTAAGTGATCATTAAATGAAGAATGCATCCCTCACCTACAAGAGTTCAAGTTTAGCAAATGGATGGCCCATGCTATGACATAGGGGGAGGTGTCCCACAAATTGGTATCAAGGTCAAAGATCCTATGTGTGGTATCTCAAGAAGCTATACAAGTGGTGTCATTCCAACAATCAAGTGATGTCCATAAAAAATGCAAGATTCAAGCCCCAACCATCTACCCCAAATGCAAATCTTTGCATCAATAAGAAGCACACCTTTTATGGAAATTGATGACAAAGGAGGAGAGATTGTACAAAGATATAAAAGCTTTGGGAGAGATTGAGTAGAGTTTGGGAGAGATTAGTACAAAGATATTATAGGAAGTTGGATTTGGACATGGACATGGACAAAGAGGGAGTAACATTGAAGAAAAGAGATGGATCAAAATTCTTGGACAAGAGAAGCACACAAGTAGGGGGAGCAAGCTCATGAACTTTGATTGGTTGCATTTGTTATGTGCATAGTCATGTGCTTGCTTGCATTTCATAAGCTTTTAAATTTGATATGCATGCTTGTGTGGTGTATGCTAGTTATAGAACTTGAATGATGATTTGATAACTAGCATGCATAGGATGGTAGCTAGACTTGTATTTTTACACGTGGTACTAGAACCTTGCTTTTAATGTTGATTTCATAGGGTTTCTAGTATTTTTGTTGTCTAGCTACTCATGGTGCTAAGGACGGTGTTAAAAGTGCAACTCAAATTGATATCACACTTTAAAGGTTTATTCTATACACCTTAGCATCATTTGGTAGTAATTACTCTCCCACAATTCCAATCTTTGCATATGTGCTAGCTTCAAACCATACACTCTAGCACATATGTAGGGGGAGCTAATACTTCCATTTCAGGTTTGTGGTACTTGTCCAAAAACATTTACACATGGTAAAATTGCTTGGGCAAGCAACATGAATCCAAAAGAGCTTAATTTCCATATCTTTGTAGAGTTGTCATCAATTACCAAAAAGGGGGAGATTGAAAGGTCCTTGTGTGGTTTTGGTAATTGAGTGACAACCTAGGTGGACTAATTATATTTATGTGAGATACATAAGTGATTAGTCAACATGTACATGTGTGTGAGCAACATATGCCATGAAGGTGGAAATGGCTCGGAGATGTTGCAAAGCTCACACATGTGATGATGAAGGAGCTCATTGCACATGAGACATGACATTGAGTCATGTGATCAAGGTGGAGAAGATCAAGACATGATTTGGCTTGATGGACTAGTTACAAGCGTGAAGGGAAAGTTGGAGGCTTTGGAGCGATGGACTGTGTGGCGGTGAAGCTTGAGCAAGACTTGGCACCGATGGACGAAGGCAATGGTGAAAAGCAAGTGAAGTCAAGATCGATGAACCAATACGGTCATGTGGTGATATGAAGTGGATCATATCATTTGGTGATTGGTTGGTGCATGTGTTGCATCTACAATCGAGGAGATGGAATGGAATGCGTAAGGCAAAGGTATAACCTAGATCATTTCATTTCACCGGTCATAGGTGTGTAGAGAAGTTGATGACCAGGTTTATGATAGATGGTTGTACTATGAAGAGGGGCAAACTTGTTTGCATATTGGTCATCTAGTGCCACTCGAGTGATCTAACTTTGCATCGTCGCTAGGATCGAGTGGCGTGGCAAGTTGAGTGGCTAATCTTTTGGAAAATGATTGTGAAAATGCTAACACATATACACATTGTGGTGTACACTTGGTGGTGTTGGCACATTTGCAAAGGAGAAGAAGTTGGTGAAGAAAAAGAGTTGAATGCGCTGGTCACGGGGTGACCGGACGTGTCCGACATGAATACCGAACGCGTCCGGTATCTGACTCAGGCACCAGTATTCCCGACATGACCGGACACGTCCGATATCGATACCGGAAGCGTTCGGTATTCTGGCTAGGCATGGGTAGAGTTGCTGAGGTGACCGGACTCTAGCTCATAGCAATGATCGGACGCTGAGCAATCACTGGTTAGCATCAGGTCATGGTGACGTGGGGTGCGGGTGTTGATCTAGAGAGGACCGGATGCAGGGGCATGTCTGGTCGGCCACACCGGACGTGTCTAGTCGCAGCTGAGCGGCTCTAGGAGCTCTCTAGACTCGACCGGACGCTGCCCCTCCTGTGTCCGGTCGGCCACACCAGACGCGTCCGGTCGCAGTTGACCGATCGCCGTTGGGTGGCAACGGCTACTTCGTTTGAATGGGACACATGGCGGTCAAGCAGTGACCAGACGTAGTGACCGAACATGTCCAGTCACCACACCAGATGCATCCAGTGCACACGACTTGCGCGTCCGGTCATCCCAAAAAATGCCCAGTGAAGGGGTAATGGCTAGTTTAGCCCATGGGGCTATAAATAGAAGGGGGTCTCGGCCATGGCTATGGTTGAGCACCATGGGGGACTTTGTGTCCATGCTTGAGAGTGCTTAGGAGCCCTCCATCTCACATATGCTTGGTAGTGATCATCCGATTATGTGAGAGAGCGATTCTAGTGCGATTGCATTGTGAGGTTGCATCGAGTGGCACTAGGTGATTGAGTTGCAAGCCGGTGGTGCTTGTTACTCTTGGAGGTTGCAACCTCCTAGATGGCTTGGTGGTGGTCTCCGTCGAAGCCCACAAGAAGCTTGTGCGGTGCTCCGGAGAAGAGCTTTGTGAGGGGCATTGTGCTCATCCCGCGGGAGCCACGAAGAACAACTCTAGTTGAGCGTGTCATTCAGCTACCCTCACTTTTGGGGTAGGTTCTTATGGTGCCCGACGTGCGGGCTTGGTGGGTGATGCCAATTAGCCGCCTGAACCACCAAGTGAGCGGTCGACACAATAGAGACGTAGCGTGTTGGCAAGCACGTGAACCTCGGGAGAAAAATCACCATGTCAACATTGTTCTTCTTGTTGGTTTGCAATCCCCTTACACAAGCTTGTAATTACTTTCATATACATTGTGCTTGTGTAGTTGCTCTTGTAATTGGTTAGCTTTGTAGCTCACTAGTTACCTTCTTGCTTGTGTAGCATAGAAGTAGCTCCCTTGCATGGCTAATTTGGTTTGTGTAACCTTGTTAGTCTCATTGCTTAGTTTGTCTAGCTAAGTATTTGCGCTCTCTAATTTGGCATTGGTTGCCTTGTTATTGAGCATTGCTAGTGAGCTTAGGAGCTTTGTGCTTTTGCTTACTAGAATTGTGTAGGAGCTCCCGGTGTGCAAAATACTAGTGGCATAGGTTTGTGTGACCTTGCTCCTAGAATTGGATAGGTGAGCTCTAGCTAGCCTAGCACCTTTGTTGCATAATTAAGATCTTTATAAGGTGCTTGTGAACTTTGATAGAGGGTTATAGTCTTGGCTAGACCGATTGTTTTAATTCCATAAATTGTTTTGGTTAACCGACGTGATTAAATTTAGAAAAGACTATTCACCCCCCACTCTAGTCCGCCATCTCGACCTTATAGCCACCCGAGCTCCCATTGATCGGGGGGTTGGGCTGCTCTATCTAGGGAGCTGGTGCAGCCCCCGAGGCCATTGTGGGGCCTCCTTGCTAGCGAAGGGGATGACTTCTAGGCATGTCCCATCCGCTAACACCTTGCATAGGTGATTGATGGTGTCTGGGCCATCGAGCTTGGTGGAGGAGTTATGACACATGCACGCACCCCTGCTGCTATCCCGTCTCGTCTAGGAGATGGGATGTTAGGGCCACGTGGAGCGGATCTAATGGAGGAGGAGCCACGACACCTGGTGTGCATGGATTTGAGACATCGATGATAGCCGATGGGACCAGGGGGAGGCGGATCTCCCCAAGTTTTGAGAGGAGGCGTGAGCGGAGTGGGCGGTGCGTGCAGTGGAAAGTGGAGCGGGAACTTGATTCGTTGCCAGCGGTTCTCCAACTCCGCCTTTTATGCATGGCTATCATCACACAACCGCCCTGGCATGCTGTGGGGATGGAAGGGATGCCTAGCTGGTTCCCTAGGGTCCTTTGTAGCCACTGATGTCTAATCGGAGGGCTTGAAGCTGCTCACAGTGCATGACCTTTGGCTATAAAGGGAGGCCCCTGGGGGACATGGCATCTTCAACCCCTTCCTCTGCCCCCTCTCTTCTTCTTCCTCAGATCCATCTTCTTGGCGGCGATGAAGTGTGATGCTTTCCTCCGAGTGAGCTTGGTGTTGTCCACCGGGCGACTACGTCTTCGAGGGTGGAAGGACTCCAACAAGGCAGCCCCCACAACTACATGAGGTGGCGGGAGATACTCTGCGGCTCTTCACAGATCCTGCTTCATGTAGGGTGGGGGCCTGCCAATCTTCTTGGGTCTTTGTCCATGGCGAGGTCGGCCAACCCACCGGGGCTCTCGGCCTAGGAGCCCTATAGTGTGAGCTTCGCAGAAGGGTTTGAAGTGGGGCTTCGCTGAGCTTCCCCTTGTGGGATCCCCCATGCTCGCACCTGAAGTAGGTCTAGGAAGGTCGGCCTTCCTAGGCTCAGCGGGTTGACCCTCACTAGAAGGCCCTCCTCCTCGAGGAGATCATCATGGGGTCAGGGTGCCAACCCCATGCTTGGTTGAGGCAGGTTTTGCCACTATATATTGTAGTCAGTTCATTCCCAATCAATGAGATGAAATTACTTTCATGTGTAATCCTATTTTGCTCTTGAGTCATGCTCAGAGACTTGATCCCTTGTTGGGCTGGGCTGTTACGACAATGGCCTCGTTGGACAAGATTGTCGTGCCCGTGTTGCTAGCGGGTAAGTCGGTGAGAACCTGGGTTTACGGTCATTCCATGCCCCGGTCATGTCCCCTAGAGGGGAGATCCTTGGCTTCCCGACCGTGCCACTCGTATAGTTCCCGAGCCCATCTATCGATACTCGGGGGCTCATTGTCTCCCTCTTTGGGTCATCATGAGCGGCTCAAGTCAATACTCGGACATCGTTTGTCACAATGGTCAAGGCATGTCTGGGCGCCCCGACTACAGTCGTGTGGGCTCACCTCCGAACGTCCGTCGCACTTTTAGTTGCTTTGAAGCGACCTTAAAGCCCAGTCCACCACGACCTTGGTGAGGCACGTGGTGCCCATGATCGGGAATGTGTGTGGAACTCAACACAAAGGTCCTAAAGAGGAGTTGCTATGTGCGCTTCTAGGGGCCTCGTGGCGGAATGAGCGACGGCCCCCTATCGTGGCACACCTAGTCAAAACCTATGCAACAAAATAAAATCTATCCAACTATGGTTTTTCTTGGTGTGTTGCTATCTCTAATGCAAAATAGTTATGCAACCTTGGTTCCAACTCTAGCAACTAGCCAAGCAAGCTAAACTAGAATTGTAAAGCACACAACCTAAGTACACAACATAAATGCAGGAGTTTAAATGAGATGGAGATGCAAATTCATGATCCTATCAACTAGCTTGTCTCAACTTGCCTTTTGTCCTTCATCTTCTTGTGCTCATCAAATGTGAGAGCTATGATTTTGCTTGATGAAGTGGTTTCTTCTTGACCCATCTTCTGTGACATCTCAAATGCCACTAACCTGCCAATGACAAGCAATGGGGTCATTGTTCTCAAGTTCTCCATGTTGTGGAGGATGGTGACAATTGATGCATATTTGTCTTGTGGTAGCACCAAGATGGTCTTCCTTACAGTGTCTGCATCTTCAAGCTTTGTTAAAACTATGGAGTTGAGCTCATTCACAATTAGATTCAAACGTGAATACATTTCTCTAACAAGCCCTTCTTTGTTCATTTAAAGAACCATAGGTTTGATTAGTTAGGCAATGTTTTTTACACGGACACCTATCTTGTGTCTTGGACTTCTCGCATGCTTTATAGGGCTTGGACATCTACTATCTATCCCTGATATTATTTAAGTCATAGGTACTACCGCTTTTACTAGGCATACTACTTACGATTTATGAATGTCTAATCTAACTTTTACAACCGATTAATGAATTTATATTATAATTATAAATAATGTCTTGATTTTGCCTTTTATTTTATTCTATTTCTTTGTGTATGATACACTTTCCCTTATGATATCGATATACAATAAATAGTATTTTTAATCATATTATATGGTGTAGTATATATCACACTCATTCATCCTTTTGTTTCTATTCTATCCTTCTCATTTATCTTGTGTTGTGTTGAACATGAATATCACAACTGCCAAGGGAAAAGGAGCTCTCAAAATACAAATGATGCACCACTCATCATTGAGCCCTTGACTATAGCCTATCTGAGGGAACTAGTGGTCTGCACACCAAAACCCATTTTGATGCATCAAATATATAACAGCGGATGGAAGGTTCTCCACCACATCAGGCAGATGGAAGAGCTGATTTAGTAATGCCTCATTCCCTCCCTAGTCTTTTTTATGATATCAAAATGAAAGTGCTCATGGTGCACAACTCTATGTAATTGCCAATAATACTATTTGAGTCATTAGAGCTTTTAGGTTGTCTAAACTAACTCATCCAAAATAAGCATGCTTACATGAAATAAGCCTTTTGTTTCTAGATATGTCATCTACTATATATCCATGATGTTATTTAAGTGATAGGTTCTACCAGTTTTACTAGGCATACTACTTATGGTTTATGAATGTCTATTCTAAGTTTTAGAACTGATTAATGAATTTATATTATAGTTATAGATAATTGCTGATAATACTTTTTCTATTTATTTCTTTGTGTATGATACATTTTCCCTTATGATATCGAGATACAATAAAGGCTATTTTTATTCATATTATATGATGTAGTATATAACATAGTCATTCATCCTTTCGTTTATGTTCTATCCTCCTCATTTGTCTTGTGTTGTACAAAACATGAATACCACAACTGCAAAGGGAAAAGGAGCTCCTCAAACTACAAATGATGCACCACTCATCATTGAGCCCTTGACTATAACCTATCCGAGGGAACCTGTGGTTCGCACACGAAATCCTAGTTTGATGCGTCCAACATAAAATGGTGGATGGAAGGTTCTCCGCTGCTATAGGCCAGATGGAAGAGCCGATTTAGTAATGTCTCATTCCTTGCTTAGTCTTTTTCAAGATATCATCCATTTCCATTTTATCTGAAATATTTAACATGTTTTGATATTTGTTTGATGTTTTATGTTATCTCTCATTACCTACTAGTTAACAAAAGAAAATGATTAATTTCTCAATGTCTCAAAATGGAATATGGGGTTATTGTAATGTGTTTACTCACTTATGGAAAAATTTAGTCAGCATTGATTTAATAACATATTCATATTTGACATTCTGAAGAACCTAAACTTGTGACTCCAAAATGTTTATATGAAATTTATTGTCTTGTAACTATTATTTGTGTTGTATAGAACATGAATACCACACCAATATACAAAGGGAAAAGGAGCGATGCATCCTACCATTGGTAACCATGTTGTGCAAGGATTTGGAGCCTTCATCAAGACCAAACTGCTGAAACATGATCCACCACCAACTATGCCTTATAATCAACACTACACTACTCCTCAAAATGCAAGTGTTTATGGTGCACAACTCTATGTAATTGTCGATAATACTATTTGACTCAATGGAGTTTTAAAGTTGTCTAAACTAACTCTCATACAAATAAGCATGCTTAATTGAGCCTTTTCTTTCTAGATATGGCATCTACTATCTATCCCTGATATTATTTAAGTGATGGGTTCTACCAGTTTTACTATGCATACTACTTACGTTTTATTAATGTCTATTCTAAGTTTTAGAACTAATTAATGAATTTATATTATAGTTATGGACAATTGTCGATAACACATTTTTCTATTTATTTCTTTGTGTATCATACATTTTCCCTTATGATATCGAGATACAATAAATGGCATTTTTATTCATATTATGTGGTGTAGTATATATCACACTAATCCTTTCGTTTCTATTCTATCCTCCTCACTTGTCTTCTGTTGTATAGAACATGAATATCACAATTGCAAAGGGAAAAGGAGGTCCTCAAAATGCAAATGATGCACCACTCATCATTGAGCCCTTGGCTATAACCTATCCGAGGGAACCTGTGGTCCGCACACAAAAACCCAGTTTGATGCGTCCAGCATTGTAACACCCCGAGTGTTTAAATACTAAAAACAGGACATGTCATCATATGCATTGCTAAGCATTTGGTATTTAGTAAAAATTTTGATATGCATACACTAAAACAAGTTTACCTTTATGTGGTATGTGTTGAATTGTATTGTTTGAATCAAGTTCAAAATTTGGTTTGGATTTGAAATTTTTAAAGAAAACACTGATTTTCATTATTAAAATCCTACCCTGAAAACTCATTTCAAAATCTAAGCATATTTTGGGGTTGAGCCTAAAAGCAAAAGTGTAGAGCTTGTCAAGTTATACAAAGTTTGTTTTTGGAGTTTTCAAAGTTGTTATGAAAATTTTGAAGTAATTTGAAAAGGCAAAATTCCTTAAATGTCTCCTTTTTGAATTCAAATTTTCATTTCAAAATGTAGACCGAATTAGGGGGTGGTTATAAAAGCAAAGTTGTAGAACTTTTGATTTTGAACAACTTTTATTTTTGGAGATTTTTGAGTTGTTACATAAATTTGGGAGTAATTTGGCTTTGAAAACAAATGACAATTCTGTAATTACTGTGAACAGTGTTCACCGCCTAAGCTACATGGCCGGCGACCTTCTTTGGCGTTCCGGGCGCATCGTGGCCGTCTGTGGCATCGCGCTGGCACGGGAAAAGGCTCCATTGTGGCTTCCTCTGGCCTCTTTGGCCGATCTATAAAGCTCAGACGCCGTCGTCGACCTTCCTTTCGTTGCTCTGCTTTTCCTGTCGCCCTTGCTCATCTCCGACGAGCTCGTACCGTCGCTGTAGTGCTCCACCGTCACAGCTAAGACAGTTCCAGCTCCGTCTCCTTCTTGCACATCCATCCAGCCAGCTTTGGTAGCCTGATTTCGCCGGGAATCCACGGTGCGAACCCTTCTTCTTCGCAGCCGGCAACCTCACCGTCGCAAGCGCATCTCCGTGGCCAGCGCCCTCCGGTGAGCCGTTGTCCTTGATCGGTGTACCTTTGGCTTCGTCTCGATGCCGTGGTGCTTAATCCCTTGTTGCTTGGTCGTTTTGCCCACTGTAGTCGCCGGAACACCGTCACCGACTATCTTTGCTCCGCCGTGATCACCGTGGACGCCGTCACGCGTCACCGTTGCTTCTCCGGTCTCGCTCTTTGCTCCAACGTGTTCGTGGTGAGCTGCTGAACCTTTCCGTGCCTTTTGTTTACACTCTACCTGGTCTCCTGTCGCGGCAGTAGCGCTGCCGTGTTGTCGCATCCACCATGGCCGTCGTCAGCCTTGTTTTGTGCCGTAATTAGTCTTCGTAGTGCCACAAATCGATGCGCCTAGTTATGGTGAATGTTTTGGTACCTTGGCCGTCGCCGTTGGACTCACCGTCGACGAGTTTTCGCCGGTCAGCGCGCGTGTCGCCGGACTCAAAGCCGGAGGTTGAAGATGACATGTGGGGTCACCCTGTCAGTGACTCAGCGTTCAAAATGAATTTTCTGTTTTTCAGATTTGAATGAATAGTGATAGTTTTTGTTATTTTTGTGTAGAATTATTTAGGGTTCCAAAAATTATGAAAATTTTGTGTGAACTCTCTGTGATGTATATTATTTAAGAAAAATATGAAATGTTGTTTTTCAGTAAATTTTGAATGTGATAAAGTTGCTCAATTAATTAATAAATGAGTTTCCATGATTTTTCTAGGCTTATTTATGTATCTAAAAATTATGAAAATTGTTTTGCCACTTAGTTAGCATGTGATGAACATTTACAAAAATTTTGAGGTCAATTGGAACAAGTTGATTTATTTCATAATTCTTAATTAATTAATTAATTCATAAAAGCAAATAGTAACCTTTAGTGATTTAGGTTTTGTTTGAATTTTTGATTGAGTGATGTCCTTGGGTCATTAGTTGATAATGATCCTTGGCAATTGAATTAGGTGTTACGAAAAGATTTAGTTAGTTTGACTTGTAACTGTACCGCGAAGGAAAGTTGTATTCAAGTTGTTAACTTTTGCATCCATCATCGAGCATCATATTTTGTATCTCGCATCATGTTAAACATGGTATTGTTACTACGTGTAGTGAACGAAGGTGAGCACATGGTAGTTAATCAAGTAGTTGAGGAGGTTGATCCGTCTGTGGAGGTTGGTGTTGATATCGGTGGAACGACTCCGGATCTAGATTTTTTCGTCAACGAAGGCAAGCCCCGAATGCATTTAACCCTACCTTGTGTTTTACTAATTGATTTCGCTTTTGCTTTTCTGTACTGCATTAAGTGATTAGGAGTTAAGTGAAACCTAATTGGTGCATTACCAACCTTGTTCTTCCATATCTACCCTGTTATTAGTTTTAATTCGTATATGCCTAGTTTTGCTTAGCTATGCTTAGAACGATGAAAGTCGGGTGATTACCTGTTATCTGCAAGTATTAAATGGAACTTTGGTTACTTATGTTATCATGTGATATGAGCATGTAGTGTAATAAATCTAGACCGGGCGGACTCGGTGTGTGTGAGCCACAAGACATGGAGGTCTTGTGAGTAGGTTCTTTCCACTATGTCGGTTAAGGTCTGTACCGTTTTTGAACTGTGTGTGGTGAGACTTTGTAGTACTAACCACATACACCGGTAAGCCTTAACTTGGTTATTCTATTACGAGAATGGCTACTCGCGCACTAGGAGTGGAGAGATGGCGGGAATAACGTGTACCCACGTGGCAATAGGCTGGATTGGTGGAGTACTGTATTCTCGGGTGGCGCGGACCCATTCTTGTTTAGAGGATCCGAGGGTAGGTTGGTATATGTAGGTCGGGGACCTGCATATGTCGTGTGGTCTGAAATTCCTAACTGGGTTTACAATTGGTTTGAATCATCGTTGCTCCTTGGTTATGGAGACTCACTTCTCTATTCATCATCGTAGTTTAATAACTGGAATTTGAGGTTGGTTTGAGAAAGTGTTGGATATGAAGTTTCATGATCTCAATGTGGGTCATGTCAGCTTTGTATATGATCTTTATGAAGTTTTAAATGTTGATATAAAGAATTTTGTTAAAGAGCTTTTACGCAAAAGAACCTTGATTATTGCTAAAGCCATACCTTGAATCCATGAGCCTGCATTCCTGCGTTCTATTAATTCTTATTTTGGTTAAGTCTTGTTGAGTACTTTTGTACTCAGGGTTTGTTGACCCTTGTTGCAGGTGAGGCTCATGAGCAGATCTATTTTGGATCGTGTTGCATGACTGTTGTTCAGTGCGATGACGATAACTAAATGTGTGATCCTTGGGCAGGATGCTTATTTTGTGTGTTACGTTTATGTTATAATGCCACTCCACTCCTTTGGTTGTAATAAGTATCAAACTTAGTTGTATGATTTAAAACAAATAGTTTGTAAACTATGTTATTGTAAGTCTTCCGCTAATTTACTCTAGTGTAGATATTTGAATAAATGTTGTAATACTGCAATGACTCTGTAATGTGATCCTGCTCGGAAATCGTGGATGATTCGGGGTTCTCTGAGGACACCCGATAGTCTTCTTAAGTTACCGGGAATATATGCATAGATGTCAAAGTTCATTGGACAGTAACAGGTGCATGTGGGCCCTATAATTTAGAAGGTTCTGCCATAGAATGGTATCAGAGCGATTGTTACAAGGTTTTTGTAGTATTGTTCTACAAAACTTCAAAATGCTTTGGGACAAATCTATTTAACTTGTTAATTTGGTCCAAATTGCTTCTGACTTATCTTATTTCTTTCTCACCATTCCTTATTTGATTAAAAATGCTTTGTGTGGTGGAGTAGTAATCTTACTATGCCCTATATAAAAACAAATGTTATTTATGTTCAGTATAAGCTTTGATGATTTTGTTCGTAAGAACGATTCATGCATCATAATAAATTCACTTGTTACTTCCTTTGCCTCTGAGTCTGGAGTTGAGTAGTGAGTCTGGGTTGAGTTGTGTAATCCACCCTTGCTGCTTTTGAGACTATTATCATATTGTATTACTTGGATTAACTTGCTCTCTACAGTATGACTCGTACCAAGATGACACCCCGTAAGTCCACTAGACCCAAAGGAGTTCCTCGTCACCAACTTGCCCCTAGGAACGACGGTGCTAGCAGTAGCAGCTCTAGGCCTGATCCTCCGGCAAAGATACAGAGGATTTCTATAGAGTTAGCACAAGCTACTAGAGATAGGGCCTTGGATGCCATACATGTAGGAGAATTACAGGATCAATTGAGGCGTCTCACCACCGCGCACAGGAACTGCGAACGTATGTTAGTTCGTACGGTGGAAGGAATGAATGAAGCTTGGTATAGGGAAAATGTAGCTAGAGCTAGAACTCATGAGCTAGAATTCTATGTGGAAGATTTAGAAGAATATAATACTTATCTGCATGAGGAAGTTCAAAGGCTAAGCTCCACCAGAGCTATTCGGAGGCCTCTATCTTCTTCCTCACCGTTCCGCAGTGCCGCTGAGCTCCACCTCACCGTGGCCAGCTTGCTCTAAAGTCTCTCTTGCCACCGCGTCTTTTGTTTTAACCTTGCCTTGATGCCGTGATGCTCACAAGCCTCGCTGTTTTGTTAGGCGCATGCTAGATCGCCTATTCACACCGCCGCACCCACCCTCAACGTTGGCGATGCATCTCCGCGTCGTCTACGCTTCAACCACCAAGCCAAGCTTAATCATGGTGAGCCTCTGGTGCTGTCCGCCGCCTTAGTTTAACCGCTATTGGCCTCTAGTGGCCAGCACACCGCTCATTGCTCCATCGTGACCACCATGGCCGGCATCGAGCTGGCTCAACCGTCACCATAGATAGGCTCGTGAGGTCGCAGGGAGTTCATAGGTGCTGCCGGCGTCGCTAAACCCTAATTATTGGTTTTTCAGAAAATACTAAAATGTGTTGTTTCTTCTAAAGTGCATAACTAATTATTAGAGTGTGATAAAATGTGAAATTTGATGTGTAGCCTTGTGATGATGTTATCTACCATGGAAAAATATTAGCTGGTCATAATAAAAAATTTTGGTGTGCTTAAAATTTTCATCTTTTAATTAATAAATGGACATTGCATGATTTTCATAGATAAAAATATTAATCTTTTAATCATGAAACTTTTTGTGTAAATGTTATGTGCTAATATCTATCTCCACAAAAAGTTGGGTACTGTTTTGATAATTCTAAATTGGTTAATTAACTTAAGTGTGTTTAAATGCCTTTTATTTAGTTAATAAATACTAAAATGATTTACATAAATACCAAAATGGGTTATGTGTGTTTGAACATTGTTTGTAGACCTTGGAACACTAATCCCTTTGCTGTTCCATAGCTACTTAATGTTTTTCATGTTATGTTTTATAATTAACTTGTTAGTTAATAAATTGAATAGTTTACTCAAATGACTAGTTAAGTAATGCATATGATTAGGTCATGTAATGATCCTTGCTTAATCTTATGGTTGAACTTGTGTAATGTTAGTTAAATACCTTAAATTTCATCACTAAATTTTTTATGACATTTGGATATCTAGATTTGGAGATATATTTTGATTAACACGGGCTACTCGAAAAAATTACACCCCACAGAGGCAAAAAAAACAACCCAACTATTTATTCATTAGTCCTTATGTCTTAAGCCTATATCTAAAAGAAATTATAGGAAGAACCTACAAAATCACTTCAATCATTCAAAGATCCAAATCAAGCAAAATCATAATGATAATACAACAAGATATTAAAGGTGCATTGCCACTCAACTTGCGATACTACCGCTCTCTTTATATTAAGGGTAAAGATCCTGTCGGGTTCATAAACCCGGGGTCCCTCGGGGACCGGCTTCCACGCCAAGGCTTAGCCCAAACAGGCAGCACACAACTCAGGGGCCGGCCCAAGACTCTAAAACAACAGGCCGGAAGGGCATTCCAGTCACCGACCGGAAGGTCTGGCCGAAGAGGAACAGCGCCTGCTCGTCGACTACTTCGGCCCACCTCTCCGACCGGAGCGCTGCTTCGAACTCCAGCCACCTCCGGACGGCCTCTCCGATCAAAAGGCCTGGCCCAAGCGCTACTTCGGACTCTGACCCCGCGTCTCCAACCGGGGTGCGCAGAAACCCTGCTCACCGCTCTTCTCCGACTAGCGCAACCAGAGCCGACTGGGGCCATCCGACCGAGGACGACCGCTCGGAAGGAACCAGGGACGAACGGAGAAAGCGAGCCAGGGCACACAAGTCAAACCACGATACCAGGGACCATACCCTGTACGCCTGCCGGAGCAGTACTCTACAACCGCCCTAACATAAATAGTCTTGTAGGCGCCGACTTTTTCCTCTATAGTATTATAGGCGCCGTTAAACTCCCGTACGATAAGGCCCCCCACGTGCCTCTAGGCATCGATAGTGTTGTGGGCGCCAGGATTTACTATATGGGGTGAACGTGGTGACACTCCTCACATGCCTCTAGGCATCAAACAATATTTATAGGTACCGACGTCTACCATTCCTGAAGAAGGCAAACGCAACCTCCCACATGCATCTGACATTCTATAGTGACATCAACAGTGTTGTAGGTGCCTACCATTATCTTGTACCCGCCAGCATGGGCAACAAAGCTTAGTAGCACACGTACCCTCACCCTCTCACTTGTAAAGCCATCCCCTTTATCTATAAAAAGGGGATACGCTCCCTCCAAAAAAAGAGAGCCTTTTGAAGAGCCTTTCTCAGATTCATTAGGTCAACCAAGTTCACTAATCCACAACCATAAAACCATCAGGTTCAGAGCTCAAGCACACGCTTGAACACTTAGCTTAGAGCATAGCTCCTGTCGCTCTCGGTCCTTCCGACCGGAGCTGACCGAACCTCTTATACACCCCATCTTTCTCCTTCTCGTTTGTAACCCCACTGCAAACTTCGAGCACCTGGGCTCAGGAATAAAGTCACTGACCGACCCAAACTGGACATAGGGCATGTTGCCTGAACCAGTATAAACCCTATGTCATTAAGTGCTAGGCCACCTCCGATCACAACGTACGGCATAACTACAAATATTTACTAGTTGATCACATTCTACACCGATAGTTGGCGCCGTCCGTGGGGTAGACGTTGTACGTTCAATACTTTTTGGTCATAGGATGGCCCACTTTTCCGCCACCCTCGCTGTGGCAGGCTTGGGCGATACGATTCGCTTCGACTCACTGGAATTTCCCGCACTCTCACCGGCTGGGATGCGGGTCCCACCCGTCTGTGAGCCATCCCAGGCCTTCCTCTCCGGAAGCCTGGACTTCGTCGCCGACCGGCTCGGTGTACTGCGCCTCTACGAGGCGGCTCACGTCCCGGCACCCATTGGAGGGGCGCCCTCCATCAACTCCGGGATGCACGACTTCGACGATGCGGCATCTGCGCTTCATTCCAAGCAAAATCTCTGCTCAAACCCCGCTGTAAGTAATATGCATACTGTTATTTACTCTTTATCCACCATCTCCCGCCGATCATCCGGAGGGACCGCACCGCCCGCACCACAAACACCGTACGATCGGTTCATATACGGCCTCGCGTCCTCCACGGATGCGTACGCTCGGGGGCTCCGAAGGACGCTGGTGCCATCCCCCCTCACATTCGAATTCATGGGAATAGCGAGCTACGCTCCTGCCACTCTCCGTGAACTCCTAGATGACGAGGGTGAGAGCGACAGCTCCAGCATCGGCGACGTGGCACCTCGCCACCATCCGTCCCAGAAGTGTGCTATGGCAAACGCTCTGGGACAGCCACCAGTGGTTGTGGAATCTGTGTAGACTCACACCCCCCGGACCCACGTGCGGGGGCCCTCGCATCTGCACAAGCGCACGCCAAGGAATTATGACAACGGCGAGAGAACCAGCCACCGCCTACGCACTGGCGCATTCGGTGCGGCACGTTGCGCCCCAGGCGCATGACCCGGTAGGTGGCGCCCGGGGTCACGCCCGCCAGGTCCAACACGACATCATGAATGAGGGGAACGATCCCCCACAGTTCACTCGGGCCAGCCAGAACATTGCCGCTGCGACAATGCTTCTACGTGGCGTTCCCGAGCCCGTCGACCCTTGGGAGCGGGAGGTCTACCAGAACCTCCGGGTTCTGGTAGAAGCCGCAGCCATTCAACAGGTGGAAAGCTCCACATTGTGACTCCGACACGCGCCCTCTCTCCCCACCGGGGAAATGGGGACGAGCTAGACGGATCACTCCGTTCGCTCGCCGCTACAGCCGCCAGGTGCGGCCCAGGGGGCGGCAGCCGCACCATGGTTCGACCTGGCGCCTGCCCCGCACCAACCGTCGGTGCACGAATGGTCCGGTTCACACCAGGATGCTCGTAGCATTGTCAGCAACCGGCATCAGGCCCGACATGATGATGACGCCCCCGGAAGCGGTAGGAGCAGACAACATTGATCCCGGCTAGACCATTGAGAGGAGCGGTGAAACGCGCCCCAGGCGCGGTCACCGACCAGACGACCGGAATCCTAGCCCTGAGGGCCCGGGACCACAGGCCTTCGGCCGACGTATCCAGAGAGCACCGTTCCCACTGTGTTTCTGACCACCCACCAACATCACCAAATACATCGGAGAGACAAACCCAGGTATTTGGCTTGAAGACTTCCGGCTCGCCTGCCAGGCCGGACGAGTGGATGATGACTATTTCATCATTTAGTATCTTCCCATTTGCGTTGGGTAGCATGTTCGGGCATGGCTTGAATTCCTCCCGCACGACAGCATCCGCGAATTGGGCAGACCTCAAGAGGGTCTTCGTTGGAAATTTCTGGGGATGTATGTCCACCCTAGAAACTCCTGGGACCTCAAGAGCTGCCAGCAGGAGCCCAGTGAGTCCCTATGGGATTACATCCGTAGGTTCTCCCAACGATGCAACTCCCTCCCTAATGTTGTCGATGCAGACATCATCAGCGCGTTCCTCTCCGGAACAAACTGCGAGTCTCTTATCCACAAGCTTGGCTGCCTAAAGCCCCGTATCACCCGTGACCTGCTCGACGTTGCCACTAACTATGCCTCTGGTGAGGAGGTGGTCGGAGTAGATCTTCAGCGGAGGCTAGGACAAAGTCAAGGCCAAGCGTGCGGACCAAGATGAGGGCCCCTCCACACAGAGGGGCAAGAAGAACAAAAAGGATCGGCGCCGATCGGACAATACCATGATGGTCGCCACGGCTGATCGCACGGGCAAGCAGCCCCAACAGGGGTTGCCTAACCACTTCAACAAACTCATGGATAGTCCATGCACCAACCATGCCTACTCCGTCAAACACTTCTTCAAGGACTGCGAGCTCCTCAAACGTTTCCTCCGACAGGCCGGCGAGCCAAAGGAGGGAGACAACAAAGAGGCATTAGCTAAGAAAGGAGGCGTGGCAGGCAAGGACGGAGACAGCTTCCCCGAACCTGAGGAGGGCATCATGATCTTCGACGGGTCCGACGCCATCTAGATGAAACGCCAACACAAGGTGCGCTATAGTTAGGCATGCGCCGCCAAGACGGTCGTCCCCTCCTTCCTCAGCTGGTCGGAATCTCCGATCACCTTCGATCAGAAGGACCATCCCTCCCATGTCGCAAGACCAGGACGCTACCCTCTCGTCGTCGACCCCATCGTCCGCAAGAAGCGCCTCACCAAGGTGCTGATGGACGCAGGCAGCGGCCTCAACATCCTATACATCGACACCCTCGATGCCATGTGCATCCCCCGATCGGAGCTCTGCCTGGCGGGCTCCCCCTTCCATGGGGTAATCCCGGGAGCGCAGGCATACCCGCTCGGACAAATCGATATGCGTCATCACGTTCGGCGACCGGTCCAACTTTTGCTCGGAGGTCCTCACCTTCGAGGTGGTGGACTTTCTAGGGTCCTACCACGCCATATTGGGGCAGCCATGCTACACAAGATTCATGGCAATCCCCAACTACACCTATCTCAAGTAGAAGATGCCGGGACCAAACGGCATCATCATCGTGAGTAGCGCCTTCTCGCACGCCTTCACGTGCAACCGCGAGCACTACAAGCTCACCACTGCGGTCGTCAACTCGTCCGAGCTCCCATGGCTCGGGGAGTCGTCAACCCTAGCAGTCCTAGACTGCAACAAACCGACCTCCTCGATGGTCTTCCGCCCGCTCGAGGAAACCAAGGCGGTGGGTATCGACCCCACCGACCCAACCAAAATGATGTGGATTGGGACCCAGCTCCCGGCTAAATAGGAATGCGAGCTCATCGACTTCCTATGCGCCAATCGCGATGTCTTCGCATGGCAGCCTTCTGACATGTCGGGCATACCACGCGGAAGGTCGCCGAGCACGCTCTGCGCCTCGTCCTGGGCTCAAAGCCCGCCAAGCAGCGCCTATGTCAATTCGATGACAAGAGACGCAGGGCCATAGGCGAGGAGATCGCCAAACTCCTGGCAGCCGAATTCATCAGAGAGGTATTCCACTCCGACTGGCTTGCCAATCCCGTTCTTGTTAAAAAGAAGACCGGGAAGTGGAGAATGTGCATTGATTATACTGGCCTCAACAAAGCATGTCCAAAGGATCACTTTCCTTTGCCACGCATAGACCAGATAGTTGACTCCACCTCGGGTTGCGACATCCTCTCCTTTCTGGATGCCGACTCAGGCTATCACCAGATTGCGATGAAAGAATCCGATCAGCTCGCAACCTCGTTCATCACCCTGTATGGTTCGTACTGCTACATGACCATGCCTTTCGGCCTGAAGAACGCTGGCGCCACCTACCAAAGGTGCATGCAGCATTGCTTCACCGACCAAATCGACCCGCTCGATCAGCCTGATCAAGCCGAGCGGCCGAAACCAACTATTGCCGTCTACGTTGATGACATTGTGGTCAAAATGGCTCAAGCTCGTGACCTAATCGCAAACTTGGCCACAACATTCATGAACCTCCGAAGGTTCAACATCAAGCTGAATCCTGAAAAATGTGTTTTTTGGGTTCCGAAGGGGAAGCTGCTTGGATACATCATGTCTGAGCGTGGCATCAAGGCCAACCCCAAAAAAATCATGGCCATTTCCAACATGGGCCCCATACGCAACGTCAAGGGCATACAAAGGCTCACCGGCTGTCTGGCTGCCCTGAGCCGCTTCATCTCCTAGCTCGGCGAATGGGGGATGCCGCTCTACAAGCTCCTAAAAAATACGGACGCCTTCGTTTGGACTAAGGAAGCCCAGCAGGCTCTGGAAAGCCTCAAAGCGTCTCTGACGTTGGCCCCAATCCTCGTCACTCCCGAATGGGGAGAACCCCTCCTCCTGTACGTCGTGGCAAGCAACCATGTTGTGAGTGCCGCCCTGGTCGTCGGAAGGGAGGAACCAGGACACCAGCTCAAGGTCCAGCGACCTGTATACTTCATCGGGGAGGTACTCACTGACCCCAAGGTCTGGTACCCCTAGGTGTAGAAACTCCTATACGTCGTGCTAATGGCAACCCGGAAGCTCCTGCACTACTTCACCGACCACGAAGTCATGGTCGTCACTTCATACCCACTCGGGGACATCATCCGCAACCACGACGCCGTGGAACAGATCTCTAAGTGGGCACTCAAACTCATGGGCCATGACATGAGGTACATCCCCCGTACCACCATTAAATCTCTTGCCCTCATGGATTTTGTCATCGAATGGACAGAGGTACAGCTATGGACCCCGGACATCACCCACGAGTACTGGATGATGTACTTCGACGGGTCCGTAATGGCACCTGGCTTGGGGGCTAGAGTGGTTCTGATCTCCCTAGACAGAAGTAGGCTCCGCTACGCCATCCGCCTCCACTTTTTAGCCTCAAACAACGCCGTGGAATATGAGGCCCTTATCAACGGACTACGCATCACCATTGAGCTCGGTGCTACGCGACTCTACATTCGCGATGACTCGGAACTGGTCGTTGATGAGGTCATGAAGGAGTCCTCCTCAAAAAGCCCCCTCATGACAGCGTACTACCAAGAGGTGCGCAAGCTCGAGGACAAATTCTAGGGGATCGAACTACATCACGTCCCTCGAAGGGACAACGATGCCGCCGATTTCCTTACAAAATTGGCCACCAGGAGGGATCCGTCCCCGAGCGGGGTCTTCATCAACGACGTCCACGAACCCTCCACCAGCACGATCCTGAGCAACTTCCCCTCTAACAAAACTCGCCCAGTGAAGATCCACCAGAAAAAATCCACACGGCTCCATCCCGAAGAAGGCCTCGCAGATTAATCCAGCATTGCCTACGGCAGTCTCCAGTTCAACATCATGCTCCAGATTAATGAAAGGATCTATAAGTCCTCTCCCTCTCTCACCCCCTCTCTCACTTAGGAACCATCGTAGCATACATGCACTCTCAGTGAGAAAGAAGAAGGAGGAGAGACAATAGTTGGAGAACAGGCAAATGACTACGACGGAGAGCCCTCTCCCTCCCCCTATTCAAGGAAGAAATGTGGCAGCCAAAGAAGGGCAAAAGATTAGAGTGCAAAACTCTCCCCCTTCCCCCATTCAATATAGATGGGAAATGATGGGACACACCTGACGCACGCGCCGATCGGCACGACGGAACGCCACCGGCGAGGCGAAATGTGGACCCCTCTATTTCCATATAATCATTTCATACATCCATAAGGGACTTGCATTCATTCCATCGAGAAACCATCGGGCCTCCAAGTCGATGATTCAGACACACGGAAGCGAAGGGACGCCCCATGTAGGCCATGCCAACCCCTCATGCACGAGCAAGCATGTGCACGCGTTCAAGCTCTCGAACCCCGTCACTCAAGTCATCAAGGTAAAAACTATGCCCTCTATTTCCATATAATCATTTCATACATCCATAGCATTCATTCCATACGCCGTGCCTCCCGGATGATCGGCCTCCTGATGGGGGCTCGGGAACTAAGACGACGCAGAGCAACCAACGAGTTGTGTCATGAAGCGACGGTTGCCTCATTCGACATGAGCAACCAACAGAGCTAGGGGAGAAAATCGTAGATGAGCCCCGTGTGGCCCCGCCCAGTCTGGCAAACCGGGTCATCTCAACCTTCTCATTCGATCCTAAACATCTCGCCAAACCCACAGAATCTCCATCGAGGGGAGGCCGCTAGGCCACCTGGGTCGGTCTCCATAACAACCCGGACATCAGCCGGGTTGTAGGTAAAGGAGCAATGGAATGTCATAGGAGGGCTATGCCAACCCCATCATGAACGACGGACCTAGATTCCGCTCGATCACACCCGTTAGCAATCTCACCGAGCGCGTCACTCGAGCTCGAGCGATCGGGACAAGCGACAAAATGCAGCCCCTCCGGTTGTGAGGAACCGAGGATGGGGTAACGCACATAAACTCACACCGACCCCTACTAAGGCCTAGCAAGGCTTGGGGGCTCAAGACACAAAAAGCCTAGGTCTGTGACCCCGATCATGCCCCATCCGGCTACACTTCTGACTGCGCTCCAAACACCTGGGTCTGCGACCTCGATCTCGCCCCATCCAGCTATGCTTCCGACTATGCTCCAAACACTTGGGTCTATGACCCCGATCTCGCCCCATCCGGCTACACTTTCGACTACGCTCCAAAACACCTGGGTCTGTGACCCCAATCTCGCCCCATCCGGCTACGCTCTGACTGCACTCCAAGCACCTGGGTCCACAACCCCGATCTCGCCCCATGACTCTGACTCACCCGATCCCACGGCGTGCATCAACACCAGGATCAGTGAACTCTGTCTCGTCCAAACTAACCACCTCACCCGAACCCACGGCGTGCACCGACACCAGGATACATGAGCTCCCTCTCACCCAATCTCTCAAGCGACCAAAACGCCTCGGTTACACAATGATGCCTTGGTTAAAACAAACTCCATCTCAAACTAAAAACACGCACACACACCCGCTAAATGAACATCCCCTAGACGGTTCTGCCCGAACCGCCCGGGGGCTCGGGGGCTACACCCGCCGGCAAGACAAAAATCTCCCGGACGATTCTGCCTGAATCACCCGGGGGCTCGGGGGCTCCTATCGGGTTCATAAACCCAGGGTTCCTCGGGGACCGGCTTCCGCACCAAGGCTTGGCCCAAGCAGGTAGCACACAACTCATGGGCTGACTCAAGAGTCTAAAACAACAGGTCGGAAGGGCATTCCAGTCACCGACCGGAAGGTCTAGCCGAAGAGGAACAGCGCCCGCTCGTCGACTACTTCGGCCCACCTCTCCGACCGGAGCGCTCGCTTCGGACTCCAGCCACCTCCGGATGGCCTCTCCGATTGGAAGGCCTGGCCCAAGCGCTACTTCTGACTCTGACCCCACGTCTCCGACCGGGGTGCGCAGAAACCCTGCTCACCGCTCTTCTCCGACTAGCACGACCAGAGCCGACTGGGGCCATCCGACCAGGGACGCCGCTCGAAAGGAACCAGGGACGAACGGAGAAAGCGAGCCAGGGCGCACAAGTCAAACCACGATACCAGGGACCATACCCTGTATGCCTACCAGAGCAGTACTCTGCAACCGCCCTGACACAAACAGTATTGTAGGCGCCGACATTTTCCTCTACAGTATTGTATGTGCCATTAAACTCCCGTACGGTAAGGCCCCCCACGTGCCTCTGGGCATCGATAGTGTTGTGGGTGTCGGGATTTACCGTATGGGGTGAACGTGGTAACACTCCTCACATGCCTCTAGGCATCAAACAATATTTATAGGTACCGACGTCTACCATTCCTAAAGAAGGCAAATGCAACCTCCCACATGCATCTGACATTCTACAGTGACATCAACAGTGTTGTGGACGCCTACCATTATCTTGTACCCACCGGCATAGGCAACAAAGCTCAGTAGCACACGTACCCTCACCCTCTTACTTGTAAAGCCATCCCCTTTATCTAAAAAGGGGATGCGCTCCCTCCAACAAAAGAGAAGAAGAGCCTTTCTCAGATTCATTAGGTCAACCAAGTTCACTAGTCCACAACCATAGAACCACCGGGTTTGGACCTCAAGCACACACTTGAACACTTAGCTCATAGCTTAGCTCCTGTTGCTCTCGGCCTTCCGACTGGAGCCGACCGGACCTCTTGTACACCCCATCTTTCTTCTTCTCGTTTGTAACCCCACTGCAAACTTCGAGCACCTAGGCTCAGGAATAAAGTTACTGACCGACCCAAACTGGACGTAGGGCACATTGCCTAAACCAGTATAAACCCTATGTCATTGAGTGCTAGGCTAGGCCACCTCCGATCACAATATACGGCAAAACTACAAATATTTACTAGTTGGTCATATTCTGCACCGACAGATCCTAAAGTTCCTCTTCTGATGACGCAAGAAGGTAGTAAGAGAAGATTCTAAAAGCATATCAAGGCAAGGAGTGAAGGTGACAACAAGTCTTTAAACAAACAACAAGGTGGAGATGAATAGCAGGGGTAATGATATGGTATAGAAGAAAATATCAAGGTTTATAGAACAAGGATTTGTGTGGCAACTTCTAAACCTTAAAACAACCAGTTTCTACTAGGCTTGCGTCCTGCAATCAACCTGGCTTTGATACCGTTTGTCACACACGATTCTAAGGACAAAATCGGATGTAGAATCCTATGTGTGCCCAGGAATCAATCACACACATAAGATGACAAATTACATTGTATCAAGCTCAGAGTCTTACATATCGAATGATAATCCATACATTGGAACAAATAAATTATCAAAGTAGAGGAAACTCAAATTCTAAACTTTAGGTGAAGCCACCAAAACCACAGGGATGGTTGACTGGTGAACCACAAGTCCAATAATCCTCTAGAAACTCATCATAATCACCATAATTTGTTACCCATCTGGGATTATTGTCCAAATAATAAAAATAAACAAGCATAAGTAAATCTCATACTTAACAAATATAACATGGGGTTCATGAGGCTCAAAAGGCTGAGACACAGGTTCACAACGTTAAGCCTTTTAATGAGTCAAATTTTAGCGGTAGCAGCAACAAGTTTAGCGGTGCCCTAATTAATCACATGAAACTGATAATATGAACAATGAATTAGCACTTAAAAACATCGTCGATCATTTGTTAATATTCCATAAGGAGTCTAGGCCGCTCATGTTCGTGAGCACGACTGTTATAACAGTTTTTACCACTTTGCAGAGGTTGTACATCTTTACCCATGAGCCATGATTTACCCTTTCGCCCGAGGTGATCAGCCTCCTGACCCACTTCCAAGGAAGGTCAACAGGGTTCACTATGAAGTCTTTTAAAGGTTCGTCTAACAAGTTAGTGGCCACTAGGTTTCAATGGCAAGTAGATATAGAGACCCCCTTTCAATATGGCACACACGTGCGTAGCAGCACACATAGGAACTATTGCGCACTATACCCATCATGGCAAACCCCTTTTGCGCCTTTTGGTAACCACTAACAAGCTAGAAAAGGTTCTCATACCGAACTAAAGCCTGAGCCATATAGCACTCATGGTTGTACTATAAGTCCCGGGTGATCTCTTATAGTTAAGTCCCTAGGGAAGACAAGAACATCATGTATAAATCCAAAGCATCTTTTATTTTTCATTGCATATTCCATTAATCAAGTTATAGTTCATGATCATAATTAATTGAGCACTAGCATGAGCAACCCATATGAAAATTATCCCCAAGGTGTCAAGGAATCAGGATATCAAATAACTAGGATAATTTTTATGGGTATCAAGGTAGACACATGCATATGATTAAAAGTGATTAAGATGAATAGGACAACAAGGATGATCCCATGCTATGCTTGCCTTACTCAAAAGGCTCCTGGTGGTCTTGGCCTTCAAAATACTGCTCCTGATCTCCGAAGTACTGCTCACCGTCTATACTTGATTGGTACAACAACATACAAGCACCACAAGCATTTAGGAACGAAGCAAACAAGAACTACAGTTAGAACAGTACACCAACAATGGAAAAATATGTTGAAAACCTTGTAAAACTATTCTACACGTCGCTACGAACACATAGACGCGAGAATCACTGAAATCGGAGTTAAAACGGTGAAGTTATGGGGTTTTAAGAGCTGGATGGCAAAACCATGAATAAACCGAACTATATACGGATTAAAATAATTCAAATCGGATTTTAAAATCAGCGTAGCGACCGCGGGCATAAATAAGAAAGCAGGAAGGGGCTCTTTAGCAAAACATGTCGGCGAGAGGTATGTCGTGATCTTGACCACTGATCTGGAGACAGGCCGCTGAGATTAGAAGGCCCGGGCAGGGAGAGACAAACCAGCCAGCCGGTACAGGAGGTCCAGTGTGGCGGTGGCCATGAACGACGGCGAGGAGCTCGTCAGGCGTGAGTGGAAAATGGCCTATGGGCCATGGTTCGGCTTGGGGAAGGCATGGGGAGAGAGACAGGATGAAGGTGAGCTCACCATGGCACTTTTCGTGGACAAAGAGGGAGCGGAGGTAGCACCGAGCTCGGTGGGGCGGCTCAGGTACGATGGCAACCTCCGGCAAGAATGGAGAACGGTGATGCGACCACCAAATCGATGAGTGAAGACGTGTGGTGGATGCAGCTTGATCTTGCGAGTCCAACTAGGGTGAATTTGAGGACGGAGATGGGCTATACCGGGAGATCGATGGTGGTGGGTGAGGCTCGGCAATGGTGGGCGGTGGTGAATGCGATCGCTGGAGCGAGGGAGTGGGAGCACGGGGAGAAGTGGAGTGCTCACGTGACACTATGGGCACCATTTGAGAGGGAGAGAGAGACCATGGGAGGAGAGGAAAGGCCAGTCAATGAGCTCGGCTCCATGCCGACAATGGCGGGTGACGGATCATCCATGGGAGCACCGTATCAAGAGCGGACTGGTTCGACGAGCGATGGTGGAGCGAGAGAGGGGGGCATGATCCCCGTGGCAGGCTCGCGGGAGGGATCGGTCGCGCGAGGTGGCCTGGCCTCACGGGCACCGAGCGATGGTAGAGGGAGGTCACGGCTAGAGGTTGGGGGTGACCCTACTGGGTGGGGCCCGGTTGGCAGCCAGTGGGAGAGAGAGAGTGGGAGAGCGCGCGGGCGCGCTTGCGCTGGGCTACGAAAGCTTTGGCGGGGAGAAGGGAGAGAGGTAGGCCGGGCCGGCTGGAGTGGGCCGCGGAAGGAGAGGAGCGCGGCTAGCTGGGCCAGCAGGCTGAAATGAAGAGGGAAGGGGGAGAGAGTAAAAGAAATTCCCTTTTCTTTTTCTTAAACAAATTTTCAAAGGCATTTTCAAATAAGTTTTTGAATCCTTTTGAGATTTGCTCAAAACCAAATAATACAAAAAAATAAATATGCAGCTGCATGAATGCATCAACATGTTACTAACCTTATGATTTATTTTAGTTTGGCAAAAGTTATTATTCCCCTAAATTTGTATGCACACATAAAAGCGTAATTAAATTAATTTAGGCTAATTCAAAAGATGCAAAATTTAGGGTGTTACACGCCTTAGTTTAACCGCTACCAGCCTCTAGTGGATAGTGCGCCGCCGCCGCTCCGCCATGGCCAGCATCGAGCTCGGTAAAGGCATTAGCTCGCTCAACTGTCACCATAGATAGGCTCATGAGGTCATAGGGAGTCCATAGGTGCTGCCCGCATCGCCAGAGGCTTCGCCGGAGCATCGTCGGGCCGCCGTGGCCACCGCTATGCTCGCCGTGGAGTCTTTGGCGTTCAACCAATACCCTAGCTATGCACGCAACATTGCCCTGAGTCTATAGATACTAACCACCTCACCGGAGACCTCATCGCTAACGAGCAATCATCCGTCAACGGCGGTGTGCCCGCGGTCATGTGCGGGAGCACTGTTCTGCTAACCAAGGACCCGCCTATCAGTGGCACTGGCTGGCTAGGTGTGGGTGCAAAAGGTTTTTTAGCCTTTTTCATTTTACATCAAGGATTACAAAGATCTTTGTAAAGCTTCCTGGAACAAACTACACCATGCATCAGCGATCAGTTTCTGCCTTCTCGGCAGCCTTGCTTTCCACTGATTGGCTTCAGATGAGCAGTTAATCAATAGCTGTGTTAGGGAGGATAATTTATTATGGAAGACGGCACCATTTCTTCGCTTCCAGAGCAGCCAGCAGCATAAAGCCACGAACATGTTATGCTGCTGCGGAACTGTCCCAAACAAATTGAGATAGGTTAGAGTTAAAACCCAGCAGAAGCGATCAAGGTTCAGGCATATGAATAGCTATTTTCCAAGCACACTTGTCTAAAGCTAAGTCTTTAGATATATTCCATCATTTCAAGTCTCATTTTATTGCCTCTACTCAAGTCAACTTCGTCTTCATCTGCCTCTCTTCACGTTACTATCCTGGCTTAGGATTCCACTACGCACCGGTGCCTCTGGAGGTCTCCATTGGATATGTCCAAACCATCTCAACCGGTGTTGGACAAACGTTTCTTCAATTGGTGTTACCCCTAATCTATCACGTATATCATCGTTCCGAACTTGATCCTTTCTTGTATGACTACAAATCCAATGCAACATACGCATTTCCGTGACACTTATCTGTTGAACATGTCGTCTTTTCGTAGACCAACATTCTGCACCATACAACATAGGAGGTCTAATCACCATCCTATAAAACTTGCCTTTTAGCTTCCGTGGTACCCTTTTGTCACATAGGACACCAGATGATTGGCGCCACTTCATCCACCCCACTTTGATTCTATGGCTAACATCTTCATCAATATCCCCGTCTCTCTATAGCATTGATCCTAAATATCGAAAGGTATCCTTCCTAGGCACTACTTGACCTTCTAAACTAATATCTTCCTCCTCCCGAGTAGTAGTGCCGAAGTCACATCTCATATACTCAGTTTTAGTTCTCCTAAGTCTAAAACCTTTAGACTCTAAAGTCTCAAACCTTTGGACTCTAAAGTCTCCCGCCATAACTCTAGTTTCTGATTCACTCCTGTCCGGCTTTCATCAACTAGCACTACATCGTCCGCGAAAAGCATACACCAAGGGACATCCCCTTGTATGTCCCTTGTGACCTCATCCATCACTAAGGCAAACAGATAAGGGCTCAAAGTTGATCCTTGATGTAGTCATATCCTAATTGAGAAGTCATCCGTGTCTCCATCACTTGTTCGAACACTAGTTACAACATTGTTGTACATGTCCTTAATGAGCCCGACGTACTTCATTGCGACTTTATGTTTGTCCAAAGCCCACCGCATAATATTCCTTGGTATTTTATCATAAGCCTTCTCCAAGTCAATAAACACCATGTGTAGGTCCTTCCTCTTCTCCCTATACTGCTCCATAACTTGTCTTATTAAGAAAATGACTTCCGTGGTTGATCTTCCGGGCATGAAGTCGAATTGGTTCATAGTGACCCGCGTTATTGCTTTGAAGGCATTTGGGGGGACCGATACACCTAGAGATGCACAGAATTCAGCAGCCTTTGCACATTGGAAGAGGAGGTGTCCCGTAGTCTCTTGTGGTGATCCACAGATTGTGCATAACGGGCTGTCAACGGCGTGTTTTTAAATAGATTCGCACGGCACTGAATTCTACCCTTGATGACAAGCCACATGAACAATTGTACCCTTGGTGGCAAAGCGTTGTTCTAGATGAACTCTGAAGCCCGGTCGGAGAGCCGTCCTCTAGCCTTCAGCAGCTTATAAATTGCCGAAGTATCGAGCTTGTTAGATAATCCTGGCCTGGCCCACATTCCTATTTTCATCCTTGGCATGTCAATAATCAGAGCCTGAACTTAGCTAATTCAGGCACGTCCTGTAAGCCAGACGCATGCAAGTTCAAGCAGCGGCGTTTCTTTTTTTTCGGGGTAGTGCGTCGTAGTGGCCCGCATGGCGCGAGCTCGGTTGTGGGATGGCGCGATCAAGTCGGAGTTCATGGTGTGCGAGGCAGCGGCTGAGGCCGTGTGTAGTGTTTCTTTATATTGCAATACAGAGTCAGAAAATGCTGCGGTTGTTTAGCAGCACCAAAACTTCTTGTGTTCCAGTGTGTTCGCGTGAGTTCTGTGGCGAGAGTTCTTCGATCCTTGGGTGTCCTCTCCAGCTTCGGCGAAGGGCGCCGGCGAGCAGGAGGCAACAATTGGCATTAGAGCTGTACGAGGAACCTAGCGCTTGGCGATGGCATCACCGAAGGGCCGTGGTCGCTCATGGCCTCCGGCGGGCACGAAGGAGAAGGGAGGTGGCTCGGGCAGCATGACTCCACCACGGCGAACACCCTCTCCAAGCCGATCACCACCATGCCGTTCGCGGACACGACGAGAACGCCGATCGCGCAAGGCCATCATCGAGCGCGTCGTTCGGGAGACATCGGGCTCCGACAACTGGCCGCAGCTTACAAAGACGAACTATGACTCGTGGTCGCTGTTGATGAAATTGAAGCTGTAGTCCCGCTATCTCTGGGATGCTATCGAGGACGACGACGTCAACTTCCATGACGACCGTTCCGCTGCTGGAGGCGAACTGCTCCGGCGTGCCCCAGGAGATGGTGCCCACCCTGGCAACTAAGCCGTCGGCCAAGGAGGCGTGGGAGGCGATCCGCACCATGCGCATCGGGGATGACCGGGTGCAGAAGTCGATGGCACAAAGCCTTCGGGCGGAGTACAAGCAGATCGGCTTTCGTGATGGTGAGTCCGTGGAGGATTTTGCTCTACGCCTGTCTAATCTGGTGCAGCGCTTGGCGATCCTTGGTGATCCCGAACTAGAGGAGAAGGTGGTTGCCAAATACCTCCGCGTCACACAACCGAGGTATAGGCAACTTGTGATCTCCATCGAGACGCTCCTCGACATCAACGAGCTCTCGATCGAGGAGGTTACGGGTAGACTCAAGGCGGCGGATGACGGGCACGATCTCGGCGGAGGTGCAGGCTCATCCACCGCACGCCTCAACAACACGGAGGAGGAGTTGGCGTGGGTTGTGTCCCGGCTACAGCTCTTGGGCGCGGGCGCTTCTGGAGGTGGGCGTCCTAGTCGTCCAACCAGAGGCGTGGACGCGGCAACGGAGTGCCGAAGGGCCACGAAGGCCGTGGCGGCTCCAAGTCTTCCACCGGTGGCGACGGGAAGAAGAAGAAGCTCACCGGTGATGAGTGCGCCTACTGCGGCAAAATGGGGCACTGGGCCCGCGAGTGCCGCAAGAAGAAGCACGACGAAGCGGCCCACGCAGCCCAAGCCCAGGAAGAGCCTAAGGAGGGAGCATTGATGCTGGGCGTGGCCTCCCTCGACTGTACCTCTTCCCCAACAGTGTAGCCGCCGGTGAAGGCATCCTTCCCGGCTGCAGATGGTGATCTCTCGGTTCCAATCGAGGGAGGAGATAGTGCGCAATGGACATTCACAGATGAGGATCCGACACCCACTGCATTGGTGGCCCTAGCTACACCAAGTGCTGCTATGCCGCCTTCTTCGGGCGGTGCACAGGAGATTCACCTCAGTGAGCCCAAGCTATTCGTCCAACTCGGCGAGAAGGGCGACGGGGGGAGCACGCGCTGGATCCTCGACACCGGCGCGATGAACCACATGACGGACACAGATATAACTCACATAGCTCAAAGAGTTATGGATACTTGCATATTGCTTTTCAAGCTCCTAGGTTTCTTCCCACATTGATCGGTTAGTCTAGAGAGCCTTAACAAATTAGATAATTCTCCTCCTCTGCAAAAAAAATCCTAGACATGCACACATACATCCTCTACGCCCTAAATCTTCAAGTGAAGAACTATGTTTAATTCCATATCACCATTCAATCCTTGAGAACAAATAGGAGTGGAAAGAAAGGGACCTTTCTTAAAGATATACAGCAATTCAGTGCCACAACAATTCCTCCAATCATCAAAGTTGGAACGTCTTAGATGTTCTTTTGAATTAAGCGTCGTGCAAAAGATAAGAGCCACTAGATCAACTAGTGCTGCTACCTTTGTAGACCTACACATGCATAGCATCACATCTTTGTCCTATTGGTTTATGCCAACAAGAGATGTCCACTGCATGCCCTAAGCTAAGAGTTATGTATTGTAACTTCATGTTTCTAAAGAAAACAATCATGACATGTATGTCAAGGAATCATGACAAAAACTTAACCACCATCAACCAACCACCATAAATGACTTAGCCATAGAGGCACAACCATAGTAAAACTATAAACCATGATCCTCACCAATAGATTACTAGCACCATATTCAAAAACATGCAATTCAACTTGTGTGGTTAAGGGAGCAACTTCTACCTTCCCACTATTAGATCGTATATACCACTCTAACGGCTAAATTAAAGCCACACAGATAAACACCATAGCCTTTTAAGCCATAAACACATGCTACACAAGCAGTGCTACAAAGCCTCATTGACTTCAAGAGACATTTTAGCATCCAAAACAATAACAATTGCAACATTACTCAAACATTGAGTATTAGCAAAAAGAGATTAATGAATACTCCTTAGCAACATAGTTGTATCTCTGCAAATCTCTCAAAACTCTACCTGAGTCTTGCTCTCATTGTATCTTTGATACTAGCACAAAAGTAGAGATTGATTTGCATGAAAAGACTACACCAGACTAAGGGTAAACCAAAATGGCATTAATATCTATAGGACAAAACATATAATGACCCACCCATCTGATATGTCAAGAGCAAATAGTTAGAATGCACGGCATGGAGGCCAACCAATCCGTCATTCAACCATTTCCTTTGAATATAGATGCTTGGGTCAACGTAACACTCAGGCAACCTCACTCAGCAATGCAGAAAAGTGTATTGTGGGGGCCCTCCACTCAACCCATCTGCATTGCTAAACTATACTTTCTCTAGTCTCTCAAACTTCTAGGGTCCTTCAAACCACAAGGTCTACAAAACTTCTCAACCCACAATAATGCTCCACCATCGAGTAAGACGACACATTGATGTTAAACAACCACAAAAAAAACATACTGTAGGATAAATTCAAGACTGACAACAATTATATTATATTACAAGCGAAAGCAATGACGCATATAAGTGGCCACCATGCATTCTGAATTAAGGTACCAATAACATATAATACCGTAGTCATGGGCATATAAGACAGTCAATGCAAAATAATAATGCCATGTATCAAAAAGTGTATGCTACTACACCAAGAATTAAAAACAATAATCCATACCAACCAACCATATCAAAGAGTAAAGTATCATGTTAGAAGCTCATCATACCCGTGAAGAAAGAAGGTAACAAGCAATTATGCAAACCCAACCCATCCTACATGTGCAAGTGTGTCAAATTAAGCCTTATTTTACCGAGAATCTAAAACCCGCTCTGATACCAACTGTAACACCCCAGGTACCACGCAACCCTGGGATGCCACACATCTACACCATAGAATGTCGAAGTAGAAAAAAAATCGACAACATAAGCCTAGAAACGAGCACAACACGGAAGCAACGACAGATAGATAGATAAATAAAGCGTGATACTCCACATAACAACTCTATCTTTATCAAACATGAGCAAGAGTACTCTACCACCTCTCAGACTTAGGAGAAAACATCTTAGCATTATGAGATCATGTAAAGGTGCAAGGTGTGCAACTAACCCTTTTCCCTCCATGCTATCTTCAAAGGACAACCTGGGGAGGGAAAAACAAGGGTGAGATTGAATAATCTCAAACAAGTTTAACTACTTTAACAAGCTATTTAAACCACATTAGATTAATTAATCATTTAGTATTGCAACAAGTATTAAAGGACAGCCCCGCATATCCACTTCCACCTCTAAGAATTAAGTGATCATGGCCTAAGAAACATAGCATTAGTTTGTAATGAGTTACCCACGATGAATAATGTATGACCCATATAGAACAATAGAAAGTCACCCCATAAAAGCCATAATACATAGGTTACCATAATCTGGGGAAATAAAATAGCATAAATGCATATCATATCCCATAACAAAATGAAATAGCATTTAAAGCAATTGAAGTGCTTACGAATGTGAGGAAGAAAATCAGATATAATATCTCCACGAACCCATTAGTCGTACCATAACTCGACTCACTAGAAAGAAGGATCACTTGTCATATTAGTTACGATGCAACTCATTCAAACCAATATCTAAATATCCATACAGACCACATGTAGTATATCCAAAGTCCGATAAGCCATAGTACAATGTAAGACATAATTATTCATAGTATATCACAATATACTTCATCACATTCAACCTTCAAACCATACAGAAATGCATATAAATGCACACGAACTCCTGCCTTCATACCCATCATTTGTATGAAGCTTGCATCGTTATGCCCAATAAACGATGCTATATGCATATGCATGCATATGAACACCTGCCTTCATACCCAACAAGGTATGAAGCTGCATCGTTATGACGATGCTGTACCGGTACGGTCGCGGCTATCAAGCGGCAACATAACTCCAAATGCCAATATACCATAATCCAAATTCATAATGCATATGCAATACAAATGCCATGTCTCCTACCTTCATACCCAACAAGGTATGAAGCCGCGTCGTTATGACGATGTTGTACAGGTACGGTCGCAACCATAGGTCAAGGCGAAGTGAAACCATACGGCGATTAGTATATATGGTGGCCCCCTATGTCAGATAAGAAAGGGAAAGAAATCTGGATCCACTCGATTTCCACTAACCGGACGCACCGGTGGCAACGATCGGACGCTGCCACCCGCAGTTCGGTCGACAACAAAGAGGTCCAAAACCCCTCGTCATGACCGGACACGTCTAGTCCCATGTGATCGGACGCACACAGAGTCAAGTCGGTCTTCTTCTTCATTTGATCGGACGTAGGGATAACTTCACACCGGGCACAGGATGAATACTATGCAGCGTCTGATCACTCCTGTGCAGCATCGGTTCACATCTACGAACTGACCGGACGTTGGAAGCAGAGTCTAGTGCAGCGTCCGTTCACCCTTTTTCAGTGAATCTTCAAAGTTCCTTCGCGCTACCTGTTCTCAATCAAGTCCCAACTTTAATAAGACCCAAATAAACACCAATTGGGACTGATGTGAGTGACCTCTCTCAAACTCTCAAAATTTTCAAAATATTTTGCCTTAGGCTATAATTCTTTTTAAGAAAATATGCAATAAAAGGGGCGTGGAGCACCATATGACCACACAAGAGGGTTTTATGATCAATAGAAGCTTCAAACGCTCTCTCTACTTGTGGACAAACACAGCGGGTGCTCAAAAGATAACCAAAAAGAAACGATAAAGCAACGCACATGCATATGCAATACAATACTTGAAAGTAATTCTTGTTGCTTGTAAAGTTTGATCCAAGGTTAAGCTTCTTCACTCGCTTTTTGACGGTTATCTTAACCATGTTAGACAAGCCCTAAGTGCATTACTAAAAATTAAACATGTATTATATTACAATGCAATGCAAGGGACAACACAAGCTCATTTTCTAGTGAAGTTACTAAAATCAAGCATGTTGAGCTCATTCCTCAATCGACAAAATGTAGCCTCATCTAGCGGTTTAGTGAAGATATCCGCCAATTGATCCTCGGTCCTTACACCTTCTAGTGATATATCATTTTTAGCAACACAATCTCTAAGAAAGTGATAGCGGATATCTATGTACTTGGTGCGAGAGTGTTGAATCGGATTATTAGCAAGCTTTACCGTACTCTCATTGTCACACAAAAGAGGTACTTTTTCTAGAACTACACCATAGTCTAATAAAGTTTGCTTCATGTAAAAAATTTGTGCACAACAAGCACCCGCGGCAATGTATTCCGCTTCGACGGTGGACAAAGCCACACTATTTTGCTTCTTGGAGGTCCAATACACTAGTGATCTGCCAAACAAATGGCACCCTCCGGATATGCTTTTTCTATCAATTTTGCAACCGGCATAATCCGAGTTGGAATAGCCAACTAGTTGGAATCTAGCTCCTTTGGGATACCAAAGATCAATGCTTAGTGTGTGCTTAAGGTAGCTAATGATTCTTTTAACGGCAACCATGTGAGCCTCCTTAGGATTAGCTTGAAATCTAGCACACATACACACACTAAACATGATGTCGGACCTAGATGCGATCAAGTATAATAAACTACCAATCATAGAACGGTAGAGCGTTTGATCAACCGATTTACCTCCCTCATCTAGGTCGAGATGTCCATTAGATGGCATTGATGTCTTGATTGGCTTACATTCATCCATATTGAACATCTTGAGAAGATCCTTGGTATACTTTTCTTGAGAGATGAAAATCCCTTCTCTCATTTGTTTGACTTGAAAACCAAGAAAGAATGTAAGCTCTCCAATCATAGACATTTCGAACTCTTTGGACATCAATTCACCAAACTCTTTGCAATAATCTTCATTTGATGATCCAAATATGATATCATCAACATATACTTGACAAATGAAGATTTCTCCATCAAACATCTTGGTGAATAGTGTGGTGTCGACCTTCCCAATGGTGAAGCCCTTCTCAATGAGGAAATCTCGAAGGCGCTCATACCAAGCTCTTGGGGCTTGCTTAAGCCCATATAGCGCCTTCGACAACCTATAAACATGATTAGGATATCTAGGGTCTTCAAACCCGGAGGTTGATCAACATAGACTAGTTTATTTATGAAACCATTTAAAATGCACTTTTAACATCCATTTGATATAATTTTATTTCATGATGCGATGCATATGCAAGGAAGATACGAATGGCTTCAAGTCTTACACCAGTGCAAAGGTCTCCAAAATCCAACCCTTCAACTTGAGAGAACCCTTTTGCAACTAGTCTTGCCTTATTCCTCACTACAATGTCTTGATCATCTTGCTTATTGCGGAACACCCACTTTATTCCAATGACTCTTGCACCATGTGGTCACTCTTCAAGAGTTCAAACTTCATTACGGGTGAAGTTGTTCAACTCTTCATACATGGCATTTATCTAATCCGGATCTTGAAGTGCTTCTTCTACCTTTTTAGGCTCAAAGCAAGAGACGAAAGAGTGATGTTCAATAAATGAAGCAAGTTTTTTAGAACGAGTCATTACACCCTTTGAAGAACTCCCTATGATGAGATCTTGTGGATGTGCTTATAGTAGAGGTGAATTTCTTCTATCAACCACTTGAGGGGTGGTTGTGGAGCATCAACATCTTGTGTTTGTGCCACTATTTGTTCATGAGAGACATGAGTATCTTCATTTTCTACTCTCTCATCTTTATCATCATCTTATGGCATATTTGATGAAGAAGGTGAATCAATCACTTGTACATAATCTTCATCATCTTTGGGCTTGATGTCTCCAATCGGAATGTTTTTCATGGCCTCTCTCAATGGTTCATCACCTACATCATCAAGATTCTCATGTGCTCCTTGGGAGCCATTAGATTCATCAAATTCCACATCATATGTTTCTTCAACCAAGTCGGTGGCATGATTAAATACTCGATATGCTTTGGACTTTGGTGAGTAACCAACAAGAAAGCCAATATCACAACATCTTTGAAACTTCCCTAGGTGTTGCCGCTTCTTGTAGATGTAGCATTTGTAATCAAACACCCGAAAGAATGATATATCTGGCTTCTTCCCATTAAGCAACTCATAAGGGGTCTTGCCAAGAAACTTTCTCTCTACTACACCATTTTGTTGAGGAGTATATGTTGCGGAGACCTCATGCTTGATTCCAACTTTATCACAATATGCTTCAATGTTTGTGTTGTCAATTTCTTTTTCATTGTCACTTCTTATCTGTAACACCCTGGGTGTTTAAGTATTAAAAACTAGACATATCATCATATGCATTGCAAGGCATTGGTCATATTGCAAACTTTGTTATGCATTCACTAAAACAAGTTTACATTTATGTTATAAGTATTGCTTGGTATTGTTTGAATCAAGTTTGAAATCTTTGTATTGATTTGAAATTCCGAAAACCCTGATTTTCAATATTTAAATCCGACCCTGAAAACCCATTTCAAAATCGAAGCACATTTTGGGGTTCAGTCTTAAAGCAAAGTTGTAGAGCTTGTCGAGTTGTACAAAGTTTGTTTTTGGAGTTTTTCAAGTTGTTTAGTAAAATTTGAAGTTATTTGAAAAGGCGAAATTCCTTAAATGTCTCCTATTTGAATTCAAAAGTTCATTTCAAAATGTAGACTAAATTAGGGGTTGGTTATAAAAGCAAAGTTGTAGAAATTTTGATTTTGAACAACTTTTATTTTTGGAGATTTTTGAGTTGTTATACAAATTTGGGAGTAATTTGGATTTTAAACTGGATGGCAATTCTGTAATTTTGATGAACAGTGTTCACCGCTCTTGCTACATTGCCGGCGATCCTTCGGCTTGCTTCCAGTCGCACGCGTGGCCGTCTGGGCGTTGCGCTGGTGAGGGAAATGGCTTCGCCGTGGCTTCCTTGCGCTTCATGGCCATCCTTTATAACCTGAGCCGCCGTCGTCTTTGCCGTTTCCTCCTCCTCTGTTTTTTTTTCCGTCGCCTTGCTCTTCTCCGGCGAGCTCGCACCGTCGTGGTAGTGTCTTCACCGTGGCGACATAGCGCTAGATAGCTTCGTCTACCCCTTGCGCACCCAGCCAGCTAGCTCTGGTCGATTGATTTTGCTGTGAGTTCGCCGTTCGTCGCTTTCTTCCTCGCGGCCGGCCACCTCACCCGAGATTCTGTTTCTCCGCGGCCAGCATCCTCCGGTAAGCCATTGCCTGTGATCAGTGTACCTACGGCTTTATCTCGATGCTGTGGTGCTTAATCCTGTGTTGCTTGCTCGTTTTGATCACTGTAGTCGTCGGTTCTCCCTCACCGACGATCTTTGCTCCGCTGTGATCACCGTGGTCGTCGTCACGCCTCTCCGTTGCTTCCCCGACCTCGCTCCTTGCTTCAACGCGTTCGGGGTGAGCTACTGGTGCTTCCTGGATCCTTTGTTTAAGCTCTACTGGTTTCACGTTGCCGGCGTAGCGCTGCCATGCCACCGCGTCCGCCATGGTCGACGTCGAGCTAGTATAGGGCCGTAATCAGTACACATAGGGACGTCAATCGATGCGCCTAGTCTTGGTGATCGTTTTGGTACTTTGGACGTCGCCGTTGGACTCACCGTCGACGAGTTTACGTTGGTCAGCGCCGTCGCCGTCGTGGTCAAACGCGCGAGGTTAGGGATGACAGGTGGGACCCGATGTCAGTGACACAGCGTTCAAATTAGATTTTTCTATTTTCAGAATTGAATGAATAGTATCCATTTTTGTTATTTTTGTGTAGATTTATTTAAAGCTCCAAAAATTATGAAAATTTTTGTGTGAACTCTCTGTGATGTATATTATTTAGGAAAAATATGAAATGTTGTTTTTCAGTACTTTTTGAATATGATAAAAATTGGTCAATTAATTAATAAATGAGTTTCCATGATTTTTCTAGGCTTATTTATGTATCCAAACATTATGAAAATTGTTTTGTCACTTAGTTATCATGTGATGAACATTTATAAAAATTTTGATGCCAATTGGAACAAGTTGATTTATTTCATAATTCTTAATTAATTAATTAATTCATAAAAGCAAATAGTAACATTTAGTGATTTAGGTTTTGTTTGAGTTTTTGATTGAGTGATGTCCTTGGGTCATTAGTTGGTGATGATCCTTGGCAATTGATGTGAGTGTTATGAAAATGGTTTAGTTAGTTTAACTTGTAAATCTGTACTGCTTGAAGGAAAGTTGTATTCAAGTTGTTAATTTTGCATCCATCATCGAGCATCATATTTCGTATTCTGCATCATGTTAAACATGGCATTGTTGCTACGTGTAGTGAACGAAGGTGAAAACGTGGTAGTTAATCAAGTAGTTGAGGAGGTTGATCCGTCTGTGGTGGTTGGTGTTGATATCGGTGGAACGACTCCGGACCCAGACTTTTCCGTCAACGAAGGCAAGCCCCGGATGCATACAACCCTACCTTGTATTTTACAAATTGATTTCGCTTTTGCTTCTTTTTACTGCATTAAGTGATTAGGAGTCAAGTGAAAACAAAATTGGTACATTACCAACCTTGTTATTCCATATTTACCATATTACCAGTTTTAAATTCGTATATGCCTAGTTTTGCTTAGCTATGCTTAGAACGATGAAAGTCGGGTGATTACCTGTCATCTGCAAGTTTTAAATGGAACTGTGGTTACTTATGTTATCATGTGATATGGGAATGTGGAGTAATAAATCTAGACCGGGCGGACTCGGTGTATGGGAGCCACAAGACATGGAGGTCTTGTGAGCGGGTTCTTTTCCGCCTGTGTCGATTAAGGTCCGTCCGTTGTTGAATTGCATGAGGTGAGACTTTGTAGTACTAACCACATACTCCGGTAAGCCTTAACTTGGCTATTCTATTACGAGAATGGCTACTCGCACACTAGGAGTGGAGAGATAGCAGGAATAGCGTGTACCCACGTGGCAATGGGCTGAATTGGTGGAGTACTGTATTCTCGGGTGGCGTGGACCCGTTCTTGTTTAGAGGATCCGAGGGTAGGTTGATATATGTAAGTCGGGGACCTGCATATGTCGTGTGGTCTGGAATTCCCAGCTGGGTTTTTAATCGGTTCGAATCGCCGTTGCTCCTCGGTTAAGGAGACTCAACTCACTGTTCATCATCGTAGTAATTAATAACTGGAACTTGAGGATGGTCTGTGAAGGTGTTGGTTATGAAGTTTCATGATCTCATTGCGGATCGTGTGAGCTTTGTATATGAGTTTATGAAGTTTTAAATGTTGATGTAAAGGATTTTATTAAAAAGCTTTTACGCAAAAGAACTTTGATTATTGCTAAAGCCATACCTTGAATCCCCGAGCCTGCATTCATAAGTGCTATCAGTTTTTATTTCGGTTAAGTCTTGTTGAGTACTTTTGTACTTAGGGTTCTTTGACCCTTGTTGTAGGTGAGGCTCATGAGCAGATCTATTTTGGATCATGCTGCATGACTGTTGTTTAGTGCGATGACGATAAGTAAATGTGTGGCCTTGGGCAGGGCAGTTTAATTGTGTGTTTTGTAATATATTATAATGTCACTCCACTACTTTGTTTTGTATTAATTATCGAACTTAGTTGTATGGTTTGAAACAAATGGTTTGTAAACTATGTTATTGTAAGACTTCTGCTGTTCTTACTCTGGTGTATCTATTTGAATAAACTGTTGTAATACTGCAATAACTCTGTAATGTGATCCTGCTCGGAAACCGTGGATGATTCGGGGTTCCCCGAGGACACCCGATAGTCTTCTTAAGTTACCGGGAACGTATGCATAGATGTCAAAGGTCGTTGGACAGTGACAGGTGCATGTGGGCCCTATAATTTAGGAGGTTCTGCCACAGAATGGTATCGGAGCGATCATTACAAAGTTTTTGTGGTGTTGGTTTACAAAAACTTCAAAATGATTTGGGATGACTAAATTTAACTTGATTAATTTGGTCCAAATTGCTTCTGACTTGTCTTATTTATTTCTCACCATTCCTTATTTGATTAAAAAGGTTTTGTGTGGTGGAGTAGTAATATTATTATGCCCTATATAAAAACAAATGTTGTTTATGTTCATTTTAAGCTTTGGTGGTTTTGTTCGTAAGAACGATTCATGCATCATAATTAATTCACTTGTTACTTCCTTCGTCTCTGAGTCTAGGGTGAGTGGTGTGTATAGGTTGAGTTGTGTAGTCCATCCTTACTGTTCTTGAGACTGTGGTCAGATTGTTTTACTTGGATTAATCCTGCTCGTACAGCATGGCTCATATCAAGAAGACACCCCGTAAGTCCACCGGGCCCAAGGGAGTTCCTCGCCATCAACTTGCCCCTAGGAATGATGGTGCAAGCAGTAGCAGCTCTAGGCCTAATCCTCAGGCGGAGATATAGAGGATTTCTACAAAGTTAGCCCAACTTACTAGAGATAGGGCTATGGACGCCATCCAGGTGGACAGATTACAGGAGCAATTAAGGCGTCTCACCACCGCTCACAGGAACTACGAACGTATGTTAGTTCGTACGGTGGAAGGAAGGAATGAAGTTTGATCTTATACCATGCACAGAGTTTCAGAAACCAGTTTTTGCTGCTCAGCAACTTAGAGGTGCAGTCGGTGCTTGGTATGCAAATCTTATGGCCATGCAACCCGCAGGTGTTCCATTAACTTGGATGGAGTTTCGTACTGCTTTCAGAGCTCATTATATCCCGGAGGGAGTTATGGCTATGAAGCTGGATGAATTTCTTGCTTTGAAGCAAGGGGATCAAACTATGATGCAGTATGTGGGAAGATTCAATCACCTGTCACAATATGCACCTGAACATGTCAATACTGATGTCAAGAAAAAGAAATGGTTCATGAGAGGTCTGAATATCAAATTACAGACTATGATGACAACTTGTACCAATGTCGCTTATCATGAGGCAGTGAATATTACAATTGCTTCAGAGGCAAAGTATCGGCAGCATAAGGAGCCCAAGAAGAAAAAGAGTATGCCGTCTAGATCTTATAGGGGAAATCCAAAAAGGCAAAGGGTGATTTATCATCCAGTAAATCATAATCGTCCTCCTTATCGTCCACCGTAGTTTCAAGCGGTCGGCAATCAAATGTCCGCCCTATTACAACTTATCAGAATCCACAACCGACAAATGCTTCTAGGGTTTCTGCTTCAACGCCCCAGGGTCACAAGTATCCCTGTTTCAATTGTGGCAAGCCTGGTCATTTATCGAGAGAATGTCCGTATCCAAGGCAGTCTAATCTCAATTATCAGAAGACTCCTACAAATCAACAACAGGGTTAGGCACATAACAAGAATAACAATCAGAATGCTTAGAAAGGCAAAGATGAAAGGAAGACAGGATGAGTGTTCTACATTCAAGCTGGGGAAATTCCGGAAGGGGAGCCAGTGATGATGGGTATGTTTCCTGTCGCCAATCATCCTGCAGTTATACTTTTTTATTCTGGCGCATCGCATTCATTCATCAATAGAACATTTGTGGTGAAGTATGAAATTTCAATTGGGGCAACAAAGGAAATTTTCTTTATACAGTCGCCCGGGGGACGTCTATGTACTAAGGAAATGGTATACCAGGTATCCATAAACCTGGGTGGGCATATTTTTCCCACTACCATGATTATCCTTAAGGATCAGGATATAGATGTAATCTTAGGAATGAATTGGATGTATCAGCATAAGGCTGTTATAGATGCTTTGAATAGAACTATAAGGGTGAGTTTGCTAGATAGTACTTCTCAACTTCTCATCCAACTACCAACCTTAAGAAGATCAGTGGGCAAAGTTTATGCAACTGCCGTCAAAGAGATTAGAGATATCCCAGTAGTATGTGAATTTCCTGATGTGTTTCCTGAAGATTTACCCGGTCTACCACCTGATATGGATGTCCAGTTTAACATAGAATTGCAACCTGGAACAGCTTCGATTTCTCGGAGAGCTTATAGGATTCCACCTAAGGAGTTAGCCGAGTTGAAAACTTAGTTGCAAGAATTGATTGAGAAGGGGTTTATACAACCTAGTTCATCTCCTTGGGGGTGTCCGGCAATTTTTGTGAAAAAGAAAGATGAGACCCTGAGGTTATGTGTTGACTATCGTCCGTTGAATGAAGTGACCATCAAGAATAAGTATCCATTACCTCGGATAGATTTGCTTTTTGATCAACTGGCCGGAGCCAAAGTTTTCTCCAAGATAGATTTGAGGTCAGGATATCACCAAATCAAGATAAAGCCTGAAGATATTCCCAAAACGACATTTACCACAAGATATGGATTATATGAATACTTGATAATGTCTTTTGGTTTGACAAATGCTCCAGCTCATTTCATGTATTTGATGAATTCTGTATTCATGCCTGAGCTAGATAAATTCGTAGTGGTGTTTATTGATGGCATTCTAGTATATTCCAAGAATAAGGAAGAACATGCTAAACACCTCAGAATTGTTCTGACTCGTTTGAGAGAACATCAACTATATGCCAAGTTCAGCAAGTGTGATTTTTGGCTTAAGGAAGTACAATTTCTTGGACATGTCTTGTCAGCGGAAGGAGTTCCTGTTGATCCAAGCAAAGTGAAGGATGTGCTTGATTGGAAACCACCAACCACAGTTCATCAAGTTCAGAGTTTTCTGGGATTGGCGGGGTATTACTGTCGGTTTATTCTAGATTTCTCTAAAGTATCAAAGTCCATAACTGAGTTACTGAAGAACCAAGTCAAGTTTGCATGGTCATCTGATTGTGAAGAGGCTTTCTAGACTTTGAAGAGACTGTTGACCACTGCACTAGTATTAGCCCAACCTGATATCGAGAAGCCGTTTGATGTTTATTGCGATGCTTCAGGTGTTGGTATTGGATGTGTGTTGATGCAAGAAGGCCGAGTCATTGCTTATGCATCCAGGCAACTTAAGCAACATGAAGAACACTATCCGACTCATGATCTAGAGTTAGCAGCTATGGTCCATGCTCTGAAGATTTGGCGGCATTACCTACTTGGTAATACGTGCCATATTTATACAGACCACAAGAGCTTAAAGTATATCTTTACTCAGTCAGAGTTGAATATGCGACAAAGAAGATGGTTAGAGCTGATTAAAGATTATGACTTGGAAGTACATTATCACCCCGGTAAAGCAAATGTGGTGGCAGATGCCCTCAGTCGCAAAAGTTATTGCAATTGCCTGACAGTAAGAACAATGGGTTTGACCTTATGTCAAGAGATGGAGAAGTTGAATGTGAAGGTAATTCAACAAGGTAGTTTGACCAACATAATTGTTGAAGCCACTATTCGAGATCAAGTTATTGCTGTTCAGAAGGAAAACAAGGGTGTAGCCCATATCAAGGAAAGAGTCAGGAATGGAAAGGCGGAATGTTTTAGCATAGATAATGAAGGTGTGCTATGGTCCAAGGATCGCCTGGTGGTACCAAAAGTTACTGGGTTGCGGCAGTCAATTCTTGAAGAAGTACATGCTACTAGGTTATCTATCCATCCAGGAAGCAACAAGATGTACCATGACTTAAAACAAAGATTTTGGTGGACCAAAATAAAGATAGAAATTGCAAGATATATAGCAAAGTGTGATACTTGTCAGAAAGTGAAAGCTATATATTTGAGGTCTGCTGGAGAATTACAACCATTGCCTATTCCAGCTTGGAAGTGGGAGGACATAAGTATGGACTTTATTGTTGGTCTACCCAAGACATCAAAGGGATTTGACTCAATATGAGTTATTGTAGATCGACTCACTAAGTCAGCACATTTTCTTCCTGTCAAGACTATATATCCCACTGTCCAATATGCCAAGATATATTTAGCAAGAATTATGAGTCTCCATGAAATACCAAAGACCATAGTGTCCGATAGGGGTACACAGTTTGTCTCTAGTTTTTGAAAACAATTGCGTTCTTCATTGGGTACCAAGCTCCTATATAGTACAGCTTATCATCCGTAGACTGATGGACAGACTGAAAGAGTCAATCAAGTGCTGGAAGATATGTTAAGGTGTTGTGTCCTTAATTATTCCAACAAGTGGGACGAATGCTTACCTTTGGCCGAGTTCTCATATAACAATAGTTATCAGGAAAGCATTAGAATGGCTCCATTTGAAGCACTCTATGGTCGTAGATGCAGAACATCGTTGAGTTGGTCTGAGCCTGGAGAAAGAAGATTCTTTGGAGTTGACCTTGTGAAAGAAACAGAAGACAAGGTTAGGCAAATAACAGAGTAATTTGAAGATAGCCCAGTCCTGCCAAAAGAGTTATGTGGATAGACGACGGAGACCATTGGTGTTTAGCAAAGGAGATTTTGTATATCTGAAAGTATCACCAATGAAGGGAGTTACCCATTTTGGTGTTAAAGGCAAGTTGGCACCTCGATATATTGGACCATTTCAAATTTTGGAGAGATATGGAAAAGTGGCCTATCGCTTGAAATTACCGAACATTTATCATTTGTACATGATGTGTTCCATGTGTCTCGATTGAAGAAGTGTCTCGAGAGTGCCCGAAAGCGAATGTTGAAGTTGAAGGAGTGGAACTTGAACGGATCGACTTATTCGAGAATATCCTATCCGAAAGCGTTGGATCGGAAAGATCGTGTTACTCGAAGGAGGACAATAAAGTTCTACAAGATACAATGGAATCAACATTCAGAAGAGGAAGCTACTTGGGAATCAGAAGATTACTTGTTAGAAAAGTTTCCAGAGTTTCTTGCGTCATTATAGAATAGAGTATTGTTAGTTAAGCTCGGTTGTTACAAATTGTGTTTTGTAAAGGAACCTCAGTTGTTTTATGGATGAGAATTGGATGTTTTTGGATTGACATATTTCCTTTTCCATTACTTACCCTATGGCTTTGAATCTCGGGGCGAGATTTCTTTTAGGGGGAAGGATTGTAACACCCTGGGTGTTTAAGTATTAAAAACTAGACATATCATCATATGCATTGCAAGGCATTGGTCATATTACAAACTTTGTTATGCATTCACTAAAACAAGTTTACATTTATGTTATAAGTATTGCTTGGTATTGTTTGAATCAAGTTTGAAATCTTTGTATTGATTTGAAATTCCGAAAACCCTGATTTTCAATATTTAAATCCGACCCTGAAAACCCATTTCAAAATCGAAGCACATTTTGGGGTTGAGTCTTAAATCAAAGTTGTAGAGCTTGTCGAGTTGTACAAAGTTTGTTTTTGGAGTTTTTCAAGTTGTTTAGTAAAATTTGAAGTTATTTGAAAAGGCAAAATTCCTTAAATGTCTCTTATTTGAATTCAAAAGTTCATTTCAAAATGTAGACCGAATTAGGGGTTGGTTATAAAAGCAAAGTTGTAGAACTTTTGATTTTGAACAACTTTTATTTTTGGAGATTTTTGAGTTGTTATACAAATTTGGGAGTAATTTGGATTTTAAACTGGATGGCAATTCTGTAATTTCGATGAACAGTGTTCACCGCTCTTGCTACATTGCCAGTGATCCTTCGGCTTGCTTCCAGTCGCGCGCGTGGCCGTCTGGGCATCGCAATGGCGAGGGAAATGGCTTCATCGTGGCTTCCTTGCGCTTCCTGGCCATCCTTTATAACCTGAGCCGCCGTCGTCTTTGTTGTTTCCTCCTCCTCTGTTTTTTTTCCGTCGCCTTGCTCCTCTCCGGCGAGCTCGCACCGTCGCGGTAGTGTCTTCACCATCGCGGCATAGCGCTAGATAGCTTCGTCTACTCGTTGCGCACCCAGCTAGCTAGCTCTGGTCGATTGATTTTGCCGTGAGTTCGTCGTTCGTCGCTTTCTTCCTCGCGGTCGGCCACCTCACCTGAGATTCCGTTTCTCCGCGGCCAGCATCCTCCGGTAAGCCGTTGCCTGTGATCAGTGTACCTACGGCTTTATCTCGATGTTGTGGTGCTTAATCTTGTGTTGCTTGCTCGTTTTGATCACTGCAGTCGTCGGTTCTCCCTCACCGACGATCTTTGCTCCGCTGTGATCACCGTGGTCGTCGTCACGCCTCTCCGTTGCTTCCCCGACCTCGCTCCTTGCTTCAACGCGTTCGGGGTGAGCTACTGGTGCTTCCTGGATTCTTTGTTTAAGCTCTACTGGTTTCACGTCGCTGGCGTAGCACTGCCATGCCACCGCGTCCGCCATGGTCGACGTCGAGCTAGTATAGGGTCGTAATCAGTACAGATAGGGACGTCAATCGATGCGCCTAGTCTTGGTGATCGTTTTGGTACTTTGGACGTCGCCGTTGGACTCACCGTCGACGAGTTTACGTTGGTCAGCGCCGTCGCCGTCGTGGTCAAACGCGCGAGGTTAGGGATGACAGGTGGGACCCGATGTCAGTGACACAGCGTTCAAATTGGATTTTTCGATTTTCAGAATTGAATGAATAGTATCCATTTTTGTTATTTTTGTGTAGATTTATTTAAAGCTCCAAAAATTATGAAAATTTTTGTGTGAACTCTCTGTGATGTATATTATTTAGGAAAAATATGAAATGTTGTTTTTCAGTACTTTTTGAATGTGATAAAAATTGGTCAATTAATTAATAAATGAGTTTCCATGATTTTTCTAGGCTTATTTATGTATCCAAAAATTATGAAAATTGTTTTGTCACTTAGTTATCATGTGATGAACATTTACAAAAATTTTGATGCTAATTGGAACAAGTTGATTTATTTCATAATTCTTAATTAATTAATTAATTCATAAAAGCAAATAGTAACATTTAGTGATTTAGGTTTTGTTTGAGTTTTTGATTGAGTGATGTCCTTGGGTCATTAGTTGGTGATGATCCTTGGCAATTGATGTGAGTGTTGCGAAAATGGTTTAGTTAGTTTAACTTGTAACTGTACCGCGAAGGAAAGTTGTATTCAAGTTGTTAATTTTGCATCCATCATCGAGCATCATATTTCGTATTCCGCATCATGTTAAACATGGCATTGTTGCTACGTGTAGTGAACGAAGGTGAAAACGTGGTAGTTAATCAAGTAGTTGAGGAGGTTGATCCGTCTGTGGTGGTTGGTGTTGATATCGGTGGAACGACTCCGGACCCAGACTTTTCCGTCAACGAAGGCAAGCCCCGGATGCATACAACCCTACCTTGTATTTTACAAATTGATTTCGCTTTTGCTTCTTTTTACTGCATTAAGTGATTAGGAGTCAAGTGAAAATAAAATTGGTACATTACCAACCTTGTTATTCCATATTTACCATATTACCAGTTTTAAATTCGTATATGATAGTTTTGCTTAGCTATGCTTAGAACGATGAAAGTCGGGTGATTACCTGTCATCTGCAAGTTTTAAATGGAACTGTGGTTACTTATGTTATCATGTGATATGGGAATATGGAGTAATAAATCTAGACCGGGCGGACTCGGTGTATGGGAGCCACAAGACATGGAGGTCTTGTGAGCGGGTTCTTTTCCGCCTGTGTCGATTAAGGTCCGTCCGTTGTTGAATTGCATGAGGTGAGACTTTGTAGTACTAACCACATACTCCGATAAGCCTTAACTTGGCTATTCTATTACGAGAATGGCTACTCGCGCACTGGGAGTGGAGAGATGGCGGGAATAGCGTGTACCCACGTGGCAATGGGCTGGATTGGTGGAGTACTGTATTCTCGGGTGGCGCGGACCCATTCTTGTTTAGAGGATCCGAGGGTAGGTTGATATATGTAAGTCGGGGACCTACATATGTCATGTGGTCTAGAATTCCCAGCTGGGTTTTTAATCGGTTCGAATCGTCGTTGCTCCTCGGTTAAGGAGACTCAACTCACTGTTCATCATCGTAGTAATTAATAACTGGAACTTGAGGATGGTCTGTGAAGGTGTTGGTTATGAAGTTTCATGATCTCATTGCGGATCGTGTGAGCTTTGTATATGAGTTTATGAAGTTTTAAATGTTGATGTAAAGGATTTTATTAAAAAGCTTTTACGCAAAAGAACTTTGATTATTGCTAAAGCCATACCTTGAATCCCCGAGCCTGCATTCATAAGTGCTATCAGTTTTTATTTCGGTTAAGTCTTGTTGAGTACTTTTGTACTCAGGGTTCTTTGACCCTTGTTGCAGGTGAGGCTCATGAGCAGATCTGTTTTGGATCGTGTTGCATGACTGTTGTTCAGTGTGATGACGATAAGTAAATGTGTGGCCTTGGGCAGGGCAGTTTAATTGTGTGTTTTGTAATATATTATAATGCCACTCCACTACTTTGTTTTGTATTAATTATCGAACTTAGTTGTATGGTTTGAAACAAACGGTTTGTAAACTATGTTATTGTAAGACTTCTGCTATTTTTACTCTGGTGTATCTATTTGAATAAACTGTTGTAATACTGCAATAACTCTGTAATGTGATCCTGCTCGGAAACCATGGATGATTCGGGGTTCCCCGAGGACACCCGACAGTCTTCTTAAGTTACCGGGAACGTATGCATAGATGTCAAAGGTCGTTGGATAGTGATAGGTGCATGTGGGTCCTATAATGTAGGAGGTTCTGCCACATTATCTACTTGAGCTTCACTTTAAATTTATTTTGTACTCTCTTAGCAAATTTCTTGAAGCATGATGCCACTTCGGCCTTGTCATGAAGGAAGAACACCCAAGTATATCTAGAGTAGTCATCAACTATTACAAGACAATAGAGATTTCCTTCCAAACTCTTGTAAGTTGTTGGTCCAAATAGATCCATGTGGAGGAGCTCTAGCACTCTTGTTATTGACATGTAAGCTTTTATAGGATAAGTGTTTGCAACTTGCTTGCCGGCTTGACATGCACTATAAAACTTGTCCTTCTCAAATTTTACATCCTTCAACCCTCTCACCAATTCATTCTTCATTAGCTTCTTGAGTGAGCTCATCCCAACATGAGCAAGTCTTTTATGCTATAGTCACCTAAGTGATGTTTTAGTGAATAGGCATGTCTTCAAGTTGGCATCTTCGGAGGTGAAATCCACTAGATATAGGTTGTTGTATCTAAAGCCCTTGAATATGACTTGATCATCATCTTTCTTTGATACAACCACTTCCTTCTCGGTAAACAAGCATTGAAAGCCAAGATCACACAATTGACCAACGGATAGCAAGTTGAAGCTCAATGAAGCAACATATAGCACATTTGAAATTGAATAATCATTTGATATTACCACTTTGCCCAATCCTTAAACTTTTCCCTTTGAATTGTCACCAAATGTAATTCTTTCTTGACCATCAACTTCTTCATCTAGTGAGGTGAACATACGAGGATCAACGGTCATATGTTGAGTGCAATCACTATCAATAACCCAATAACTTCTACCGGTCTTGTAGTTCACCTACACACAAGAGATCAAGCTTGATGTTTAGGGACCCAAGCTTGAAGGGGCCCTTGACTTTTTCAACAAGTGACTTTACAACCTAAATTTTCTTAGGCATATTCTTGTTGGGAGGACCTAAGAACATGACTTTCATTTTTCCACTAGAGTCCTTTCTAAGCATGTAATGAGCATTGAAAGCAAAGGGTCTAGCATGCTTGGGCAAGGGTTGTGGTGGTGGAGCTTGACACTCATGGGCAAAGTGACCTTCTTGTCCACATTTAACGCATCTCTTTGACTTAGGCTTTGACTTGTGTTGTTGGTGGTGTTGTGCTTGAGCTTTCTTCTCTTGATGTGCTAAATACCTAATGCCACTTCTATCCATCTTCATTACGATGTTTATGAGTACCTCACTTTGAAGATATTGGCCTCTTGTGAACTTGCTCAAGCCGGTCTTGAGATACTCTCTCTCCAATTTGAGCTTCTTGTTCTCTTCTTTGAGTTCATCATGATTTTTCTCCATCTTGAGTCTCTTGTTATCTTCTTTGAGCTTCTCATTCTCAAGAGTTATATCACAATCATGATCAATGTTCTCAATCATAATAGTGTTAGTGGTTAATAGCTTTTCAAGATCTTTCTTGAGCTTTTCATTTTCATGCTTGAGCTTGACATACTCATCATAGTTGTCGGTCTCAACCACTTTCTTGCCTTTGCCACTAGATCCTTGCTCAATGCTCTCAACAATTAAGTCATCATATGATGTAGCTATATCAATTTTAACAACATGGTTAGTAACATCATGTGGCTCATTAGATAATAACTCATGAGAGACAACAAGATTATCATGATTAACCTTGAGATTTGTGTACTCTTCTTTTAGCATATTGTAGCTAGTGGTGAGCTCATTATGTATCCCCTCAAGTTTATCATGTTTTTCTTTAAACTCCTTTTTAGAGGATTTGAGCTCCTTGAGTTTGGATGATATAGTTTTATTTTCTTCTCTAAGCTTAACACTAGCTTTTTCCACTGTGTCATATTTAGCTAAGAGTGAGTCATTCTTAAGTTCTAACTTTTTATTTTTAGCTATTGTCTTTCTAATAATTTTAGTATACTAGTTTAGCAACTTGACAAGATCATCATACGAAGGTGATTCAAATTCATCATCACTATCACTATCGTCATTGCTAGCATGATCATCACCACTACTATCATCATCATTTTGTACTTTTCGTTCACCCTTGGCCATAAGGCATAGGTGTGTAGAGGATGATGGTAGTGGTGTCGGTGAGCATAGTGAAGAGTCAATTACAATAGCGGCCACCTTCTCGTTCTCACTTTCATCATCGGATGAGCAACTTGATGAATAAATATCCGTGAGCCAATCACCAACAATGTATGCCTTGTTTTTCTTGTGGAAATTCTTCTTCTTCCCATCCTTCTTCTTATATGGCTTGTTTTTCTTCTTCTCATCATCATCTTCATCACTTGAGTCATCTTTCTTGCCTTTTCTTGTACTTGTCTTTCTTGGGCTTGGGGTATTGATGTGCTAGATGACTAAGTTCTCCATAAGTATAGCAATCCATCTCCGAGATGGGCTTCCTTCTATTGCTAGTGAAGAATTTCTTCTTCTTGCCATCAAACTTGACACTGTTCTTGTTGAGCTTCTTAAGCATCTTGGCGGTTCTTCTCACCATGAGAGCAAGACTTACATCATCAATTTCATTATCACTTGAGCTCTCATGATCAACTCTTGGTTTGCCCTTCTTCTCTTGGCTAGCCTTGAATGCCAAGTCTTTCTTCTTAGTGGAAGAAGAGCCATCTTGTGGTGTGATGTGCATATACATCTCATGTGCATTGATCTTTCCCAATATTTGAGTTGGTGTAGCGGTGGAAAGATTACCTTGATGAAGCACGGTCATAATATGCCCATATTTGTCAATGGGAAGGACACTCAAGATCTTTCTTACAACATTGGATGGTTGCATTTGTGTGAGTCCAAGTCAATTGACTTCCTCTACAAGAATATTTAAGCATGAATACATCTCATTAGCACTTTCTTTAGAAAGCATCTCAAATAAATTAAGCTTTTTCAAAACAAGATGATCGCGTTCCTCACGCTCACTCTTTGTTCCCTCATGGAGCGCACAAATGTTCGACCATAGTACATGGGCGTCCTTGTGGTTCCGCACATGGTTAAAAACATCTTTGCAAAGGCCTCTAAAGATGGTGTTTCTAGCATTTGCATTCCATTTCTCATAATTAACTTCATCGCCTTGAAGGTGTGTGGGATCCTTAGGTTTTGGGAAGCCTTGTGAGGCGGCTCTAAGAATTCCAACATCTAAAGCTTCTAAATAAGCCTCCATGCGGATTTTCCAATAAGAAAAATCATCTCCCTCGAAGATAGGAGGAGGTCCATCCCCGTGGGACATCTTTCTCTAGGCGGTTAAGCCTAATTTAGCGAGCACGAGGCTCTGTTACCAATTGAAAGGATCAAGATGCCCAAGAGGGGGGTGAATTGGGCTAATTCTAAATTCTTTGCAATAATTAAGCCCTACACTTAGCCCGCTTCACCCCTTGTGCCTAGAATGTGTTTCTATTGTTCTACCGCACACAAGTTTAGCACCCTAAGTTCCAATCCTACTCTATTATGGCAATTCTAAGAATGTAAAGACTCAAAAGTAAATGCTCAAAGTAAAGAGAGGGAAAGGAACGCGGCGATATTTTGCCGAGGTATCGGAGAGTCGCCACTCCCCACTAGTCCTCGTTGGAGCACCCATGCAAGGGTGTAGCTCCCCCTTGATCCGTGCAAGGATCAAGTGCTCTCTAGGGGATGATTCTTCGACACTCCATCGCGGTGAATCGCCCACAACTGCTCACAATTTGAGTTGGTTCATCCACAAGCTCTATCAGATAATCACCAAACTTCCAATCACCACCGAGCCGTTTAGGTGATGGCAATCACCAAGAGTAACAAGCACAAACTCTCACTTGACCACAACAAGTCTAATGAGAAGGGTGGATGCACACTTGCTACTCTCCTTGCATTAATGAGGACCTTAATCTTGGATTCTTAAATCTCAATCACCTCACTAGGCTCTTGCTCTCCCTTACACTCTCAAGGTGTTTCTTAGCTAAACAAATGGGCAAGAGACCTCCCATGGATGAGTGGAGTAAGTATTTATACCCCCTCATTCAAAACAAACTGTTGGGAGGCTGAGTCAGCACTTTGCGGGGTGACCGGACGCTCCGGTCAGGGTGACCAGATGCTCGGTCAGTTATCCCCGCCACTGTGTCAGAAAGAGTTGTTAAGTTCTGACCGGACTCTGACCTGCGTCCGGTCATCACTGATCGGACGTGTTCGGTCAAGAAAAACGCTTTTGGAACCTTACTTATGTTGACCGGACGCTGGCACCCACAGTCCGGTCACTTCGCTATTCAGCGTCCGGTCAGTTACCGGATCCTGACCAGCGTCCGGTCAGCACCGACCGGACGCGTCCGGTCAAGAAATTCCCTCTCTGGAGTTGACCGAACGCAGGCACCTAGCGTCCGATCACTTTCACTCAGCGTCCGATCAGTACCAGACGACTTTAGTTGATCAAATGAACTGACCGGACTCACCCTTCAGCGTTCGATCACAACCAGACTAGCGTCCGGTCAGTCATTTGACCCTCCATTCACTTCCAACTCGAAACCCTATGTGAATGAAGTTTGCTCCAATTGATCTTAGAGCTATTCCTGAGCTACCTAGTGCTAGATTTGACAAATGTACATCACACCTAACCCACTAGACTCACATAGGTCAAGCTACTAGTCTATACCCCCTTAATAGTACGGCCAAAGGGAAAACAAAGTCCTAAACTACTCTAAGTGTCTCTCTAACGCCAAACGACACTTAGAACTAGTCCGTCCTTAACATTGTCGTCCATCCTTTGAAAGACGAAACGATTTCCATCGTCAGAGGCATGACCACCATGATTGCCCAATCAATTGTCATTACCATGACCTAACTTAAATTGCATCTGCAAAACACACGTTAATCATAGTAATCTCGTGTTGTCATTAATCACCGAAACCCAACTAAGGGCCTAGATGCTTTCACTAAATATCTTCATTCTGCATGTCAATACCGTCATTGCCATGAGCAACTCCTATACCTGTTCTCTACACCTGTCAGTTCAGATGCACATTGTAGGAAAAAAATAAAGATTTTACTACCTGTCACTCATAAGACCTTTGGCCTACGTATTGTTACTTGCCTGATTAGTGGCTTTCCATATATATATATATATATATATATATATATATATATATATATATATATATATATATATATATATATATACTACACACACACGGTAAGGCTATTCTGCAGCTGGCCACATAATAACTTATTCTATAGCCACCTTGATTTACGATAATGTTTATATCAATTTACGATAATGACAATACACATTTACGATACATGGGTTACTATAATTCAAGATGATACTTACCATAATGTTATAGTAAATCACTTATGAGAGAGTTATCATAATCTCGTAAATTAGTATAGTAATTATCGTAACTCAAAGTGGCCACGGAATAACTTATTCTGCGGGAGAGTATATTCAGTAGCCAGCTACAAAATAAGTTATTCTGTAACCACCTCCGTTTACGATAATTTTATATACTAATTTACGATAATATCAATACATATTTACGATAGTTGAGTTACTATAACACATGGGGATATTTACCATAACGTTATAGTAAACCACTTAGTAAGGAGTTACTATACTCTCGTAAATTAACATAGTAATTATCGTAACTCAAAGTGGCTATAAAATAAGTTATTTTGTAGCCAGCTATAGGGTAGTGTGTATATATATATATACACCTGATTACTGATCATGTGCACACCTAATATCGTTAGTTGTACAATGCTGGTGAATTATTTCATTTTTCATGTTACCTACTGAGGTTTTTGAGATTGTGCAATGACGAGCTTTTGCTTTTTTTCACTAAGACAATATAATTCTGCAATAATGATTCATTATTTCATTCTTCCACGGTCCTTGCTCTTTCCATTAGTTTTTGTGATGGCAATGTTATTATATCTTAGCAATTCTCTTCCGCATATGTTCTTTTGTTTTTATTAGTTCCTGCATCTCTTTGTGATGGACTTCAGATTGATTTCTTTTTTGTTTCCCTATACAGCTTCAGTTTGAGTTGCTGGATTCTTTTAAGAGTGCCCAAGATTGCAGAATCATAGATGAGCATACTACGGTGGATTGTACCTCCAAAGGATGCAACTGAGACCTGGCATCCATATTTATACAAGCTTAGTGTTTTTTTCATCTTATATGCCCAGCCTGCAAACAAAAAAGTTCTATTTTTTCCCTAGCTGAAGTAGTTTGACTTTGTAGGCAATAGCTCTGACAGATTGCCTTGTGCTCCTGTGAATATTTTCCCTACTTCTATACTTACTGTTGAACTTCAAACTATGAACAGTCTTCTTCTGTACATGATTTCAATAGAAGACTGCAGTTTCCAGAAGAAGAAAAAAACACTGCACAAAAACAAATTGAAGATTTTACTACCTGTACATTCATAGGTCCTTTGGCCTATTATCGTTCCTTGCCTCAATAGTTTTTTTCCCAAATTATATATATGTGATCCGCTTTACCATATTTCCGGATTTCTGCCATATTGGTTAACTTTAACATTATTATTACGCTTGACAAAAACTCCTACTGTCCACTTGCTGCTTAACTCTATGGTTTATGCATTTCATGTCCTGCTTCGAAATATCATAGCTGATATAAACATACAAGAGATGTGCACACATTCATCTGCCCCGTTTGCTACGCAGTGCTTATTCTTCACTGTGTCCTTTGCATTGTTTCTACCTTCTCATGCTACATATATATGCTTGCTAGCCCGCGCAGGTGCGTGCGCGGGGGTTCCTGCTAGTTAGAAGTGATTCGTAGAGATTGTTGGATGTACACCATGTGAACGAGTACAAGATGGGCCTATCAAAAAAAAAAAAAAAGGAGTCAAGATGGGGAGTCTTAGTTTGGCATGGTGTTGAAGCTCAGCAAATGCGTGTAAGAGTCTGTTCTTTGTAAGAATCCCGAAAGAAACCAGAACCGCAAAAACATGACTTCTTTGTTTCTTCTTATAAATTTAGTTTAATTATAACAAAACTGCCACTATAGCTGTTTTTGTCAAACGCTCTCCAACATGGTTTCAGCTCTACCAGAAACAAGAGAAATCAGAACTAAAACCCTTTAAGGAGGAGCCGGAACCTGCCAGACTTTGACAAGACGATGGTTGGATTCCTTCGACTTCGTTCCCAACTTCCCATGTCTTATTCTGTCGTACAAGTCCAGTGATTGAGTGGCGGCTGGTGACCCTTTGCTATGATTCTATGACTGTTGTCATCTTTTGCAAACGTCCGACGACACGCATGGGTGTGAGATCCATTTGTGGCAACTGGCAAGATTCGGAGGAGTGCAATCTTTTGTGGGATTAAATTGCAAGATCTTTTTGAGGAAAACAGAGAATATATGAAGAATTTTAGGAGTTAGGAATGCTTTTTTTTCGAGAGCGTGTGTTTGTGACGCGTATTTCATTAGGTAGAAGCAGAGTTTGACCGGTTACAACATCAAAAGTAATCCATAGATTACCGTAGAAGGATGGAAGCCAACACGATCCAAATAAACCTAACTTAAATTACATTACATGAAAGTTTTGCAACCAATTGGGCAGGTGCCAACGAGACTAGTAAGCCTCCTCGAATATACACTCGAACCCCGCCACGTCGAACTTCATAAGCGCTCGAAGTGCGGCTCTTTTTACGGAGTCGAGTGGGCCCTGGAATGTCTGCGGGAAGTCTGTCACTACATGGGTATCCGACGGCTGTGAGGCGATGGGTTCGCACTTGGACACAAGCACCTTCTGCGCTTGAAGGGTGGCGTTAGGGGTCCGATAGGCACACTTTGCCGACAGACGCGTGCTACGGCGGATGGTGATCATAGATGGAGAGCGACGGGTTCGACGTCGGGGTGGCGCCTTGAGGATGGGAGTCTTCAGCAGGGCAGAGACGCGCCTAGCAAACTCCTGGCGAGGGCCGAAGAAGAAACGTTGTCGTAGTCCGGTTGTCGGTCCCACGTCGGCATAGAGGTAGGCGGTCGATCCTCACCTTCCACCCCCGGCGCCTCAGCATCCACGAAGCTAAGCTGAATCATCCGTGGTGGCGAATAGGTGCCCGCCGACGATGCCTGAACCGTGGTGCCAGTCCCGCGCCGGCATAGAGCTAGGAATGCTGGAAACCGAGGATTGGGAGCTGATTTTTTTTTGGGGTGCTCTTTTCTGAATTTATTTAACTGAATGTTTAACAGCCATGTTGAGTAGTCATGTACAGTGAATGGATACAATCGTGCGTGTTGCAAGCAACTGAGGACTGTTGTGGCCATTCCTCCTTAAACCCGTAATAATACATACATATACTCCTACCTAGCTTTGATTAAGAGACAGAGGGTCACTCGCCCAAAGTCGCTGTAGGTACTGTCTGTCGAGGGCATGCATCGGCAACCGCGCACCGGCCGGTACGGTAAACGAACCTCATCACACTTGACACTCCGAAATTAAATCTGAATTCCTGTCGTCAGTTAGCAGTTGACAGCTGCTTGTCACAACGAAATACTAATAAATCATTTAGGCCTTGTTTAAATGTAGTCGGATTCGCATCAATCCATATGTATTGGGGTGAATTGAAGTGGAACTTGAACTAAATTATACTCCAACACATGTGGATTGAGGTGAATTTGATAACATCCAAACGAGAGGGAAATTGTTGGTTGAATTACCATCTGAACGAGTACAAGATGGGAAACTTACCATTGAAATTTGAAAGTTGGGTCAAATGATGGGCACGGTAGATTAGACTTCGTTCACGTGCTGTTTCGATCCGTGCAGCTCCAGTGGTTTGCTACTCTACGATCTTATTCTTTCTGGCTCCTGTGGTCTCCTGTGGGAAACGTTTGAAACAGTACCGTCGCCTTCTATCGGTCACTCCACCCCTAATTAGCATCTCCATCAGATCTCTGTCCCCTTTAATTTTAATATCTCCGCCGTATACTTGACTAGTTCCTTTGCCCCTCTATACGAGTCAATTAGCAATATCTGCACAAATGTATCACTATAACTTTTCTCAAAGGGAAAGGGATATTAATAAGTTGGCACAGTGCATCTCTAAATTATAAAAAAAAAGTAAAAATTAAGAAAATACAATATTCTATCTAGGTCCTTTCATAATCTTCTTCGTTAGTGTAGACAATACAAGATTTGACATTCTAGAACTAGATTGGAACTCATGTGAACCAATAAAAGGACATCAATGGTTGCATCAACGCAAGTATTTTTTTGAACCGTGGATACATCAACATGTTGTTTGTAGATAAAATTAAAATCATTTGCTACCAAAGTATATTTCATAATCAGTCTACCAATACTTACTAAAATTAAGCTGCCAGTTTGCAACTCTCTTTTAGGAGTTAACGGTATAAGGATCAAAGTTAAAAATATTTAACTTTTACATTGTCCCAATCCTTAGAACCCGAATTCAACTCCCTAAATTCCAAGTTTCTTCGCAAATTCCTCACATATACGTCCGCACTATGATCCTCAAAAGATCTCACGATTCCACTCCGAATATTGTGGAGCTATGCTACAAGTGGACTAGCGTAATAATTCAGAATTTAGTTTTCATATCTAACGACTAGCGTATTAGTACAAGGAAACCATGCATTAACGACGTGCATAATCAGGAGGAGTCACGTCGGTACAGCTTGGACGACGAGGCGGTGCCCCGGCCCCTGCCGCCTTAAATAATCGCACGCGCGCGCACACCCAACCGCGAGCTCCATCCACGCTGACGCGTCGTTACACCATGAACGCACTGCAACGATCGCGTATAAGTATGTCGCCAGGGCGTCGGCCACGGCACACGGTGCAACGTGCAAGAGACGATCGAGCGTAAACTGTAAAGTGTAAACAGCACATGGCGGCGTCGTTGTCCATGGTGGCGTGGCCGCTGACGGTCGTGTCCCTGCTTGTAGCGTCGGCGGCGATAATGAACGGCGGCGGCGGCGGCGGCGGTGCGCAGGCGCAGCCGATTGTGCCGGCGGTCATCTCGTTCGGCGACTCCACCATCGACGTCGGCAACAACAACTACCTGCCCGGCGCGGTGTTCAAGGCCGACTACGCGCCGTACGGGCAGGACTTCGTGCGCCACGAGGCCACCGGCCGCTTCTCCGACGGCAAGATCGTCACCGACATCACCGGTTTGCTATGCTACCACCACGCATGATGCCTACTCTGTAGACTGTAGTGATTAGGACGGCGGCTGTGTGTGACGGACGAGTTCGTTCTTCTGTTCATCTGTTGGCTTGTTTGTTGCAGCTGAAACACTCGGCTTCCAGAGCTACGCGCCGCCGTACCTCAGCCCGCAGGTGTCGGGGAAGAACCTGCTCATCGGCGCCAACTTCGCCTCCGCGGCGTCCAGCTACTACGACGACACGGCGGCCATGTATGTAAGTACCATACATACATATATGTTTGTGTATATATATGTAAAATTATTGCTACAACAAGCCATTTTTAGCAGGATACGATAGATGTTGTTGCTTGTTGAGGCTATCTGCTAGTGACGGGTAGGTGTATGTTTGGTGCCTGCTTGTGCACACGTGCAGGACGCGATCACGCTGACCCAGCAGCTCAAGTACTACAAGGAGTACCAGTCGAAGCTGGCCGCGGTGGCCGGGCACGCCAAGGCTCGCGCCATCCTCGCCGACGCGCTCTACGTCGTCAGCACGGGCACCGGCGACTTCCTCCAGAACTACTACCACAACGCCTCCCTGTCCCGCCGCTACAACGTCGACCAGTACTGCGACCTCCTCGTCGGCATCTTCTCCGGCTTCGCCGACGTACGTCATCGACCTGATCAGAGACTCATGAATCTCAGCGCCATTCATGTGTGCCGGCCGGCCGGGCGCCATCGTTTGCTCCGTGTTGAACAACGCGATCGAATCTGTGTGTTGATTGCAGGAGCTGTACAGGCTGGGAGCGCGGCGGATCGGCGTCACGTCCATGCCGCCGCTGGGCTGCCTGCCAGCGTCCATCAGGCTGTACGGCGAGGGCCGGGATGCGTGTGTGCCGAGGCTCAACCGCGACGCCGAGACCTTCAACGAGAAGCTGAACGCCACCGTCAAGGCGCTCAGGCGGCGGCACGCGGACCTCAAGCTCGCCATCTTCGACATCTACACGCCCCTCCGCGAACTCGCCCAAGACCCGGCGGCTTATGGTACGTGTTCGATAATGTCGTGATCACGCCATGGTGATAGCTACTAACATATATGACCATCGATGTGCGTCGCCGCCGTTTATTTAGGCTTCGCGAACGCGAGGGGTACGTGCTGCCGGACGGGGACGGCCAAGACGAGGGTGTACCTCTGCAATCCGACGACGGCCGGAGCATGCCGGAACGCCAGCAGCTACGTGTTCTTCGACGCCGTCCACCCGTCGGAGGCTGCCAACGTCTTCATGGCGGAGTCCATGATCGAGGCGGGCATCGAGCTGGTTACCTAGGAATAATGGCGTCAATAAAGTAGACGACAGCTGCAGATGCCGCAGCTGACAGACGGCAGACCGTAGACATGTGTCTCTCCTCATCTGTTTTCGTTAGTGTTGAGCCGTTTGTTATTTGGTTTGGTGTTATATATTTTTCTTTTAATGAAATACATGCTACACGGCACGTTCGAGAAAACAAAACTACAGTGTCTGGGATAGCCTGTGAAATTGCACCGTCGGCCGGTCGGCCCTGCCGTTTTCGTAATGTTGATAATCATATATGCATGGCATCTGTAGCCGCTCATCAGTTTCCTGTTCCATCCAAGAAAACAACAGTGTCTTGAATAGCCTGTGAAATTGCACCGTGGCCTACCATTTTTTGTAATACTGTTAATCATATACTATGCGTTTTCCTATATATACATAATACATTTGTAAACAAGTACTAGTGGGTGGTGTGTCCTAATGATCGTGATTTTCTTTTGATTTTTCATATGCAAGTCTTACATATATATATATATATATATATATATATATATATATATATATATATATATATATATATATATATATATATATATATATATATATATATACTGATAGTACCTGCAGATGCGGGAGTTCTATCCTCCTAGCAATGTTATGGGGCATAAAATATATTAAATTATCACAAGATTTGAAGTAATAAAATAATATTAAATTATCACAAGTTTATATAATAAGATAATAACATTTATAATACCAACTAAGTACCAATAAATTTTTTGTTAATTATATTTTTATAGTATACCTATTTGATGTCATAAATCTTTGTAATTTTTTTTATAATTTTGGTCAAACTTGAGAAGCTTTGACTCTCCAAGATTCTTGAAATGACTTACAATTTGGGATGGAGGGAGTAACAGATACACTGGAATTGTCAATCCAATAACTGACTATATTTACTAACAACCAACGATGAACTACATACAGCAACAACCAACAACCAACGATGAACTACATACAGCAAAGCCGTAAACTGACTAGCTGCAAGCCTGCAACACCCAAAACAGCCTACATGAGTACAGGTATATATCAAATCCAGCAGCTGAAATTAATGCTGATGTCCTAAGGAAACACAATTTATTCGCTTGCATTAACTCAAAAGGAAAATAACACGTTACCTGCAGATCCTTTGTGCTCCGGTGTCTCAACTAGCAGTGGGAAAGGGCAGTGTTCAGAGTAGACTATTATTTCCCAGAACCCATACCGGAACCATGAACATTGCGCCTGAATACACTATGTCGTATATGCTGCTTTCGCATGAGAAGCAGGTTCCAGTGTTCCTGGAAAGAGGTTAAGGATTCGTTAACAGAAACATGTACAGCCGAGTGAGAGCAAGAAGAAATGAAAACCTGGAACACTGAAATACAGATCAGACAAACCAGTTCAATCATGCACGTACTTGATGTTTCCTTTCCTCTTCATGGGAATCAGGTCGACCTTGAAGTGAATAAAAGAAGTGCAACCAAAGCACCATCACCAGCATTACGATTATCTGGTTTGGGTGTCTGAACTAGGAGTTAGCCATGTAAACCTTGAACCCTGAAAATAGAAACCAACTATTCAAAAGTGGGGGCATGAATAACATTAGCACGTGATAAACCTTAGTCCTTAACGACTACGAACAATAGCTAGCATTCATGACTTTGAGCAAGAGGTGCGATTATTAAATTTCTTGTCGGTTCAAGCTGATGGCTGGTCGGTCCACTATTAATGGCTCCTCAGACGGCAGTGACGCAGTGCAGCATGTGTGGAGACATGAACAGTTACTGGAATCAGGGCAAAGAAAGAGAAATGTAGCAAGGAATTGGGTCGGCAGAAATTTGACACTAATCCGCAACTTCACAAAGTTTAATTTCTTTTACGTAAGTTCCAAACTACCATATACAATTTCATGTTAGCAAAGTTGAAGATGTAGCCAGGAAAATCCTACGTTCCCAGAACAAATTCTCCAGTCTGGCAAGGCAAAATTAAAACTAGTAAATCAACTCAACTTGTCTCGGTTGTTATGTTTGAATCCAATACATTAAGATTCCTTCAATATGTTTTGGCTCCTGTCCTCTCCATGTGATGTTAGATGTCACTAGCTTGGAGCAAGTATGAATGTAAGGAAATAAGTTATAGTAACACTTGCAAAGAGAAAAAGGTGTAAAATAACTTGTTCCTCAAAAGCAATTTGATATTTTAATGTTCACATGAACAGCTCAAAAGCTTTCATATTGCAACAACAAGCACCATTTGTAGTAAGTCCATTCCAAAAAAATAAGTTGGCCAAGTAACCTTAGACTTTGCAATCAGAAACATAGTCGACAGGTTGCACTGTAAAAGCTCTTGACAGTAAATTACTGTGGAAACTGGAAAGTTCCAGGTTGGAGCCAGTAGCTACATTTGCAAGTCAACTTTTACTACTTCACTTGTCCATGCTATCTCTCATATTTGTACATATTCCAGATATTACTTTAAGTTAGCTATAATTTTTAAGTTATCTATAACTGACATATATTATATTAAATTATCTTTGAACTGATCAGGATTTATTGCACTCTTTAAATGGACACGACTTACCTCTCTGGAGGGAAATGATCGTTATCTGCAATGGATCTGGTCCAACTCAACAGTTCAAAGTTCAGACTATTGTGCTGTGCTTCCTTCAACCACATTATCATTACCATCAGAATGGAGGCTGACAATCAATTTAGACATTCAAATATTCAAGAGCTGCATAAAATCCCTGGTCTCTGCTACACAGGAAGATGAAACCTCTTGTTCATTTCAAGGATAACGTCCCCAAATATCTCACAGCCTTGCCCATTCTTATTCCAGTTTAACAACCTATTATGAAGATCAATCACAAAATCTTTATCTTGATTTCCCTGTTCCAACACCTTAAATAATGACTTTACACACTTGAGCAGGTATGGGCCTGTCTTGTTTCTGAGTTGGCTGGCAAAACGATGACATCTATCTTCACAATCAAATATCAATGAGGACATATCCTCAGCTACGTCAAGCCAGCCAAAGATGTGATATGCTCCAATCAAAGCCCATCTCTCAGCAGTACCAATGCAGCTGCCTAAGAAACCATCATTACTGGCATGATCTTTTGTTTTTATTTGTGCTTCATTTGACCCCAGAACCTGCCCAGTGCTTGTGTACCGCAGAAGGATGTCACAGTTCTGCTCGTTAACACAACTAGATGATACAAGCAATACTCCTAAAGGAATCCACTGATGCAACAGGTTAAAGTACGAGGGATGGTGGTCCGATACTTTTCCAACTTGCACTTGAGGAAAGGCAGTTGTCCTACAACATTTTACACAGCGATCATCAAATTCTTTAACCAGGGAGCTTACAGTGTTTATTGGCACATGGAATTTCTCTGAATTCGCAGCTGTGGGTATTCGCAGTTTCCTCCTATGATTCACAGTACTTTGGTAGCTTAGGCACTTTTTGTTGTTCCTAGCCCAAGAATGTGATATTTCCAAAATATTGTTTGATAGCACCTCGCATTGATCATCATTAGAAGGGCATAGCACCCAAGAAAGGTAAAAGGCTGCCCTCTGAACAAGACTGACATCACTTATTGATTCAGCAGTTATCTCTTTGGATAATGTTTCTGATAAATAATCTTGTGAGCCTTCTCTGTGGAAAAGTAAAGCAGTTGCAAAACTGAACCAAACGCGGAAATTAATAATCATGTACCTGCAGAACCACAGTTATATCAGGTGCAGTTAACTTCTGTCATACAAATGCTAAACATCTAGCTGTATTGCATATTTGAAAACGCATACCAAGCAGAATTGTATTTTACCAATCCCTTCGATGGTTGTAGTTGTAAGTTTTTCTGCGAAGAGCATCTAGTTCTTGTGCTGTCCAAATGAACCAAGGCACTGATATAAGAAACTAGGTCCAAAAAACCTTTACAAGATAAGGGTCCAGTTAGTATCGCAAGCAAGTCACTTTGTTGGCTTGGGAAGTAAGCATGTGAAAAGGGGAATCTCTGCCCCAATTCTATGGATATTCCCCATGACATAGGCTTGAGAAGAATGTCTAATGCCAACAATACCAATGCATTGTGAAGTTCTAGCACAGAACCCAAACCCCTGCACAAATAAAGGATGAATAAAGAGATTTTACAAGAAGCGGTCCTTAAACAGCGAGCCCACAATGTATAACTAGTTCAGACAATATATAGAGATGTGTAAATGTAACATCCATAATAGTGTTGTTGGTAAAATATCATTTAGGGCTACAGAAAGCAAGGATACAAAAAAAAACCTAAAAATTCAGTCAAATTTATTTCTTTGAAAAATGTAAGATCAAAATTGGAATTAAAAATTAAGTGACAAATGTAGAATAAGTTTGGTACTGTTCATTGAATGAAATCTGTTTCAAACCACTTTCCTAAGATAACTTTAATCCACTGCCTGTTTGGTGCATTCCTAATTTAGTCATGTCGGAGCTTCTGAAATAACTATTTGGTGGACTGCCATGATGTGGCAAGCCACTCTTAACCTTTGCTGCTCTGCAGTTCTATTTGTAAGATTAAAAGTATGTGTAGAAGCCCACTGACCGCGACCGGGACACATCAAACTCAGTGCAAACAACAGTATAGGGCATTTCATATGAGTGTTTGAGGTGTGAACTTACGTTGCTAGAAACCAGAAGTGTAATAGTGATCTCATCTCCATAAATATTGTTGGGGAGCAAACCAGGCAAATTATAATGATACGCCATTCCATCCTATTATACAATTCCTTTCTCAGGCAAAGCAAGGGCCTTCTAATTACCTCCTGGAGCATCGCTGAGAGATCATGCCTAATAATTGATGGATCAAGATGCCATAAAAGCAACCTACCACAGACAGAAGATATAACTAAATCAGTATACTCCATGCAGTGACAACAAAGATACACTTAAGCATAATTATAGAAAGCAGATGCTTAAAAGTCCATGCAATGACAACAAAGATACACTTAAGCATAATTAAGATGGTACTGCCTGTCAGTGTACTACAGATAGAAATAAAGTAGAGTGGTTTGCTGGTGAGCAACAACACTACAGAGCAGGGGCGGAGACAGGGCCGGTGCTGATGTTCAATGATAATATTATTTTGGTAGCTCAGTGCAACTATATTATACATAGAATTGAATATGCGTTAATCATATATAAGACCTGCAGTGTACTTAGCACCCCTCTTGGTTAAGTTCTGGCTCCGACCCCACTACAGAGATTATTATCCAGTAAGCACAAAATTGCACTCCGAGCTTTCAAGATCCCCCTTCGCACTTTACAAGCACTCCTCAAATTCCAAATGTAAATTGTTTTAGAATCTGTGTTGATCAAACACTCAAACTTCTTAAAATTCTCACCATCAATATATAAACAGCTATTAAGACTGAGAACACAAACTTGATATTACTACACTTCTCAATCCTCATTATAAATCCTTTCACAATTTGTAATTACTTTTTTCTGAAATAACATATTTTCACATAAATCACTAGTCAAAGTGTCAGATTAGAGACCATGGCAATGTCCTAAATGACTTAGGGGGTGTTTGGATCAGTGACTAAAATTTAGGAGGTGTGTCAGGAGGGTGTTGCATAGGGTGTTCGGATACTAATAAAAAAATAAATTACATAATCCGTCAGGACTCCACGAGACGAATTTATTAAGCCTAATTAATCAATCATTAGCACATATTTACTGTAGTGCCGCATTATCAAATCATGGAATAATTAGACTTAAAAGATTCGTCTCGCAAATTAGTCGCAAACTATGCAATTAGTTTTGTAATTAGTCTATATTTAATACTCCATGCATGTGTTCAAACATCCGATAGAACAGCGACTAAAATTTAGAAGGGGCAACCAAACACCCTCTTACTTTGGAATCAGAGGGACTGTTTCCGATTCCTACTACACGTTTGCAGCAAAGAAATGGTGTACACTTAATAATAGCACAGAAACTACAATACCAGCACATCTTTTACTTCCTTAAATCTTACTTTTATTAATAGCACACGATGATCCACAAGTAATTGCTGCAAGTATACTGCATACCTCAGTGGGATTGAGTGGTCACTAGGAAGGACATGATTGGAAGGATGATTTATTAACTCCGCAGCAATTGTTCCCATATGAGATACTCTTTCTCCCTCTTCCTTGTAATATGGTAAAGGGAAAAGACACTGGTAGTGAGGGGATAGCACGACCGTTTTCGCAACAGCATACAACAGATTATAAGAATGCCTTCCATCTACATTGAAGAAATAAAAGTGTCAACATTAACAAAAAACAGATAATCAACCTACAGGGAGAAAATATCATTTATAAGCTGATCTCTCAACTGTGAAACTGCTCACAAGTACTCCTAAACATTATGAATGTCACATCTTCTGGCCACAGCATTGATGAGCACTTCCTGTGACATTAGACATGCCTGATTGCAATGTGTCGGAAGAGAGCCCTGTTAATATATATATATATATATATATATATATATATATATATATATATATATATATATATATATATATATATATATATATGTATTTTATATACTCCCGGGAGTAGTTACTCCCATAATCAATAAATCACGTTACGTATGTGTACATACTTATTTATCAGTTTGAGTATGTTGACATACTAATATTAAGATACTCCAGATCTTTACTATGTGAAATTTTTTTTCAAAAGAGCACATATTTTTTTAATATATTATATAATACTATGATAATAGCATATAAAATAAGTATAACCATATACTCTAAGTATACATACATACTTGTCATACATAGTACCCTAGATGGTCTAGAATGATGATATACTTCATCTACATATACTTCGTCGAGCCATATACGGCCTAAATCTAGAGATATACACATGGGAGTAACTACTTCCTGGAAGTAGAAAATAATTTCCATATATATATATATATATATATACACACACGTGGTCGTGCTATTCCACAAGCCAAAACTGACCAAAAAAAATCTGAGTACACCGTTCAGTATCACTCAGTACTATACCTAGCACCACGAAATACTGGCCCCGTTCGGCTGCCCTTAAACCCGGCTTGATCCGCTTTTTTTTTCATCTGAAACAGTGTTTTTCTCTCACAACATTTCATCCGGAACAGTGTTTTTCATCCAAATTCATCCAGAATTCTTCCAGCCGAACAGGGCCAGTGAATAATACTGAAACATGACTACTGAACGATACTAAATTATATTCAGTATAGCAGTTTTGTAGCCAGCTACAGGGTATAATTTACGAGATTATATATAAAACTATACCCTGTAGCTGGCTACAAAAATAACTTATTCTATAGCCACTTTGAGTTACGATAATTACTATGTTAATTTACGAGATTATAGTAACTCCTTGCTAAGTAGTTTACTATAACGTTATGGTAAATATCCCCATGTGTTATAGTAATCCAACTATCGTAAATATGAATTGGTATTATCGTAAATTAGTATATAAAATTATCGTAAATGAAGGTGGCTACACAAATAGGGTGCATTTCCTATACTCTCAAGAGTAACTACTCCCTCTATCTAACTAACGTGGGATAGCTTATCCTCATGAAGTTTGCGGATCAAGTATGTCAGGCGGCAAACCCGGCCCGTTAATGAACGGCCGATGGCTGCGTTTTAAAAAATTCAAATATACATATGGCACATGGCTCTGCATGTTCCAGATGCCGCTGATGAGTATGCTCAGATACGTAACCTTTTAGAGTATGTATGTATACATATACTAAAGTAGGTATGTGTGGGCTTACGCATAATAAAGTATGTATTCATACTTTATTTTCAAGTATGTATTCGTACTTTATTTTCATGATATAAGGAGTACATATTCATACTTTTTTTAAATAGAGTATATATGCATACTTTTTTCACGAAAGGGGTATATATTCATACTTTTTTTATAAGGAGTATATATACATACTTTTTTTAATGAAAGGAGTACATATTCATACTTTTTTAAAAGGAGTATGTATGCATACTTCTTTTAAAAAGGATTACATTTTCATACCATTAGATTGGAGTAGTCTCCTCCCTCTTTCTAAAAAAGAAATTTGTATCAACTGTACCACGACATCAAAAAATTCATGAAGTGATGCTAGATCTAATGTAATCTGAAGAAGTATCCAAATACTCTCGTCCGTGCGTGTATACCGCAAATGAGGATTTTGGTTGGATCTAATATTTTTATATTCAAAAGGGACTAACGGGTGAGACTGTAATTTAGATTGAAAAAATAGGACTGATTGAATTAACGGGTCCGCTCAGGTAACCCGCTAATCAATCTGACGAGAGAACGCACACGTGCCTGTAGGTGGGAGTAACTACTCCCTGGGAGTAGGAAAAAATTTATATATATATATATATATATATATATATATATATATATATATATATATATATATATATATATCACCATCACAGTCCCCCAATTCCTCGACAAGGGTTGCACACGATTGGAGCAGCTCGTGGCAATCCACGGGCGACACGGAACTCCCGACACAGAGCATCTCCTCACCAGCGTCCCCATCGGACCGGACCACATGGCACGAGACTGATGCCGAGAGCACGGAGACGAGGGTGCGGACAAGGCCGTCGACGCGGGCACTATTCACCTGCATACACACGCAGTTCCATCAGCACGATGATGGTTCAACTAAAATGCCAACAGAACTAACGATCCAATAGGGGATACGACGAGGGAGTCGCCTTACCTCTAGCGGGTCGAAGCACATGAGGGAGAGCGCGGCGTCCAGAACCCTGGTTCCGGATGAGGCGCCGGCCCCGTCGCCGCTGGGGTTGAGGGCGGTGGCGAGGGAGGAGATGGAGGCCGAGAGGGATTCCCCGGAGGCGGCGGCACCGCCGCCGGCGGGAGGCTGGGAGAGGCGCCCGGCGAGCTCGGCGAGTACTCGGGTGAGGTCTTCGAGGGGAGGCGCCATTTTCGTGGAGCACTGGAGCGGAGCAGGGAGGGAATGGATCGGTGGCCGCCGTGAGAACGGAAAGGGAACTCCAGCGTGGTCGTGATCTGATAGTGTGCGACGGAAATTGGAGAATGGGCTGAAATAAATCGGGTCATCTCCCCCGAGTCGGCCCATTACAATTCTCCAAGAAAAGGTTCGAGGAGAGGCCCATCGGAGCCTGGAGCCATTCCGAGCAGGGCATGTCAAGCCTGTTTGACATGGCTCCTCGCCGAGGTGCTTCTCCAGGAAAGCGTTGGGCGAGGAGCCAGAAGTTGCAGCTTCGGTTTCTACATAGAAAACGGCTCGTTCCTTTTGCATGCGCCAAAAAAAACTCGGCTGTGATCCTACTTTGGAAATGGTGGAGCAATCGCAACCGGCTGGATCATGGGGAGAGAGGCCTAACAAGGGGCGAGATTGTTGGCCAAGTTGTGAATTTTGTGAATGACCTGAATAAGGAGAAAGCGACGCCAAAACTACCAGCAAGGAGAGAGCAGCGCTGGCGGGTGCCACCACCAGATATTCTAAAAATTAACAGCGACGGTGCTTTTGTACAAGAAACAATGAAGGGTGGTTGGGGATTTGTGGCCAGGGACCATCAAGGTGAAGCGGTCATAGCAGGAGCAGGCCGGATTGCAGCTGTACCGGACGTGCTGACTGCTGAAGCATCCGCTTGCGCCAAAGCCCTGCAGGCGGCAACAGACTTTGGTATTTCTCGGATTCAATTGGAAATGGATTCTTCGATCCTAAAGCAGGCTCTTCTCACGCCATCGTTGGACCTGGCGGCTAGCGGGATGTTGATTAGGGATATTCGGGATCTTCTTCATGAGCATTTTGTTCGTAATAATGATATCATTCTTATTCCTAGAACTTGTAACTTAGTAGCGCATGAGCTAACAAGGTTGGGGATGAGTCGGGACCGGGGTGATTCTTGCATCTAGACAAGCCTCCTCCCAGAATTTGTAAAAAGTTTGGTGGCTCGCGATTCTGTCGAGTCTTCGGTTTCAATAACAAGGCCATAGTGCTAGGTTAGAAGTTTAAAAAAAAAAGCTGCTAGTATACCTCTTTCCGGTATGTTTAGTTCGGCTCTGGTAGAGCCGTAGCCATGCCAAACAGACCCTTCTCTCTTAAAAAAAATTATTTCTCCTTTTTGTTCTCTCTTAAAAATACAAGAGCTCCTCCAGGCTCTGATCTTTTGTTTGACAGAGATCTGAATTTTCGGTGTAATCACGTTGCTAGTGATTTGGGCAACATAGAGACCAATGCCCAATGGAAGTCTTTTTCCAGTTCAAAAATTAAAAAGAAAAAGGATTGCCCAAGCTTTGGGCTCCATGCATCTGATGTTTGAACAGCACTGGCTCATCAATTCATCATTACATAAGGAGCATGCCCAAAAAAACAAAGAGATACAACCAGTGGCACAGTAAAACTTACAATGTTCTACAGTTTGAGATACTTCAATTATACAGATGCTGATGTAAATCACTAGGATTTTAGGCATGAAACTGCACAAGACCTTCAGGATCTTCCTATGCAAACAGAATATGGCAGGCGCATTGCACCCAGAATGTGGCACAGCAGAAATCAGGTTATTCATAGAATGTGACTAGCATTCAGCAACCGAAACTGTTGCACGGCACAAAATCATACTTAGGGGAAAACTCGATTGTCATTCTTATTCCCAAGATAAAAATACATGGAGCATGAAAAATTGCTCCCGTAACTTATTGACTATGGCATCCTTCTCTTTTGAACCTCTGGAGAGGCAATTTCATACTGCTCGACCAATCCATGGGTCATATCATTTTGTTTCTGCCTTTGAAGCGTCTTCTTTTCCGTCTTTTCCGGATATAGCAGCTGATGCTGCAGCTGTCACAGCTGCAGCTGCTGCACCAATCTTGACACCTCCTGCAGCTTTCATCGCCCCACCGATCTTCGCAAATGCTGCTACCCCACCAACTAGGGCAGCACGCAGAGCTACCATCGGTCTGACCTCCATGGTATATTCCTGAAGTAGTTAGAACATACATGAGCAATTTCAGCACAGTTTAACACAAGCTTCACCCTTGTCAAATACATTCAAGGAAGCAAAATGTTAATATTTTCCCCAGCATTTCAGTGATAACTTACAGATGAAAGAGCAGTAAAGATCACAGGACCTACATTATTTTCACTGCCATTGTGTTATCTTTTAGCTATCGTGCCATTATCCAAACATTCAGAAACACCATTCTGTTATTTCATAGAGAACTACCTAATCTCTCAAGAGTCTTGTCGTGATTGTGGAGCTGAATTGAACAGATGGCTAGATACAGGCTAACCAAGGTACTGCTTGAATAGAATAAAATTGATTCCCATTTGTGTATAGATGATCTAACAGGCGCTTTGTGCGGAGGATTCAAGAATCGGAGGTCAGAGAAGCCTTGAAAAGGATGAAAGGGGGCAAAGCGATGGACCCTAATGGTATTCCAATCAAGGTGTGGAGATGTCTCGGGGATATAGCTATAGTATGGCTAACCAAGATGTTCAATAATATCTTTCGATCGAACAAGATGCCTAAGGAGTGGAGAAGAAGCATATTGCTACCAATCTACAAGAACAAGGGAGATATCCAAAGTTGTACTAATTATCGGGGAATTAAGTTGATGAGCCACACTATGAAGTTATGGGAGAGAGTCATCGAGCAGCGCCTGCGAGGAACGACGCAGATATCAACAAACCAATTCGGTTTCATGCCCGGAAGGTCAACCACAGAAGCATTCTTCTTAATAAGACAGATTATGGAGCGGTTTAGAGAGCAGAAGAAGGACCTCCACTTGGTTTTCGTTGACTTGGAGAAAGCTTATGATAAGATACCAAGAAATGTTATGTGGTGGTCTTTGGACAAACATAAAGTCCCATCAAAGTACACGACTCTCATCAAGGACATGTACAACAACGTTGTGACTAGTGTTCGAACAAACGATGGTAACACAGATTACTTCCCGATTAAAATTGGACTTCATCAAGGGTCAGCCTTAAGCCCGTATCTCTTTGACTTGGTAATGGATGAGGTTAACAGGAACATACAAGGGGATATCCCTTGGCGTATGTTGTTCGCTGATGATGTAATGTTAGTGGACGAAAGACAGGTGGGAGTAAATAGGAAACTAGAGTTATGGCGGCAGACCCTTGAGTCTAAAGGTTTTAGATTGAGCAAAACTAAAACCGAATACATGAGATGCGACTTTGGCGGCGTTGTACAGAAGAAGGGAGATGTAAGTTTGGAAGGTCAAGTAGTGCCTAAGAAGGATATCTTTCAGTATCTGTGATCGATGCTACAGAGGGATGGAGATATTGATGTGGACGTTAGCCATAGAATCAAAGCAGAGTGGATCAAGTGGCGACAAGCTTCTAGCATTCTCTGTGACTAGAGGGTACCACAAAAGCTAAAAGGCAAGTTCTATAAAACGGCGATTAGACTGGCTATGTTGTATGGAGCAGAATGTTGGCCTACAAGGATTCGACATGTTCAACAACTGAGTGTTGCAGAAATGCGTATGTTGCGATGGATTTACGGTCACACAAGAATGGACCGAGTTCGGAACGATGATATATGTGATCGCCTAGAGGTAGGACCAATTGAAGAAAAGCTTGTCCAACATCGGTTGAGGTGGTTTGGCCATGTCCAAAGGAGACCTCCAGAGGCACTAGTGCATTGTGGAGTCATAAGCCAAGCTAATAATATGAGGAAAGGTAGAGAAAGACCGAAATTGACATGGAGGAAGCAATAAAAAGATATTTGAAAGCTTGAGATATACCTAGAGATCTATGTTTGAATAGGAGTACTTGGAAAGCAGCTATTGAAGTGCCAGAACCGTGACTTGGGGCTCTTGGTGGGTTTCAACTCTAGCCTATTCCAACTTGCTTGGGACTAAAAAGCTATGTTGTTGTTGTGCATAGATGATCTAAGTCCTACCTTATCTTGCATTGTTATAGACCTGAATAATGTGAAATACACTGGGGAACTTAACACGAAAGAAGATACTAGCCGTTCATCCGTGCCATTAATAAATGAAGTACATAGGTAACTAAACTAGAGTAGAAGGCTTAGTCAGTTTTTGCTCAGGAGTCAGGGTTACTAACCAAACTACAACCTTACCTGTTCCCCTAAATTCTTCTTTTCCTAGAGTACCAGGGCAAGGTACCCCAACAACATCTCACAAACTGAGATCAAAACAGTACGAAAAAAATCCTTGTAGGGGTAGAGAACTGCAAGCTGATCTGCCTCCAGCCAGGGGCGGACCCAGTAAAGAGCATGGATGCACACGCGTACACTCGATAATTTTTTGTTAAAAAAAAAATCGAAGCTACTAGGCATAATTAATACATGTATACATTTGCTACTATATCAGATCCGATTGCAAATAGCCAAATAGCTTAGGTTAGGCTTTAGGTGCTCGGATTCGCACAGCGGTAAGGGAGGAGACGGGGGCATACCTGGTGGGTGCTCGGTGCCGGGGAAGGGTCCGACGAAGAGCTGGACACCTGGCGTAGGGCGCCGGCGCCGGCGGTAGCCCAATCGTCGCCGAGAGAGAGCAAGCGGGGAGAACAGTCGGGGACTAGGGGGGCTGTTCGGCCGTAGGGGAGTGCACCCGCAGACACGGGCCTTGTGCTGAGGCATATGGGCCGTTCCTTTTCCAAACAGTTCTTTTGCAGTTTCTTCTTCTTTTTATTATCATTTCTTTAATTCTTCTTGATGCGTATTTTCATTTTTTTTCATTCACAGAACACTGCCGATAGTTAATGAGCATTGGTTTAAAATTATCAGAATCGCAATAGTATTTATTTGAACATTGCAAATAAGAAAAAGAAACCTATTTTTATTTTGCTAGGGTGGAACTTTTTTTTCTTGGATAAAGCTTGAAACATGCTTCTGCTCAACATTTTTCTTGCAACAATTTTTTTAGCTAGAAACCTTTTCCTTGTGAATCCAGAACAATTTTCTTATGAACCTAGACCGTTTTTTTTTGTCATATGACCAATGAATTATGAATACGAGAGGTTGTTTCTCTTTAGGGGCCGTTTGGATCCTTTTATTTTGAAGGAATTGAAATCTATATAATAGATTAGGCTATTTGGCTTGAAATTTGACATTCCATAACATTTTCAAGCTCACAAATAAACCTATCTCAAATTCATAGGGTGGGAGATGGAAATGGATTCTATAGATCATTATGTTATAATTCTATTCTCCAACTTATAGCACATTCTTCAATTCACTTCCCTACAATAAAAATACAATATATAAGTATGTCCCTTGTATGCCTAGCAATAAATATACAAATATATTCTATATATAACTATATTAGCTTAATTAATTTATGCCTAAATTGTAATTATTAAAATGAATTCAATTCTAAGGATCCAAACGGGCCCTAAGAAAAACAACATTTTTTAGTTTCATTAGAAAATGTTCTTTGAGAAAGTAGAGTATACATATATTTAAATGGGTATTATTTTATTAGTTTATATCTTTTATTGTAGGAAAATATAATGCAATCATAATTTTTTTTGGAGACGATGACTTCTTATGTCTTGAGTTTTCTTTGGTCCATGCGATGACTTTAGTGATGACATAGATTCCTCTTCTTATGGTCTTGTTTAGATGCACTCTATTTACTTTAATCCACATGTATTGTAGTGGATTGTGATGAAAAATTAACTAATTTTTTTAATGATTTTGCCGTCAAAGAAGGAAGGCATTAGTATAGCTCTTGGGGTGTTACTTGTAATTGCATATTCGAGGTCTATCTTTTTCTATTAAAGACAATACTATTTTTTAACTATTGTAAAATTGAAATTAATCCAATCGAAACTTAACGCAAAACTAAGACAAGATCCATGTTACATTTTTTGGCTCATTATTTTATTTTTACTTCTGTGATTGTGTTTTTTAAAGTTAACTTGTCATATGCTATCTCGTTCTAAAGTGTATGCACCACCTTTGGTTTTTGTATACTTTGACCAAGTTTATAAAAATATACCAGCATCTATAGCATCAAATAAACACACTTGAAAACCTATTTCATGTTGGATTCACAACTATTTTTGACGCTATTGATGTTGCAATTTTAAAAATTAATCAAAACTATATAAGTTTAACTTAAAACAAAACTAAAACACTTATTTTGGATTGATTGAGTACCAATTTTATGAGATACAACCATACTACAGATATCTCTTCTAAGTGTTTTTAGCGAATTACAAATTTATCTAAACGAATTTTATCTCTTTTTTAGTATTTTTGATAAAAACTGCAAGGTTTAGGAGGATTTGCGCGCCCTTTTCTCTTTTTCTTTAGATATAATCTATACCTAATAATAAAAAGACAAAATTCTCTCCACCTATTTTTTGTCCGGCCATCCCTAACTAACTTTGTGAATGTGGAAATCCGTCAATAGCCCTTCTATTTATATAACTAGGAATCATAATCCAATTAGATCTCTCCGATTTGGGGTGAATAGGAATAGGAATATTAATCACATAGGAAAAATATAATAATATGAATAACTAGAAATCTTAATCCAATTAGATCTCTCCAACTCCGAGTAACCGAAATAGAAATCTTAATCCAAATGCAAAAATATAAGAATAGAAATTAAAAATCTAATAAAGAGTATTATTTTTTCTGCCCTCCTATATCTTTTTATACGTTGGTTTTGTGCCTCCGTACAATCTGCATTTGCTGTTTCAAATTATGGTTTGTCTTCTTATCCATACGTGTCTGTTTCAAATTCCTTCTTTGTTCTTCTATGTTGTTTTCGTTTCTATCTATGGAAGTCAGATTTCTTTCCACATGTTCCTCGGCTCGGTTAGTTTTTAGATAAAAAAAATGACAACGTGTAGAGTCATGTGCTCTCCTCTGTCCAACCAGCTTATACATCCACAACGTTCCAAGGCACAAAAACTTACCGTGGAGATGCTAAGGGAAGAGGAATAAATTATTAGCATCGTTAAAAAGATTTATACTACTAATAAAAAATCTATATTTATATCAAAATTTCACTCCATCTATTTCTTTATTTTTTTTCTTAACTAACCCAGTGAACGTGGAGTTCAGCATGGATACAAGTCCTTGAGATAATGCAGATAGTTAATTATTTATCCTAATCAAATAAATCATTCTGAATTTCTAATAAATAAACATCAAATGTTTTTTTTTATAGTGTTCGTTTCTGAAAGTGCAATTAAGCCTTAATTGTGGGTTTTAGTGATAATGACCATGCAATTAGAGAACTAATGAGATTTATCGAGATGATAAGCAGGGAATTTATATTCGAGGATGCTACACGAAACGGAGGAGTCCCCAATTACACATGTTGATGGCTTCAAACTCAAAGGAGATTTAAATTCTTTTATATATTAAATTTGAGAATAGTGAAAAACTATACTATAAAGGGAGACACAATGCTTAAGCTAACATGTGCTATCAAGTGCTCAAACATACACATGCATCATTAGATTCACAGTCAAGACAGGCTAAACTTCACTCTTACCCTTCTGTCTTGACTGGTGCGATACTACCACACTTGAAGAGAAACACTGCCGCGACTTAAGTCACCGTTGGGGCTGAGGGGGTATTTATACCCATCCTCTTCCTCCCTAACGGCTATCTTCTTCCTCGTGCTCATTTCAGCACGTCCAAAACAGAAAAATGAGCTCTCTCTCTCTCTCTCTCATTTCATTAGTGACCTTGAGCCCTCAAACAAATTCATTGATTTTCTCATCAATCCTTAAGAAAAAGGGTCTAAAACTCGATTAAAGAGCAGCTCCATGGATTTCTCAACTCGAAATGGCACTTGGTTTACGTTTTGGTCGACGGTTGTGTTTGTTACTCTTGGAGCTTGGCTCCTAGCCGGCTAGAGCGTCGCCTGTGGAGCTTTTCAACTTGTGTGGTAGCCCCGGGAGGTTTGTAACCATATCTTGAGGCTAGTATACTCACCCCTCGTCTCAAGAGTTAAGTCTCTTGACTTGAGAACAAGGAAGGGTTGGAAAGCCCTAAGCCTTAGTGGTTAACCTCAACAACATGGAGGTTGGCAAGCCTTGGTGGCGAGCCGAACCATGGGATAAATCATTGTGTCGCTTGTGCTTAATTTACATTACATGCATTTCATATTGTTAGTTGAGGTGAAGGGTTTCTAGTCGATCTACTTGTGTGTGATGTTCCTACAACTTCTAGCGTTTGATCTGTTACTATCATATCTGCAGTAGGCTGAGAAATTTCTCTGATCTAAATTTCCGTTCACTGATTTTGAATTGTGACTCGAAGTTGTCTGCAGGTGCAGTAGTGCCGCTGTTCTGGTCCGGCAGTGCCGCCCTCCAGAGCGGCAGTGCCGCAGGGTGAATTTGATAAAAATTTGAGTATTTGTTTTGACAGACCTATTCACCCTTATATGTCAACCGAGATCCTACAGTTTCCGTTTTCGCTCATTCCATTGTTTGATCAGTCGTTAGATGTTTTTTTGTCTCCTTTAGTTTTTCCCTTTCCGGATCTGTTTTTCACTTAGTTTAGTTTTTTTTTTATCGTCTGTCTTTTCTTTTCCTCTTTTTGCATCTGTTTTTTTGTTTCGTTATTTTTTCTTTTCATGTTTTCACCTTCTTTTCTCGCAAAGTTTCGTCTATTTCAAGTTTTATTTCCATAGTTTTGTATTTTTTTTCAAGTGTACCTCTCATTTTGTTTTCTTTCCTATGTTTTATCTCTAATACTAAAATACTTGGTCGTATTTCTTTTTTAATTAGTATCTTTGTTTTGAACAAATATCTTCACCACTAATTTGTTGTTTCCGTTGAATCTTTTGCTTGAGTTACATTCGTGTATCTGCTTCGTAACCAATGTTTTTATCATTAGTTTTGTCTTTGTGTCAAACGCAGAGGTAACTTCGTTCAGCTCCCTCTCTCAGGTCCTAACCTGTTCCACCTCGAGTCTCATTAGCACGTGCGCAATGGATTGTCATATACCTATGACCCTATAAGAATGGTAGCCCTTAAGATCGAGGGCGTAGGAGAACGATAACGATGAGGCAAGGAAGAAGATACATCAAGCATACTGAAATTATGAGACCAACTATTGGAAAGTCCGATAGTGGAGCAATCGATTGACCATCACGTGATTCAACTACTCCTTGTCATGCTGACCTCCATCAACTATTGCGTCGTCTCGTACACTGATGGAACAATTAATCTCCCATGCACGCCACTCTTCTCGATCGTTAAGGGCACCGTAAGAGCTGCACACTCGGTCAACCGTGACCGTCTAGATCCACACGAACAAGGGTGTCGTGCCACCCCATCGCATCGTTGCACAGTGCTAGCCTATGTCTTCTCGGTGTTTGGCACACCGCCCGTCCTAGGTTGCAGGGCAGAGCCTGATGACACTAGGTGCGCGTGTTGCCATGGCCACTATGCCTACAATGGTTTCACTGTGCAACTGCACTTGTGCCATCGACAACACAATAATTGTTTTCTCATTGCATCGCACATGCATATTTGCTAGTAGTAATAAAGATTCCAAAATAGTCATGGCATAACACATTTTGCATGTGGATTATTCTTATTCCCCACAGGGTAAATTGGGTGGCATTGCTAGTTTCGCACACATTCAAGGTCTGAAACGAAAAACACACGAGCCTCTTGCCCGAGCCGCCGCCCACTCCCACCCTTCTTATACCCGGGAGGCTAGGGTTTTAGTGGCCTCATTTCTCTCTCTTCTCCCGCCGCCCAGCTCCGCGCCCCTTCTCTCTCCTCGGCGGCGCCGCGGCGATCAAGTGCGAATCGAGTGCGAGACGGGCCTAACCGAAGAATCCATTATGGGAGGCGAGAAGGAAACCTTTGATACGTCCGACCTCAACGCCTCCCTCCCCGCGGCCGCTGCAGGTAACCGCCCGCTCCGCCGACACCGTATCGCATACGCTCGCCCTTGAGTTCGCCCCTAATCGATCCGCGTTGTATTTGTGGTTTGCCTGTAGCCCTCAGCGCCGAGGACCGCGCCGGCCTCGTCAATGCCCTTAAGGTACGCCGATTTGGGATTTGGGTTATAGGCTTCTGTAATTTCCTTGCATGCCTTTTGTTCATGTGTTGTCTGATTCGGTTGCAGGATAAGCTGCAGAGCCTGGCGGGCCAGCACGCCGATGTGCTAGAGTCGCTTTCGCCCAATGTTAGGAAGCGTGTTGAGTTTTTGAGAGAGATCCAGGTTGACCAGACTGTTCCCTTCTTCGCTTTCCGCTTCTATACAAATCTGATATGAACTCTTTGAGCTGACAACTACTTGTGAACATCATCTGAATGTGGTATCCCTTTTCAGGTTTAGCTTATTTTCTCTCATTGTCTTTTAGAATGAACTGATGATACACAATTCCCTTAGTTATAATGTTAGCCTGAGTGTTTGTCCCGGTTCTTTGAGGCTATGATGAAGGACTACAATTTGTTGATTTGATGGATTGACCAGACTGCCTTTTGTTGACCATAGGTGTAGTTATTAGACAACATCTGGATGATCTCTGAACCTGTAGGACATCTGTATTCAGTTGCTTCTTCTGCATTGTTCTGATTGATGATAAAACTAATGAACTGGCCTTTACTCCTGGGTCAGGAGAGCACATGTGATCAATTTTTAATAACTACAATAGTTAGAGATTTTAGCTGGTCCCATGGAGTTGGTTACGAATAAATCACATAAGATTATATGTAGAGTGGATCATTCCATTTGAATCAGTTAAGCCAAAATCCCTCTGGTGTATTGTGTATATTGTTGACTGTTAATAACATCCCACACACCATTCATTCCCCATCAGTCGTCACTAAGTTCAAATAAATGTTCAGTTGTTCAATCTTTGCATTTGTATTTACCTTGACCTTTAATATGATAAAATGCCTAAACTGGTGTCAGGTTTTGTTTGGTTTAGTAAGAAACCTATTACACAGTACCACTGTTATGTGGATAGAGGTGTGGGTGTCGATGTCTAATTCGAGCCCGTGTGTCTGATTTAGCAATTTTTCTTGGGACGTGCCAAATATACCACTTGTAATCTGACATGGGTGCCCGGGTAACAGTGTAACATGCGTTCATAATTTTGGGTGTTGATGTGTCAAGGAAGGATACATAATTTCTAGCAGAAGACAATCAAGGAGGACATGCACATGAAACATCATGTGACCTGAACTATGTTGTAGGCTGCCATTCAAATTGCAATACCAATGCATGGAAACACCTAGGCCTAATGCCAATCATGGGGATGAGGGGAACAAGGCTTGATATGTTATTATATATATTATTATATATATTATATATATATATATATATACACACACACACACACACACACACACACAGTGAAGGCACATCATTCGTATTTTCATCTTCTCTTAGATTTGTTTGTGCAATGAAGGAGTGATTCATTTCCATTGTATTCAGTGATATCCTATACAAGACCTTTTATTTCCATTTTTGTTACATTATTGGGGAGCCAAATTTTGCAATGTAGTATATAAAATCTTCTATTTCCTTTATAACTTGAAAGCATTTTAGTGCAATGCCATTTTGTGTGCCTCCTTTTAACAAATAATTGTGATAACCTATCTAAACTATGTCAAAGGCCAGTTGCCGAGCCTTTTCCTTTCTTGGTTTCCAAGCATAAAATTTCTTGTTCGCTTCTTTTTCTGCCCTTGAAAGTGTGAAGCCTGCTTGGGGGCACAAACCCTTCTCACTCTGTTCCCTTAGCCTGCACTTACCATCATGATTGGAACTGAATTCTTTCAAACTTTTTTCTCGGTAATAATGATGTAGAGCCAACACGATGAGATTGAGGCCAAGTTTTTTGAAGAGCGAGCTGCACTTGAGGCAAAGTACCAGAAGCTTTATGAACCTTTGTACACAAAGGTAGACTAGTTTTTTTCTTTCTGTTTATACTATTTCATCTAATTTTTGAAAACATCTAGTTTTTGGTGTGTCCTTTTTTGTGCAAATTGCTGGTGTCACCTGTTTTATTTTATTTCATCAGAGGTATGACATTGTAAATGGAGTAGTGGAGGTAGATGGTGTCAGTGATGAACCAACCGGTGAGAATGCTGCCGAGGGAAAAGAACCAGATGGTATAAAACTGAACTTGGAACTCTTGTTTAGTTCCCATTCTGAATGACTGATTTGTATTTAAACCATTTTTCAGCTAAAGGAGTTCCAGATTTTTGGCTTACTGCTATGAAAACAAGCGAAGTTTTGTCTGAGGAGGTAAGTAATTTGACTGCCCTTCTTTCTGTGCTGTTTTCTTTCAATACATTGTTCTATGATACTGACTAGATTTCTGCTTAAAGATCCAAGAGCGTGATGAAGCCGCTTTGAAATATCTAAAAGATATCAAGTGGTCTAGAATCGAGGATCCTAAGGGTTTCAAGCTGGAGTTTTTCTTTGATACAAACCCATTCTTCAAGAATTCTGTCCTGACAAAAACTTACCACATGGTTGATGAAGATGACCCAATTTTGGAGAAAGCTATTGGGTTGGTGTTTTGTATTATCTTTTTCCTCTGTAGGATGCTGTCGCTTTGTTCTTCTGTATCGCTGCATGTTTGTGCATGGCTTACTGAACACATTGTGTTTGCAGAACTGAAATCGAGTGGTATCCTGGGAAAAACGTAACACAGAAGATTCTAAAAAAGAAACCAAAGAAAGGTTCAAAGAATACGAAGCCTATTACTAAAACTGAGGACTGTGAGAGTTTCTTCAACTTTTTCAATCCCCCACAGGTCCCTGAAGATGATGAGGACATTGATGAAGACACTGTACGTCTAAGATCTGTTGTTGACTTTTTTTTTAGTTGTCGCGTTTTGTATTGCCCCATAGTGAACTGCATTCAATGTTCTATGTAGGCTGATGAGCTGCAGGGTCAAATGGAGCATGATTATGACATCGGGTAAGTGCAGTTTGCTTCCATTTCCCAAGCAATTTTGAATCCATCGGCTGCTTATAGTATTCCTGTCTATTATATCGCTCATGTACTGATATATTACTGAAATTGGTTTTCAGGACCACCATAAGGGATAAAATTATCCCTCATGCAGTTTCCTGGTTTACTGGGGAGGCTGTGCAAGGTGAGGATTTGGCTGACTTGGGCGTCGATGATGAGGATGATGATGAAGACGACGACGATGATGAGGATGAAGAAGAGGATGAGGACGAGGACGAGGATGAGGAAGAGGACGAGGATGAGGAAGAAAGCAAGCCAGCAAGGAAGGTAGGTTTGCTTGACCTGCAATCTGTTTAAATATGGGAATTGAACCTTTCCTCTTGCTAATACATACATTTCATTTCTAATTGTCTGAACAGTCGGGATCCGGTCGCAAACATAAGGTACATGATCAGAAATTCTCACACTGAACTGAATTGTCCCTATATACCTATTTTCTTATTTTCCAGGTATCGTACCAATGCACATATCTAACTAATGGTGTGTTACAGGTACCGCAGAAGGTGTCGCAAGGAAATGCCGAACAACCAGCAGAGTGCAAGCAGCAGTAAACTGGCTGGTTGCCATTTCCGGCCTGTTGCTGTTGGTGTTTGGTTGATGCAGTATTTTCCATTGAGCTGCCTAGAGGTTATGTCGGTGGTTTTATGCGCAGGCCAGATGTTGATGTTGATATGGTTTTTATTAGGTGGTGAGGGTGTTGTCTGGAGCACTTTGTGCTGCGTTGGTGGATGGAATATTGGTTTGCTACTTGTCTGCTAGTGTCTTGGGGTTTCAGCTATGTGCAATCGGATGATATTATATGGTTGTGTAATGATCTTTGCTAGCGTGCTGGAGTCTAACATTTTGGTTTATTTCAAATTGCGAGTTTGATGATGATTTTGACAGCACTTGTTAACTTGACGTTGATGACTCTTATCTTGTCAACTTGGCGGTGAACGGTGACGAGGACAGGAGGAAGACACCAATTACGTTCCTTGCTTTCGAGCTGTGCATTATCCACATGGCTCTCGAGGGCTAAATCTGGACGTCTATGGAGGTGTATAGCTAATTTAATCATAGTGTGTAGAACTTCCATCTTCAGGAGTGTCGGACAATTGCAGTTGTTGTCAGCATCCAATGGCGTACGATGATTGGAGCATTATTATCCACATGGTTCTTTGAGGGCTAAATCTGGGCATCCATGGAGGTGTAT